>JAEIFV010000234.1:0-405682 GCA_018904265.1 Lordiphosa collinella
AATGTTGTGCATTGTCTGGTTAGTCCTTTCCGCATATATTTGAAATAAAGTTACGACAAGTTGCACTCAATTTTCAGCATTTACTGTCAGCGCACTGGCATGCCATACCAAGCCATACCAGCGGCCCGGCCACCAGGCAGTTGAGGCTGTGCGGGATAGCAGTTAGCCAGGACTACGCAGGAGTACGTACATACATACATATGTACGTATGAAGGACCTGGCCACTACGGTACACAAAAAAAAAAAAAAGTGTGTCAGCCCAATGGTGGACATGCCATGGACTCCGCTATGTTTGTATGTAGAATGAAAACAAAAGGCGAACAACGCATAAAACGCTTGAAATGAATACGTATTCGTATAACAACTATTGTCCCGCAGCTGCCCGTTCACTATCTGGCCCATGGGCATATCAACACTCCTCCAAACTGGACGGCTGCGGCTTCTTTCCTGCTTGGTCTTTTGATTTGCAAACTGTTTCATTTGCATTCTGTGGCCAATAAAATAATGGAACCACTTTTGGTTAGAAAGTAGGTAGAAAGGTGAGTAGAAATGTCAGCTTATAACAAACATTTTTTATTTCGGGCACTTCATTTTGAGTCACAAAATATTGCTTGTTATTCTAGCTTATATTAAAGTTGATTTTGCACGTCTCTCGCTTGGAATTCTCAACAAGTTTTGGCAATTGCTTTCTTTCACTTACCGTTGAGGCTGCGCGTAGATTCACAATAAATGAATCAGTCGGTCAGCACAAACTCTTTTATATTTCTAGAGAAGATTTAGAATTTTTCCCCACTTTAAAAAACAAAATTCCCCAAACTGCAAATTGATATTATCCAATGCATTCAAACCCTAAGAAGTATCCAGGTTTCGACATGACAAGTATAAGTGATATTTCGTGCTCTCCTGCTGTGACGCTTGCTTAGCACAATATTTAGTTTTTTTGTAGCAGGAACATCAAAAACATTGACATACTTACTACAAATGCGAAATACGTTGCTTGCACAGCTTTTACAGCCCAACTACCCAACTCTACCCACTCGCCCGCACATTTTTGGGGTCTTTTTACGGGCAAATTGCTTGGCTTGGCTTAGCACGTGGCCCAACCACATTGCCCGGCTCCAGCCCGCGCACCTAAAACAAGTTGTAAAGTGCAGTGGCACAACCATTTGGGCCAGGTTTAATGGGCATAACAACAAGGAACAAGGTGGGGTATGAGTGGGCGCGTGGGTGTTGGGCAATTTCCAAGCAGTTAAAATAATTGCAACAAATTTTCAAGTTTCCTTATTATCCCCCTTTTTGCATGCTTGTGCAGATAATCCAACACAAGCAACAGTGAGGCGGGGTGTCCCACATAAATGTTTTAAGCTGTTGTGAATTATGGTAATGAATGTCAGCACAAACTTCCGGCCAGACCATCCTGTCTTCATCGCAATCCCATTCACCTTGTCCTTTTGTTTTCGAGCGTCTTTTGTTCTGCTGCAACGTTTTCACTGCATGCGAAACATAATTGACAAACGGTTACAATGACACCGCCAAGCCACCAACCAGCCTGACCAGCGTATCCTTTGGCCGGGACACAAACTCACACACACACACAAATACACACTGATTTATGGCGGCGCGCATTGCCATTTTTACCTGTCCATAACAAATTGGACACCAGTTGATAGAAGCGGCCACTTGTCGCAATGCACCAAGCAAAGGACGCTTCCTTCCTCCAACCAACGACACGCCCGCACACACATAAAGTCCCTGGAAGCTTAAAGCGTTCCCCCTAGGGGAGGGGGTAAGTAGAAGCTACAGAAATTGAAAATACACGAATTTCGAGTGCATAGTTTTTCGAAACTCATGCCACGTCATGCTCGTTTCTAAGCACGTAGTCGAACATTTATTTGAGCCAAGGCTGCAAATCTCTAAGATTCTGCAGAAACAACGGTTTAGAAGTTCAAAACGGTCTTCAAATCGAAGTTTCCGTTTGCGGGCCATTACACTGAGAATAAAATAATGAAACTTAAGAATTTTCAGTTCAAAAGTTGAATAATCCTGAAAATTCAAGATTTTAGACCGTAATTTTCATACTAAAACAAAGAATTCTTGGATCAAATTTAGCAATTTCTTACTCAACTTAAGAAATTGAATTCAAAAGCTAAATAATCCTGAAAATTCTTGATTTGAGTATGTAGTTCTTGATTCAAGACCGTTATTTTCATCCTATAACAACTAAATTTCTGGAATTTCTTACTCGACTTAAGAAAATATGAGTTTAAAAGTTGAATAATCCTAGAACTTCTTCATTGTAGTACGTAATTCTTGACTTAAGAATGAGTTTTAAAGAAATCTTACCGAATTGGACTTGTCTTAAGAACCAGGGACGGTAAGTTGCAAAAAATACTGTGGGAAGAAAAGTTAACTTCGGCTCGGCCGAATTTTGAGAATGTATAAAATTATTTTAAACAATTTAAACAATGCTTACTGATTGATTCCCAAAGCTGACCAATAGATGTCGCCTCTTCTGTGGCGACTCTGCCCACACTAGTCACTTACTTATCTCCAAGAGAATTAGTACTCGTCAGGTGTGCAACTGCTCGCTGGTAGCCTCGGGCCAGCACGCAAGCAACAATTTGTACTCAATTAGTTAAGTGAAACAATAAATATTAATCGCTATAAGTACAACTTCGTAATAGCGATACCAGTGTGGCGACTCTGCCACCACTAGAGACGAACGACTATCGATTACTCTGGCGGCTATGGTCACACTTTTACAAAGATTATGCATCTTCAGTGGTAGTCAGTCTGTTTGCTGATTTGTATCTTTTTGTTTTTTAAATTCACTCTTACTCTTCTTTCTGTAGTTAGTTTTATGAATAATTGTTATAAC
Source organism: Lordiphosa collinella (assembly GCA_018904265.1). Classification (NCBI taxonomy): domain Eukaryota; kingdom Metazoa; phylum Arthropoda; class Insecta; order Diptera; family Drosophilidae; genus Lordiphosa; species Lordiphosa collinella. The sequence continues at coordinate 2,879 of JAEIFV010000234.1, forward strand.
TACTTCGACGGATTTTTTTTGGACCCTTGGTTCCATTTTTTTTTTTGTTATTTGTGTTAAAACATCCTAATCGTCGATATCATTTTTTTTCGTTTTGTTTTTGTTTTGGTTCTAAGTTTGTCAGAGGTAGATATGATCCTCATGGACTACGTCCGGTAACCTGATGGTATATATAAGTCTTTTCCTCACAGAACCTCGTTTGAAAAGTTTTTCTTCCAAATAACTACTACTCTGCCAAAAAAAAAATAAAAAAAAAATAAAAACTAAATTTAAAATTAAAGTCTCATTATTTTGAACGACCCTCGTATTTGAAAAAATTCATTTTTTTCCAATTAACTGTTGTTTTGAAAAAAAATAAAAACCACGAAAAAGTCTATTAAAAATATATTTTATTGAAAACGTAGTTAAAACTTTAAACGGTTATCTGAAACACTTTTTTCAAACTTTGGGAATACTTGTAAATGTAGACCGTTTTCAAATTCTTTTTTTTAAATACTTCTAATACCCACCTTCTCATATCTATATTTTATCGTCAAATGGAGGACCTGGACCAAGACTTTGAAACCCCGTACTCCCTAATAGACCGATCCCAAATATCCTTTTCCTTCTTAAAACCCCTTTCTCTTTTTCTTTTGTCGTTCTCAAAATCCTCCCAACCTGACTTTTTTAATTTTTCAACTTTGAAACGGATCAAAAAACGTAACAACAAAAAATTTTTTATTTTTTCATTAAACTTCAAATAACTAAGCTTTTTATGGCAAGCGAACGCGAAGCCAGCGCTCCGAGCTGGACTCTCCCAACAATTTATATCAAACTAATTAAGTTAAGAAACAATAAATATTAATAGTTGATTAAGAACGACCTTAATTCCTATACCAGTTTTTATCGGTAAAATTGTGCTGAAGCAGGTAAGATTTATATCTGGCCAAACTAAAGATGCTACCATTGAAAACAAAAAAGTTTTTCGCACAAGAACTTCTTTTTCGATTTTGAAAATCCGATTTGAAATTCACTTCATGCAAAGTTTGGTAAAGACTTTTTCCAATCCTCGAAGCACTTCTAAAATGCGCTTTTCGGTATGGCCATCAGCTCGTTCTTCGAATCTGACTTGATCTCATCAATTATGGCAAAACGCTTTCCTTTCATTGGTCTCTTTAGTTTTGCAGGGTGCCAAATCTGGTAAATACGGTGGTTGAGGCATGATTACGGTGTTGTTTTTGGCCAAAAAATCTCGAACAAGCATTGATGTGTTAGCTGATGAATTATCGTGATGCAGAATCCACAATTCCGATCGCAAACGTTGCATAACTTCCTTGTAGTATTCCTTATTAACTGTACGATCTCTTGGCAGGAACTTATTCTGCACCACACCATAGTAATCAAAGAAAACAGTGAGCAAAACCGTCACACTTGATCGAACTTGGCGTGCTTTTTTCGGTCATGGCTCAACTGGACGCTTCCATTGGGATGATTAGGGCCTTGGTTTCGAAGTCATAACCATAAACCCACGTTTCGTCACCAGCATTGACCCGTTTGAGCAAACCCGGATCATCAATGACGTCATTCAACAACTCCTGAGTGTTACTAATGCGACGTTGCTTTTGCTTAAAATTTAGTCAAAAATCGAAGAGCACACAAAAACGTGACTAACCTTGTCAGTTGTTAAAAACAAACTACTAATTGAAATTGGCTGCTAAAGCAAACATTAGATACACATATGTGTTCGAATATAACAAAAACAAAATATCGATAATCGAATGTACACAGCCAGCGAAACATCAAAATTCACCTTTTCCTTTAAACACACCTCGTATATACTTTATGTGATCGAAGAAGCTTCCTTCTATGCGTTACAAACATCCGGAAAGTTTTATAATACCCTCTGCAAGGGTATAAAATTGTACTTAAATAGTTAATGAAACGCGTCCGATCAACCTAAAACCTCCTTTGTTGTGTTGTGAGCCTCTGTTTAAAGTAATACCAATAGCATAACAAGACCTAGAGCCAGTAAAAACTGCAAGTTAACAGTATAAATGTCATTAAAACAGTGATAAAAGTTAATGCAATTGTTTTTACTAAATTACGTTATGATAATGCACAATTTTGCGCATTGTTTGGCAACGTTTAAAGAATTCATTTGATATCTCATTCAATGCTGCATTCATTGACAATTTGTGGATCAATTCGTGAAGCAAGTTCGTGAAACTGGAGTGTTGGTGGATAAACCAACCCCTGTACGTGCTCGTCCGGTGCGCTCGATCGAAAACATTGCTGCGGCACAGAAAATCCGCATATCGTCGCCGAGAAGCTTATGCACCCACCACGTGTCACTGTTTGGTGCGGATTTTGGTCTCGAGGCATCATAGGTCCATTTTTTTTTGAAAATGAAGAAGGAGGCACCGTGACCGTGAATGGTGAGCGCTATCGCGCAACGTTAAGTGATTGGTTCTTCGAGGAAATTGAAGCGGAAGACTTAGACAATCAAAATTTTAGCTCGATAGCTTCAAAGCCCTTTGTAAGGGTATTATAACCCTGAAAATTCTTGCTTTATTACATAATTTTTAAATGAAGACCATTTTATTTTAAATCTCACCAGCTTGGACTTGTCCTAAGAACTCTTTAAGCTCAATAAAGTGCTGACTTAGGCTTAATGAAGACCAATATGTGCTTGTTTTAGGAACAATGAAATCATAATTCAAATCTTAAAAATTTGGTTTTCAAAGATTTATGTGGACTTGTTTTAAGAACTCATAAAGCTCAACATAGTGCAAGTTCTTAAAATTCTGTACAAAGTTTAAGAAGTTTTGCACTTGACTTAGGAATTTTCAGTTTAAGAGCTAAATAATCCTCAAAGTTCTTAATTTTAGTACATAATTCTTGATTCAAGCACGTTTTTTTAAGTCTCCAACGGTTTGAACTTGTTTTGAGAACTCTTAGGGCTCAATACAGTGCCCCTCAGGCTAAATTCAGTCCACATTGTGCCTGTTTTAGGAACAAAGAATTCTAGGATCAAAAACCAAACATACTTAATTAAAGCCTGTAAACTTCTAAAATCAAAACCTTTTTGACCTGAATATAATCTATACGATAACTCCTTTTCTCACTTAGTATTATGCTGATGTGCTCTTAGAAAGAAGTCCCATTCCCGATCTTATGCTTACTGCCATATTTTTGGTTGTATAAGCTAAATACGAAATGATCTTAATTAAGTGAATTCTTGTGTTGATTTAAGTATTTTATACCTCCTTTTTATTTCTGCTATTTGTGCTGAAAGTAAGAGCACACCAGAGAGGGAATCTTTACCGAAATTGGATAAACTCAAGATATATTTTATCCATTTTAGCTATAAAGCCAGTTTTTCAATTCATTTGAAAATGTTTGAATGAACCAAATACGTTTGTTTTCTACAGAATTTTACGCTTTACTGTAGGCCTTAGACGCCCCACAGTTTGCTTCATAATGCACAACAACCGCAGGCACTTATTCCATGTAAATGTTGCACTCATCAGCAGGCAAACCTCATGCTCCAGCCTGCGGCTGGTCGTAGCACTTTTAGTACGTGCCTGGGCCCGTTAATTGCGGAGTAGTAAAAATTAGAAAATTCCAAATTTAACTAACAGCCCAAAATGACAGAATGTTGTCCAACAAAAACTGTCCTCAAATGTCTCTCGAGTGTTTTTTTTTTTTTTTGCTCTGCGTTTTAATGGGCCACCAGATTTATGAGCAGCTAATTTACTAAGCTAATTTGTTGAAATTTAAATACACTTGCAGCTGCCCCAAGAGGCTGTGACAACTTGATGCTTGAGTTGTGGCACAAATTTTCATTTTTAAATGGGAATTACTGACGCAAGATGCGTTGAGCAAAGAAAGCGTGTGGGTGGAATGAAAGTGTGATGGATAGACTGTGAATAATGTTGTAGTAGAATGAATTTGAAATGGGAAAATAATAAACAATATAAGAGTTTTGGAAAAAAAAAGAAACCTTACAAGTCGTTTTTGAAACTAAAGCAGGCAAAAGGTTTTAGTTTGAGCTTAACTAATCAAAAGTTTTTGGAGCCGAAGATTATATAGCAAAGAAAACTGAAGTTTATGCTTAGACCAGATAGTCACATCACAACAAAACTTGGAGAAGACCCTTGACACACAGACCAGCAATCTTACTTTATTTATTAAAATGATTTGATAAACAAAATACTGGTGGAAGTGATTTTGGTATTAAGCTACCCAGTCGGACTTTGCGGAATATGGTTCCCAAGAGAATGCCATTTTTATACCCTTGCAGAGGGAATTATAAAATTGTCCGGATGTTTGTAACGCATAGAAGGAAGCATCTCCGACCACATAAAGTATATATATTCTTGATCAGCACGACGAGCTGAGTTGATTTAGCCTTGTCCGTCTGTCCGTCTGTTTCTATGCTATCTCCTCCGTCAGTTTTAAAGCTATCCTCACCAAACTTTGCACAAAGTCTTTTGGTACAAATACGCTGCACATTTGTCGGAACCGGCCGGATCGGATGACTATAGCATATAGCTGCCATAGGAACGATCGGTCGAAAAACTAGTCTTAAAGAGAAAAACTTTTTGTTTTTAATGGAAACGCCTCCAAAGTACGTATTTCTTAGTTTACTATTCTTTCCCATGATTTCACTAGGTTTGGTCGAAATCGGATGACTATAGCATATAGCTGCCATAGGAACGATCGGTCGAAAAACTAGTTCTAGTGAGAAAAACTTTTTTGTTTTTAGTGGAAACGTCCTTATCATTGGCATACACTTAATCTATATACTTTTACACAATTCTACAAAGATTGGTCGAAATCGGATGACTATAGCATCTAGCTCCCATAGGAACGATCGGTCGAAAAACTAGTTCTAGTGAGAAAAACTTTTTTTTTTTAATGAAAACGTCCTTATCATTGGCATACACTTATTTTATTTACTTTGGACACATTTCTACAAAGATTGGTCAAAATCGGATGACTATAGCATATAGCTGCAGTATGAATGATCGGTCGAAAAAGAAGTTCAAGTTAGAAAAACTTTTGTCTTAAATGACATCGCCTCCAAATTTCGCAATTAACAGTGTATTATGCCTTTCCATGATTTCACCAAGTTTAATAGAAATCAGATATCTTTATAGTATAGATCCCATAGAAAAGTAATGTCCCAAAAATAGTCTTAGAAAAACTTTTTTGTTATCAAAACTTGTACAAAACTTCCGCCGAGCCGAAGTTAACTTTCCCCTATTTTTCATACTTTTTTTTAAGGGGAAAAGTCACTACATAATTATATAAGTAAGAAAGAAGTTAAAAAACATCTGTATGAAATGGTCACTACATTCTTTTTACATGCGCTTAGAAGGCAAAAAGTTACGTTTTCATGAATCCGTGCCTTCTCTGGGTTGTGCTTTTGGCATGCATAACCAATGAGAATTCTTGTTCTTTCTTCAACAAAACAAAAAAACAAAACTACTTGCAAAGCTTCTTAAGCTAGGATTTCATTCCTCGCTATTATGTTGGATTGAGTGCTACTTGGGCCACCGGACTTATAGAGTCAGAATCAACAGCTCGCTTTCTAGTCCATATGTGTCAACTTCTGGCCTTCCACAGGGGAGTGCGCTTGAATCTTTACTTTTCATTATTTTTGCTAATGACATTTGTTTGAGTATTTATAACGTTAAGTTTCTGCTTGATGCTGATGATCTTAAAATGTTTCGATCTATAAAGAACTTAAATGACAGTAGCTTATTACAAAACGACCTAGATAGGGTCAGCTCTTGGTGTGCACAAAACCTACTTCCCCTTAATCTAAGCAAATGCTTTACTGTCAGATATAGCAAATGCATCTACAACATTACCGCGACTTATTCAATCTCCAATCAAATTTTATCGAGCCGGGTTGGGGCCATTGAATTGTGAGTAAAATTCGACACAATTCTTTTACATTGCAATTCGCCAGCCAATTTATGGACCCTTACACCAAGTTGAGCCTTTATTCTGCATTTATTCGTACCAAGTTGGAATACGCTTCACTTATTTGGAACCCCTCTGGTGCAACTTATGTAAAGAGGCTCGAATGGGTACAGAAAAATTTCTAAAATTTTCGCTTCTACCGCTCAACTTTTCTGACCCTTGGCCGCCTTATATTAGTAGGTGTGCCCTGTTGCATCTCTCAACCTTAGAGGATCGGAGAGCCATTGCGTCTCTAATGTTCTTAAATGACCTTGTATTAGGCTGTATTGATTGTCCTTTCTTGTTAGGCAAGATAAGCTTTAATGTACCAAGTAGGAGTCTCAGATATTTTCAACCCTTTTCCCACCAAATTTCCCGAACCAACTATTCCCTTAATGAACCTATTTGTTGGGCTCTTGAAAATTTTAAATCCTTGCCCGTTAGCATGCGTTTTAACTTCGACTCCAACAAATCGATAGTAAAGAAACTGCTAGCTAAGTATTTTTGGTCCATAAGGCAATAAATTTTGTTTACTTTATAATTTAGGTTAATACTAGTGTAGCCAGTTAAGAATTCTGTCCATTTGGCGAATAAATAAATAAATAAAACCATATGCTAAAATACGATCTTAAAGGTGCATTCTTTTTGGCTTTACGCCTTAATAAAAGCGAATGAAACTTATCAGTTTTGGGAACTACTTCTTCGGTGAAAAAGATTATGAAAGATGTGCCTTTTTCATGGTTTCAAGTCCGACTGGGAAGTAAAAGTACTTAAGAGTGCTTTGTTTAAAGTTAATCAAACATTTAAAGAGCGAAAGCACGGTCGGCCATTTAAAGTTAGATGACGATTAGGCATTATAGCCAAACAAAAATGAGACAGATAATGGTAAGCACGGTCGCCGTTCTAAGCATGGAGCTTGCAATAAAAAGTACAGTCGACTTTAATAGCAAAAACACGGTCGCCACCTGGAAATTACGCTTCTTGGACAATCTGTTGCAATTGAAGAGTTCAACTTTAAGGTTGTTAATGATTTGGTTTACCTCGGAACAATGAGAAACAGCGACAGCAACAGACTAACGTTATCCAAAGAAGAATTACTCTAGATCAGTTTTCAAATTTTGGACATCGCTGCTCTAGATACAAGTCGCTTAACATCCCAGTCCTGTAATGCGCCACAGAAGCATGGACATGTGTTTTGCGTGTTTATGGACCTCTAAAAAAGTTGGCATTGAATATCACAACCAAATGAACCATTAACTGTATGTACTACAGGGTGGCTGATGAAAGCTGCTACAAAAAAAAAAATTGAATAACTTTTTTTCTTTTTGATGAATTTACTTAATTTTTTGTTTGTTTTGTAGATTGATCTTTAAATTTATGGGAAATGGATAGTTGGGACACTGAAACATGAATTTGGATTGTCCGCCACTATCACACCCTGGTGTTCGTAGTTTCGGTTCAAAGAGAGTATTGGCGCACGTTTGTCGGCGATCCTCCGACCAGATGGACCATAATAAGACTTGTTAACAATTTTGCCGAACGTTCGTCAGTCGAAAGAAGACCTTACCATCGAAACCCTACAGTTCGAACGGAGGAAACAATCGCTACAAAACAATCCAAGAGTTTCGACAAGGAACGTACGAGTATCTGCTCAAATGGGCATAAGTAGACAGTCATTGCAGTCAATTATGCACAATGATTTGAACTTATTCCCATATAAAATTCAAATGGCCAACAAACTGAACGCAGCAGACTTGCCGATTCGCTTGGAATTTTGCCAGAAGATGCTTCAAATGGTGGAAGAGGACGAAAACATGTTGAACTGTCTTTTTATGTCTGACGAGGCCAATTTCGACTTAAACGGCAACATAAGCAAACAAAATTGTCGAATATGGAGTGCTTCCAAACCACAGATACTCCATGAGACGGAATTGCACCCCACTTCGTGTCACAGTGTGGAGTGCAGTTTCATCGCGCTGCATTGTCGGGCCCTTCTTCTTCGAAGAAAATGGTCACACCGTTACTGTTTCTGGAGACCGTTACTTGAGCAGGTTAAGATAGTTTTTCTATCCAGAATTACGCCGAAAGAGGATTCTTTTCAAGTCTGAGTGGTTTCAGCAAGATGGTGCAACTCCTCACATAGCCCAGCCTGTTATTACAGAATTGCGACGAAAATTTCTCAATAAGGTGCTATCCAGAAACTCCATTCCATTCAAAAGAAAAATGAACTCCATATACTGAAAAAATTCATCAGCCACCCAGTATTTGGTGTCAAGCGCATAAAACAACAGCGGCTGAGCTGGATAGGACTTGTTACCCGTATGAATGAACAAGCTTCAGTAAAACAAGTGTACATACAAAATGCGAAAGACTTTGGGAGGAAGTCAGGAAGGGTCAACCGTAACTGAGATGGAAAAGCTAGTTGCGGAAACACATCACCAAGCTAGGTGCAACTGGCAGGCAATAAAAGCAGCGGCAAAAGGCGTTCGGCGGTTGTGATTTACATTTCGGGCCAAAAAAGGAAGAAGTAGACCAAGATTAGTCGCAGTGTGTTATAGCCCAAACAACAATTCTATCCAAAACACTATACACAAAAGTTTTAATTACAAAAACCAAATAAGTTAGCAAAGAAGCCAGATTTTCAGTGTCAGTTTTGTTTGAGAACTGTCATTGGGTTCCCAGCAGCCAAATCGGTTTGTACATTCAGTCTTCCCTAGAACCTGGAGCTACGTAGTTCAAATATATTTTTAAAAAAAAAAATTATATATTTGTAAAAAAAGTTTTCACAACAAAAATTGTTTGGTTCTTCGTATACAAATCGTAGAAAACGTGAACATAGAAAGGTAAGCGATTGTCAAGGTTCGGAATCGCTCTTAGCTCGCGGCTCTACACTCGCAGCTCTTTGCCCCGACCCGCAAACCAACTGCAACCCGCAGTTACCTAGCAAGGGAATCGGGTGTCGGAACTAAGCGCAACGGCCTACGAGCTGGCCTCGGCTCAAAGAAGCTCGCAGGCTGATGCGCTTAGTTCAGAGGGAGAACCGAAGAGAGACGGAGCTGACGGCTCGTGAGCAAGCAATTCCGAACCCTAGCGTTTATGCAACTAATTTTCACATTAATGAAATTACTTTGTGGGTTCTTGCAGTCAAATAGAAACATGCCTGACTACATTTTGATGCTTGATGAGATAACAAACCTCATGAAAAATTTGAGCTGTGAGGATAAGGAGGAAAATGTGGATACGAAAAATATGACTAGATCTCCGGGTGCTGCCATTAAGAAGGTGGATGAATCTCCTGGGGCATCCTTAGAGGGGGCATCCTCTGAGGGGGCATCCCCAAATGGGGCATCCACAGAAGGGGCCTCCCAAGAGGGGGCATCCAACGGAATCAAGTAGATGCTCTTCAGGATCCAAGAATGAGACCAAAGGCGATGCTCGATTGATTAGGTAGTGAAATGTTTAGTTCAGTTTTTTGTTCGGTTGATAAGGTAGTGAAATGTTCAGTTTTTTGTTCGGTTAATATTTGTTTTAAATGAAGTCACACAAAATTGTACAAAATCGTTTTGGTTAGTTAAATTTATGGTTAATTTTTCGTTTTCTAAATCATTTCAAATAAATTTGTTTGTTACCCCTTAAGACATTTGTTGGGTTATACTTTCTTATAAGTAGCGTCTCTCCAGGAATTGGTTCTCTTTTCAGCCTGTCAACCTGGCCCATTTCTAAGAGTTGGTGACGGTGCTTGAGGAAAGGAAACTTTCAAATTGGCGAGCAAACCTTCTAAAACGATTTCCTAGGCGAATGGTCACTTGGCTCGTAGAGCATTTCCAGTCTGACCGTTTATTACTTGGTTGTTGCTACTAAGCCTGGAAACCGGCTCTGAATCGAACCCTAAAGAACCGACACCATGAACCGTAACCTTGCGAAACGAAACCTGGCAGAGAGTGTTCCTAAGAGATGGGGTTCGTTGCGTGTCAAAAATCATTAAAATTCAGCATATTACAAGGGAAATACTCAAAAGAATATGAATATAGCCTGAAACCAAGACTCGAAATCGCTCTTTTATCACAGTTTTTGGCACTAAACTGGAATGCGAGTCTTGTTCACTTCTAAAGACTCCAAAAAGGTCGGCATCAACTTTGAAAGAGAGGTCTATCGAATCCCTGCCCAAAATCCTTCACCCCCAAACACACAACTCTCTAACGAATCCAAATGTTTATTTTTATTGCTGAAACAGAAATTTTAGGCAAACTCTTCTGCGACGTCCAAAAGTTCAAACGCATTATTTTTTGGGCAACATCGGTTAGTCCCGGCTAACCAGTCCAACTCTGGGCATGCTGCGAAGCCCTTTTTGCCATCACCAATTAATACGAACCCCTCAGAGTCTACAAGTTGACATCGACCACGACGACTGGAAACGCTGGCCTGTGTGACCGATTTGCGTGGCAAATTTCCTCCTATCATCAACTGTGGCGATTCCGTCAGGGAACTAGGTGAACGACTTTGCATGGTAACCCAATTGCTGGCCTTGACTTGCTGCATCCGCGGTGGCTGCTCGTTTTCTGTAGCATAACGGCTTTGAGAGGCTTCCGGTTTAGGAGGTGGTTGCTTAAGAGCACTCAAACAGGGTTGATCTGGCTGCGAAGGTGTAGATTTTGGTGCCTCAACGGGACGAGCACGCCAATTGGTAATGATTGGCTTCGAAGGCAACTTCGTAGGCGTCTTCCAGGGTGTGGGGGTGACCACCGAAGCTTGAGGAGACTTCTCACCATACTGGGTCAGACGACGACGCGATAGGTAGCTCGGCCATGATGGTTGTTCAGCGTCTTTAACGGAGCACTGCTCCGACTGGTCTGTCTTTAGATTTGCCCGCCAATTGGTGGACTGCTGCTTCTCGCGAATTGCTGGTGGCACATAATAAGCCACTGGTTGTGAATCCAGGTTCTGGTCGTACGGCTGAGGTTTTGTGTCCTGCTTTTTGTGATTTGCTTTACCCTCCTCCTCCTCCTCCTCCTTCTTTTGATCATGATCGCCACGTTGATCGTTCTGCTGAGGTTTTGTGTCCTCCTTTTTGTGTTTTTTTTTACCCTCCTCCTGCTTCTCTTGATCATGATCATGATTATCCTCCTCCTCCTCCTCCTTCTCTTGATCACGATCGCCACTTTGACGCTTACGCCAACGCCAACCCGGGTAACTCAACGGACGTGTGCGTGACGTCTTTATATCTACCTGTACAGAACAGTTCTTCATCCTCGAAGGCTGGTCCAACTTCTTTCCCGGTTCCGGATCGAGCTTTGTTTCAGACATTGCAAATGATACCAAACCAAATTTGTATTAAAGACGCGAAAACTTTGCTTTTCGGCTTTTCAAAATATATGATATGTAAAAAAATATAGAAAGTATGTAAATAAGAGGAGCTAACGTCTTAATAGAACGATTCTCTATACTTTATGTGAAATGCCTAGACCTGATACAACACAGGTAAGGGTGGAGAGCAAAGACAAGGGAGACTTTGATGCTAAAAAAATTATTTATAACAAATTTTTAACAATTTTATAATGCCCTCTGCAAGGGTATAAAAAGTGATAGGATTAAAGAGCAGTACTTAGTTTTGAGCTTATAGCAGGTGGGGCTAAGAAACACAATCACATTCTGGCATTGGCATCAACAGTGGGCTGACTCTCTCTCCAACACTCAGTGATGATTGAAGTTGAGAACAGCAGAAAACCTTATTCACTTTGCTCTGCTGCGCTGACTTTGAGAGTTTGCCTATGCCTAGTAGATAGCGACGCGCCAGCCCTGGCTTTGAGCCCAGTTTGCGACACCTCTAAGCTCTGAGAAGCTGAGCGTTAAGCCAGCAGAGCTATATAATCAACTTGGTCTAAACATTGGCTTACAGAGATTTGACCGAATATAATCTATCTTAGGCGACATATCACATTCTAAGCTCTGAGTTTTCCGGTCACACTGCATGTCCAGTCTCCGGAGAGTTGCCATAATGGTAGCTGCGAAGCCACACGCTGTCTCCCAGTTTACTTCCGACATCAGCATGAGTGGGACTAAGCTATCTTCGGCGATATCTCCGCCCATCACTCTTTCAATGTTAAAACTTACACACTCGAATAAGACGTGTCTAGCGTCCTCCTCAGGGCCTTCTTCGCAGCGTGTGCACTCCTCGCTCTTATTAGATAGCTCTTATTAGATAGCTCCTATAACAGCCATGTCCACTTAGAAGCTGAGTTAGGTGAAAGTTCACCTCACCATGCTTCCTAGACAGCCATGACAATAATCTCGTGATTAGGTTATGGGTCCAGCGACAATTCGTGGATTGGTCACAAAGCTTCCTGCTGCTGTGTACCACTGTTTGGTTGACTTGAGCCACTCAACTGTGAAGCCCGGTACCTCTCATTTGCATCTGTGGCCAGTTCGTTTAGTGGAATCATCCCGGCAATGACCAAAGCAGCATCTTCCGACACCGTCCGATATGCCGAAGTAACCCTGAGCACTCTTAAACGGTACGCCCCACATACGCCTTTTAAAATAGCTAGAGAACACCATGGACCTATGCCAGATTGATGCCGCGTATGAGCCAGTGGCCTTTGTTACACTCGCCAAAAGTCTTCTATGCCCCTTTTTAGGCCCGCGCGTGTTCTGCATGATTCTAGCTAGGGCGCTGCTTGACTTTGATGCCTTCTCTCCGACGTAAGCCAGTTGTTCTCGGAAGCATAGCCTGGTGTCCAGCATTACTCCAAGACACTTAATGACTCTTTTGGATTTTATTGCTGTTCCATTGACTCTGATACAGGCAGACTTCACCTTATTACAGCTGCTAATAAGCACCGCCTCTGTCTTTTGCGCCGCAAGCTCGTGACCCGTGGATGCGCTCAATGCCAGAATTGCACTGCCTCTTCAGTCCATCGAAGCACTTTGCCTACAACAACAAGTGCCACATCGTCCGCAAAGCCCACGAGGTGCACTCCTGGAGGGAGAGAGAATCGGAGGACTCCATCATACAAGGCGTTCCATTAAACAGGTTCAAACACGGAACCTTGTGTAACCCCTGCAGAAACCACGTGGGTTTTGTTACCCTCTGCTCTGGGGTACTTAAGGACTCTACCACTGAAGTACCACATTTAATTCGTACACCATGCATTTTCTGCTTAGTGCTTCTTTCAGAAGTCAATTTGTTCAGCATAGTGGTAGCTGTACCAACATGATTATATTTTTCTGAAAGGTTGGTAAATTATCTTTTATTTGATATATAAAATGTAGCAAAAAAATGGGAAAGTAATACTTAAACTTAAATTTTATGGAAACACTTCATTGATAACTGAATTTATGCCGACCATTTTTTAATTCGTACAGCAGCTTATTTTCATTTTTAAAACTGAGTAACGTCTCCCTTATTTTTATTACTGCTTCAATTCGATTTTTCATTGAATTTACCAAGTTTTGACACTCCTCAGAGTTAATCGAGTTCCAAATTTCCTCAATTTTGGACTTTTAAGTCGATTACAGAGCGCTGTGGCTCATTTCTGAGCTTTCTTTTCATTAATGCCCAGAGACTGATGGCCAATCGAGAAAGTCAATTTGATTTTGTTAAGGAAAAGTCTTGGTCTTGTTAGCGGTATGTGGATTTGCAGAGTCCTGCTGAAAGATATATTCGCCACAATCGGCTAGCTTAGCTGCTACAGGTATGAGATGATTTTGTAGATGTATTTTTCAGCATTAACTGTTCCATCTATAAAGTGAAGCTCTCCTACACCTTTTGCCGACATACATCCCCATACCATTACACTCGCTGGAAACTTTACTGTGCGCTTCAGATAGTCTCTATTGAATGCCTCCGTTTTCTTTCGTATTACTCGTTTTCTATCATCTCCGACACATAAATCAAATTTAGATTCATCGCTAAATATGATCGTCTTTGTTCCGTCTTTGTTTTGCCCATAGCAAACGTTTTTTTTCTTTGCAAAGTGGTAAGCATGGGCTTTTCTTTGGCCTAAAAAAACACACATATGTTATAAGAATACGTACTGCAACATTAGTGGCCTGAACTTACTTTGTAGAAACTATAACCTATAGTTTTCATTTGCTAGCGTCCATTCACGGTTTTGCCAATACTATTGGACCAACATGATGCAATTTCTCTAGCAGTGCTTCTTTGATTTTTTCTTATTATATCAGACAAAGCCCTTTTATCGCGAAGAGTGATTTTTAAAACTCGACCTCTTTGTGCAACATTATTGTTAATATTCCCATTTTTTTTTAAGTTTTGTACTATACTTTGCACTGTTGATCTTGCAAGGTTAACATCATTTGATATTTCCCTATAGCTCTTGCCTGAATAACACTTATCAGTAATTAGCCGCCGAATTTGTTCACAAACTGGTCTTCCACGTTCCATGCGAGAAAAGTAGTCTAATCAGCAAGAAGAAGCAATGGGTTTCACTTCACATAACTGTTCTTTAGTTTGTTGGTTTAACGTTTTGTTGTTGTTTGTTTTTATTTTTGGGTGGTCTTATATAATTTGAATTTTTAAAACGTTTTGAAATATTTTGTGGTATTTGAGGGAAAAATTACCAATAAAAGTAGCAATATGCAAGAAATGAATGGTGTACGAATTAAAAGTGGTTAGGGCTTGTATGACCTAATGATTCCCTGAGGAGGTACAGCGAAACACCAAATTCACCTAGAGCGCTTGGGATTTGGCTCCAATCAGCGCTGTTAAACGAATTTTTCACATCTAGGGTGACCAACAGACCAACAGACTCCTTAGATCCTCGTTTCCATCTAGAGCCCTTAATAGCACTGCGTGCAGTTGTGACCACCTTGTCAATCGCATCCACTGTTGACTTCGCCTTTCTAAAACCAAACTGGTTTGGCAAAAGCTCACCTGCACCAGTGATGGCATCGTCGAGTCTGTGACTTATAAACTCCAGTACTTTACCGACGTTAGGACGGAGGATCGCTTGGATGACTTCTGGGTTTAGGAAGAAGTAGAAGAATTTGCTTTTCCAAATGGATGGAAAAATGGCTTCCCGCAGGCACTCATTGAGAATTGCCAAAAACTGAGCTGGATGCAGTGCCATGGCTAGCTTCAGAGCACGGTTCGGAACACCATCCAGGCGGATGACTTATTGGGTTGGAGGTTCATGGCAGCCGCCAGTATTTCTTCTTCCATTATCTCCTTTGTAGTGTTTGGATCGAAAACACAAGCGATTTGGAAAGAGATTTTCGACAATCTTTTACAGCTCACCCGAGTCACTTGGTGTGGCCTGTTTATTGGCGTAAGTCGCTTAACGACTATTTTGTAGGCCTGCCCCCAAGGGTCTTGGTCCGCGGAGTCACACAGCTTACTCGCTCTGATCTCTTCCTTCAGCATCTTTCTAGCCGAATGGTACTCTGCCTGGCAAGTTGTAAGTTAAGGGCAAGATTGTAAAGAATAAGAAACCGAAAGCCTTCATCGGAAATGTTACTGCCTAAAAGTATTATTTATACGAACCAAATAACTTAGCAAAGCAGCCAGATTTTCAGTGTCAGTTTTGTTTGAGAACTGTCATTGGGTTCCCAGCAGCAAAATCGGTTTGTACATTCAGTAATCCCTAGAACCTGGAGCTGAGTAGTTCAAATATATTTTTAAAAAAATTTATATATTTGTAAAAAAAAAAGGTTTTCACAACAAAAATTGTTTGGTTCTTCGTATACAAATCATCGAAAACGTGAACAAAGAGAGGTAAGCGATTGTCAAGGTTCGGAATTGCTCTTAGCTCGCGGCTCTACACTCGCAGCTCTTTGCCCCGACCCGCAAACCAACTGCAAACCGCAGTTACCTAGCAAAGGATGGGGTGTCGGAACTAAGCGCAACGGCCCACGAGCTGGCCTCGGCTCAAAGAAGCTCGCAGGCTGATGCGCTTTGTTCAGAGGGAGAACCTAAAAGAGCCAAAGCTGGCGGCTCGTGAGCAAGCAATTTCGTACCCTAGCGATTATGCAACAAATTTTTACATTAACGAAATTACTTTGTAGATTCCTGCAGTCAAATCGAAACATGCCTGACTATATTTTGATGGTTGATGAGATAACTCGGCTCATGCAAAGTTTGAGCTTGGAGGATAAGGAGGAAAACATGGATTCGAAAAATATGACTAGAACTCCGGGTGCTGCCATTAAAAAGGTGGATGAATCTCCAGAGGCACCCCCAGAGGGAGAATCTGCAGATGGGGCACCCCCAGTGGGAGAATCTGCAGATGGGGCACCCCCAGTAGGGAGAATCTGCAGATGGGGCACCCCCAGAGGGAGAATCTGCAGATGGGGCACCCCCAGAGGGAGAATCTGCAGATGGGGCACCCCCAGAGGGAGAATCTGCAGATGGGGCACCCCAGAGGGAGAATCTGCAGATGGGGCACCCCCAGTGGGAGAATCTGCAGATGGGGCACCCCCAGAGGGAGAATCTGCAGATGGGGCACCCCCAGAGGGAGAATCTGCAGATGGGGCACCCCCAGAGGGAGAATCTGCAGATGGGGCACCCCCAGAGGGAGAATCTGCAGATGGGGCACCCCCAGAGGGAGAATCTGCAGATGGGGCACCCCAGAGGGAGAATCTGCAGATGGGGCACCCCCAGAGGGGAGAATCTGCAGATGGGGCACCCCCAGAGGGAGAATCTGCAGATGGGGCACCCCCCAGAGGGAG
Organism: Lordiphosa collinella; assembly: GCA_018904265.1. Lineage (NCBI taxonomy): Eukaryota > Metazoa > Arthropoda > Insecta > Diptera > Drosophilidae > Lordiphosa > Lordiphosa collinella. The sequence goes on from JAEIFV010000234.1 coordinate 19,517, forward strand.
AATCTGCAGATGGGGCACCCCCAGAGGGAGAATCTGCAGATGGGGCACCCCCGGAGAACGAGATGGGGCACCCCAGGGGGCGCGGGGGCACCCCCAGAGGGAGAATCTGCAGATGGGGCACCCCCAGAGGGAGAATCTGCAGATGGGGCAACCCCAGAGGGGGCATCCCCTGAGGGGATCCCCTGAGGGGGCAGATGGGGCACCCCCAGAGGGGGCATCCCCTGAGGGGGCATCCATCGGGATCAAGTAGATGGTGCTCTTCAGGATCCAAGAATGAGACCAAAGGCGATGCTCGGATTGATTAGGTAGTGAAATGTTTAGTTCAGTTTTTTGTTCGGTTAATATTTGTTTTAAATTAAGTAACAGTAATTCACAATAGTTAACTACACTTCTCAGTCACACAAAATTGTACAAACTCGTTTTGGTTAATGGTTAATTTTTCATGTCTTCTAAATCATTTCAAATAAATTTGTTTGTGTTACCCCTAAAGACATTTGTTGGGTTATTCTCTCCAGGAATTGGTTCTTCTTTCCAGCCTGTCAACCTGGCCCATTTCTAAGACTTGGTGACGGTGCTTGAATTGAATTAAAGCGTAAGATCAAATTGGCGAGCAAACCTAAACGTGGTACAGTACCTTCGAAAACATTATCCATGGCGAATGGTCACTTAGCTCGTGGAGCACTTCCAGACCGACTCTTTATTATTTGGTTGTTGCTACCAAGCCTGGATTCCGGATACCTCGAGCGACACCATGAGCCGTGGCCTCACGAGATGAACCCTGGCAGAGAGTGTTCCTAAGAGATGGGGTTCGTTGCGTGTAAAAAATCATTAAAATTCGGCTCAAAGGAATATGAATATAGCCTGAAACCAAGAATAGAAATCGCTCTTTTATGACAGTTCTTGGCACTAAACTGGAATACGAGGCTTGTTCACTTCTAAAGACTCCACAAAGGTCGGCATCAACATTTAGACGGAGCAGCTTTCTTTATTTTCTCTTAGGCATCGAACATATGATTACCCTGGGGACCTGTTTCAGTTTGCTGTGGGGTCAGGGACAACCCAAATTTGTGGTTGACAGAAAAGTCAAAGCTTTCTGAACATCTTTATATTGTTAAGAATATTGAATATTTAGATGGCAATTGTAGACGGGCCAAAGGGCCGTGCGCTTCTAATTTTCGCACAAGAGAAAGGGACCTACAGTTTAACGCCGAAACCAAACGGCAGTTTAAGAGGCTTTTGCATGGCTAATTACTACAAAGCTGGCGCCAACAGCAGAGAGGGGTGACCGGGTGTAAAGTTTATTCAAAGAAAAAACTTTTCATTAGATTTTCCGAGGCGGAATCGAACCCACGACCTCTTGCACAGCGGTCGCGCACACTAGCCGCTGAGCCACCCGGCCACTATATACTTTATCGCATATAGTGGCTCCGTCTCCAGCACATGGGATTGTATATATTAAGTTACTTTTGTCGTTCATTTCTATCTTGCTCTTTGTGTAGCTGAAAAACATTTTGTTTGTGTGATTTGGGCTATGGACACTATTTTCTTATTGTATAATCTGAATGAATAAGACGACATGAGAAGGGTATTTGAAGTAGTAGTTTGTTATTTTACCGGAGGCCATGGGTTTTTGATACCAGTCCAGTTTTTATTTGTTGTCCATTCTGTGTACTATGAAATCAAGTGACGGTAGTGTTTGGTCAACTTCCAACTCAAACGTAAACCTAATGTCTTTGTGTTAACCTTTGAGCTTTTCAAGTATTTTCTCTATGTCCTCTTTTTTGACTATTCCAAAGAAGTCATCCACATATTTTTACAAGTCATCAATATCACAATTTATGCTGTATATTGTATATGAGTTGGTATAAATCTTCTCAACTTGATCATAAGATCATAGAAGGAACCCCTGAGACCGAGCACGATAGGTTCACCATCTAACCTGTAGATATTTAGCGAAGATACTAAACAACTTACACCCCCATTTTCGACGAAATGTATTTTTCCCCAGTATACCGATAGATCTACATGGACACCATTAAATGGACTAGTGATGCATAGTAGAATATTGTATTAAGGTAGCACTATTTTAAATTTGAGGACAAATTACACCGCTAGCCGGATCGCGCCCACCCTCTACGACATCTCATGGAGACCTGAGAGCACCCTGATTGACGCACCCGGTACTCCGATTTGTCTTGGCCTAGGAGATGAGACAACACCTGGCGCATCACTTCACGAAACTCGACGGGTGACGGACTTTTTAGACCCACAAGAACACACTCTAAAATGAATAAACAACTAACGTTTTAATTTAAATCAAACCCAAGAACGAACGCTTTAACGTTTAACAGCGACGGACCACACGTGTTTTATTTTAGAACGTTTTTTTATACAGTCTTTATTGAAAAAACGAAACGGAAACAGGAACTAAAACGCACAACGACCGAAGTGCCGGGACGTAAAAAATCCAGCCCATAGAATATTTTAACGGACATCATAAAGATCACGTCTTTATAAAAGGAGATGAGACGTTGATAAAACCGTAGACTTTGACCTAGCCCACACACAGACAGCCGACTCACGACTAACCGACACTGTAGAGCGCCCTTTTGAGGTGCGACTTTCTCCGAATAGACACTCGATCATTAAACACCGACTAAACTACAAAACACCGCACCACCACCCCCGAATTTAAGACTCACGCCACGACGAACTTAAATACGTACTTTTTTTAACATTTACTGGTGTTTTTTGCTGGGGGGGGGGGGCGGGGTTTTTTTTTTCTACCCCCCCCCCCGGCTACAACCATCACCAAACTTGAAAAATTTATTTTCCGTGATGTAGAAGGTCAAGATATTCATTAACAGCTTCTTAGGTATTTTGGTTTGGTTCGGAAGTCTTGCTCCATCTCTTTAAGATCGTTTGAAGTGCAAAGTCAGTCGGGATGCTGGGAAAAAGGGACACTAAGTCAAACGATACCATCAGTTCATCGTCATTAATCCGTTCCTTAAATTCTATTTTATTCCTCTCATTGAATACGTAGTCCTTAGCTAAGTTGTTTAAAATGTTTGTCATTTATTTACATAGATGGTAGCACGGTGAGTTTGTCATAGAGCAAATCGGACGTAGAGGAATGTTTTCTTTATGTATTTTCGGAAGACCACATATCCTAGGTGGTAGAGCTGTGCTGGTTGATGTTGAGTTGTGTTGAGTTCTCTTGTTCACTTCTTAAGACTTTCCAAAAAGGTCGACATCCATTTTTAGGCAGAGGTCTATCAAAGGCTTACGGAGCAGCTTCCTTTCTTTCCTCTAAGGCATTGTGCATATGATTGTGGACCTGCTTCAGTTTGCTGTGGGGTCAGGGACAACCCAAATTTGTGGTCGGGACATTCGTCATTCTTATTTTCCCCCACAAACAAAAGATTTTATAAATATTTCATAAATTTTAAACAGTTGCCAATGGCAACTGAGAATATATTCGTATACATATGCTGAAACAAGCAGAAAGGTTTCCAATGCTTCACCATGGCTTCATCCAGTCTTGGCTAAGTTAGGGATCGGCAATGTAAGCAAAGACGTCGTTAGAATTTACGTCACTGAATTGAGTTTTAAAGCTCTCTATTCAAAATTAATCAATGCTAAAAAGAAACTTGTAAAAACTCTGTCGTTTTATTGTTTATGCTTGGGTATATTTTTCTCAGTTGCCAGTGGCAGCTTCTCTGAATACATTGCCGACCACTAACTTACGTTGAGATTTAAACAAAAAAGCATTTGAAACCACGAATATTTTCTCAGTTACCAGTGGCAACTTCTATGCTCACATTGCCGACCCCTTAGAATTAATGAAATATATGGAACATCTTTTGTTTGCAGGGCAGAACTGACGAGGTATGGTTTGCCCCTTTCTAAAATGAATTCTAAGTCCCAAATTGACCACTTCCCCTTCTATCATACATACAACTCTCTTAACTCTACTTCTTTTTAGATTGACGACTTCAAATATTTATTTTTATTGCTGAAACATAAATTTTAGGCATTATCCAAAATGGAAAACTGGTTGTTCTTTGGGTTACAGCCGGCCAACCAGTCCATTTCTGGGCATGCTGCGAAGCCCTTTTTTCCATCACCGACAGTGACGAAACCTTGTGAGTCAACAAGTTGACATCGACCACGACCACGACGTCTGGAAACGCTGGCCTGTGTGACCGATTTTCGTGGCAAATTTCCTCCTATCATCAACTGTGGCGATTCCGTCTGGGAACTAGGTGAACGACGTTGCATGGTAACCGAATTGCTGGCCCTGACTTGCTGCTTCCACGGTTGATTCTCGTTCTCTGTAGCATAACGGTTTTGAGAGACTTGCTGTTTTCGAGCTCTCAAATAGGGTTGATCTGGCTGCGAAGGTGTTGATTTTGGTGCCTCAACGGGACGAGCACGCCAATTGCTAATGATTGGTTTCGAAGGCAACTCCGTAGGCATCTTCCTGGGTGTGGGGGTGACCACCGGATCGTGTGGGAACTTCTCACCATACTGTGTCAGACGACGACGCGATAGGTAGCTCGTCCATGATGGTTGTTTAGCGATTTCAACGGAGCACTGGTCAGACTGCTCACGCCAATTGGTGCACTGCTGCTTCTCGCGAACTGCTGGTGGCACATAATAAGCTTTGGGTACCGGTTGTGAAACCAGGTTCTGGTCGTACGGCTGAGGTTTTGTGTCCTCCTGCTTATGATTTTCTTTACCCTCCTTCGCCTCCTTCGCTTGATCCTGATCGCCGGCCATAAGGGTGCGACTTGAACGCTTGCGCCAACCCGGGTAACTCAATTGACGTGTTCGTGACATCTTTATATCTACCTGTACAGCACAGTTCTTCATTCTCGAACGCTTGTCCAATTTCTTTGGCTGCACTTGCATTCCCGTTTCCGGGTCGAATTTTGTTTCGGACATTGCTTTAGAGTTTGCAAGAAATTGTGAAAAATGATATAGACCAAATTTGTATTAAAGACGCGAAAACTTTACTTTTCGGCTTTACAGAATATTTTTTAGGTAGAAAATATATAAATATGTATACTAAATATGGGGAGCTAACGTCCTAATAGAATGAAGCTCTATACTTTATGTGAAATGCCTAGACCTGATACAACACAGGTAAGGGTGGAGAGCAAAAACAGAGGATACTTTGATGCTAAAAAAAATTATTTTTTAAATTTAAATAAAAAACATCCGGACAATTTTATAATGCCTTTGTAAGGGTATAACAAGTGAAAGGATTAAAGAGCAGTACTTAGTTTTGAGCTTAGAGCAGGGGAGGGCAAAAAAAACACAATCACATTCTGGCATTGGCATCAACAGTGGGCAGGCAGCCTCTCTCTGATTGAACTTGAGAACAGCACAAAACCTTATTCACTTTGCTCTGCGACGTGCTTATACTGTCTGTGTGACGGCTGCGCTGACTTTAAGAGTTTGCCTATGCCTAGAAGATAGCGACGCGCCGGCCCCTGGCTTAGAGAGCCGGAAGCCAACAGTCGGGGACACCTTTAAGCTCTGAGTTGCTTGCATAGTTAAACCAGACAGCGCGATTATAATCGATTTAAGGTCTATGCATTGACCATTTAATGAGACATTAAAATTCACACACAAGTAGGTACTCTGTGTCAATGTTACCCTTTATAAGCTTGTGCAGAAACATTATACCCAACTTAGCGAGTCTATGTTCAAGTGTCGGTATGTCTAAGAGCTTTATTCGGGACTTAAGAATGAAGAAGCCTCAATTGTGGTCCCAACTCAAGCTGCAAAGGGCAAACAAAAGGAACTGCTTCTGGATGGAATCGATGCGCTTACAGAGGGTTAGCATTTGAGGGTTTCAAATACGCTTATCAAACACCAAGATAGGCCTCACTAGGTATGTAAAGGGTGATTTTTTAGCTAATATCTTTTTGGCAACACTGATTTAAACAGCTCACGCACGTTTCGTGTTTTGTTTCACTGTCAAACATCTTCAGTTTGGTCTATAATTTAACCATGAATCGTCGTACAAACGAACAACGCTTGCAAATTATTGAATTTTATTATCAAAATGCTTGCTCTGTTAAGAAAGTTCATTGCGCGCTTCTTCCATTTTATGGTCAGTTTAATCGACCCACTGAAGCGGCTATTCGGCTATTATGGTTGCCAATTTCAAAATGTAAACAAATTGTCTCAAAATTGTCAAAATTTCTTAATGGCAAACCAGTTTTTTCCGGAAATCTAACGGGACATTCTAAAAAAATTGCAGCGGCGTTAAGTTAGCTTTTCGTCAAAACAAAATTGCATTTCAAAATGGTCAAACGCTCCCTAGAGAGGTCCGAACTCAATTATTTAAAATTAATTTTAAAGTTGCTGGTATTTACCTTAATTTTTCTTCTTGTGAAATTAATTTGATTGATTTATTATTTGTTGTTTTTTGTTTGATTGTACTTTTTTGTGTATTTTCTGAACGTCATTTTCATGTTTAAATAGACTTTTAGTTATGTTACCCCCCCGATCCCCCCTTTCTGAGTGTTATCAGTGTATTTGTCAATGTTTTAAGGTAAAAAAATGTTAAGTGTAGGCTGATATTTGCTGATTTGTGTATATTCAGAATAAACTCAAGCTGTCTTACAGTTTTCAAGGTCAAATTTTCGATATAGAAATAATTTAGAAAAATGTCTTATACAAAAAGTTAGAAAAGTATTTTGAATTCGGCTTATCACCACTTCATTCCTTCATACGCTTTTTTGAGTACTTTTTGCACATTTCTTACAAGTTGGAAATAACAATAAGGCAAACTAGATCACAAACAAAAGCTTAAAGTACTGCAAAAAAAACCCCAGAATTTCCGATAAAATGGGAATACCATTCGGAGTGTGTACACACACACATTCATAGGGACCTTGGACCCAGGGTTTGGGTGATAATGGCTTGGGACATTACTGAAGCCGACAATATGATTGAAAAACAGGAACCCATTTGTTTATATTTCAAAGCTTTAAGGGAGGGTACACTTTCGCAAATTATACCAAGATAATTTAAATATACTCGTACATAGTTATCTTGTTATCTCTACTGGAGATTTTTGCTCAGCATCGCCTATAGCCTTACGTTTTATAGGATATAGTCGTCCGATGCACCATTTTTACTTTTTCAAAATTTTTAGATTTTGGGAAAATTTCTAACGATATCTCAAAGCGATATTTATGGCCGCGATTCCGTACAAGTCCAACCACAGTGTATTGTGACGAAATTTCGCACCAAATTTACATTGTTTGACATTAAACCAACAACACGCTTACGTAGAGTGCGAACTGAAGAAAATATCGCAGCTGTATCGGCCAGTGTTAATGATGACCATCAATTATCGATTCGTCGCGGTTTGCAGCAATTGGGCCTCTGTTACTCAACAACGTGGCAAATTTTGCGGAAGAATTTAGGTGTGAAGCCTTTCAAAATACAGCTGGTGCAACAATTAAAGCCGAACGACCTACCGCAACGTAGAATTTTTGGTGAATGGGCTCTTGGAAAGTTGGTCGAAGATCCACTTTCTTACCGAAAAATTGTGTTCAGCGACGAAGCTCATTTTTGGCTCAATGGGTACGTAAATAAGCAGAATTGTCGATTTTGAAGTGAATATCAGCCAGAACCATTGCAAGAGCTACCAATGCATCCAGAAAAAGTCACAGTTTGGTGCGGTTTATGGGCTGGTGGCATCATTGGACCGTACTTCTTCTTCAAAGATGATGCGAATCGTAACGTAACTGTGAACGGTAAGCGCTACCGTGAGATGATATCCAACTTTTTTTTGCCCGAAATGCAAGAGCTTGACTTGCATGACATATGGTTTCAACAAGACGGTGCCACATGCCACACAGCACGCGCAACAATGGACTTATTGAGAGGCGAGTTCGGTGAACATTTTATTTCACGTTCGGGACCGGTCAATTGGCCGCCTAGATCGTGCGATTTAACGCCTTTAGACTAATTTTTGTGGGGCTATGTTAAAGCTCATGTCTATACAGACAAGCCCGCTTCAATTGACGCATTGGAAGACAACATTGAAGCATTTATTCGTGAGATACCGGCCGAAATGTTGGAAAGAGTATGCCAAAATTGGACTAAGCGGACGGACCATTTGAGGCGCAGTCACGGTCAACATTTGCATGAAATAATCTTCAAACATTAAATTATATGGACCGTACTATCGATTCAAATAAAGATTTCATGCATTTTTCTGAATTTTATGTGTTTTTTTTTTGGAAAACTTTCCTATAGCTCTTAAAAAATTACCCTTTATCAGCTGTCAATACTTGGACCGACAGAATCAAACGACCGCTAGGAAGGCAATGGAATGGAACCCCTGAAGCCAGAGCTCATAAATAACAATTGATTGTTTTTCCCTTTGCGGTCTGCTCAATAACAAAACCGAAAAAACTCATGCACGCTTGCTCTCGCTCTGAGCAGAACACTTCGTTTCTCTTGGTTTTTGTTTCAGTTGACTGTTCTCAGTTGAACTGTTTTTGTTTTGCTCATTTAATAATAATTTATAGAGAGAGGTCCGAGAAAGGCAAGTGCGGCTTGTGTAAGTCACATACACTCACACATACACACACACAAACGCAAAAGGAGCTTTTATTTGTGAACAGAGCAAAAGAGAATCAAAATTATTGGTTGTTCGCTGAGCAAAGAGCGAAATGTTCAAGAGCCGATGAGAACGGCTCATCTTTGACTCTTTGCTCAAAGGGTCCGCAAATAACTGTTATTTTTAGACAACGAAAAATGGTCAATTGTTATTTGCTAGCTCTGCCTGAAACCCTTTTGTCGGTAAAGAAGCGGAAAGTTGGGGAAAACTCAAATCGACAGCTAACAACTAAATCCGCTGGATAAGCAGAGTAGTTGATGCCCCATGTTCCACACGGGATTGGGTCTAGAAGGGTTCTTGCTTTTTCATTTCTCCAGTGAGCAAATTTCCGTGCTCGGCCTTGCATTTTGAGACATCGCCCTTAAAAAATTCAAGGTCAATTTGTATTTGTAGTTTCGTAGTAAAATAGAATATGCACCTTATCCACTAAAAAAGATATATTTTACCCTGACAACTTTCCAACTCCAACTTTATTAGGCTTCCATCAAGCGATTATTCCTATAAGTAAAACTCAATAATATGCCTTGAGGGTAAAACAAGCTTAAGATTTTACTTAACTAATCAATACTAACATTCTAAAAATTTTTCTGAACATTAACTTTTTTTTACGATTTTGTCTTTCTTCAATATTCTAAACTGCTGCTTATCCATTTCTTGTTCAAATCATTGGATGTTCTCCATACAAAATCGTCGAAAAAAATCAAGAAATGTGTGATTGCTATCAATTTTAACCAGTTGGCGAGCGTTTGAGTTCTCAGGCTTGGCATTTTCAGTTACAAGATTGTCAGCGACTTTCACTGCTGAATTGCCTGAATCACGCATTGGCGGGTCCACTGTGTCAAAGATTTGCGAGTGCATGTCTCCTACTGGAGACCCCATCATATTGTTAGCGGCACGAGCCGCAGCGCCGTTTTCTTCCAAACGTAAACGGTTCATTTGGTCCACCAACTCTGCCTCGGCTTCATAAATGTTATCAGACATGGCCTAAAAAGTAAGTAAAAAGTAATGTGGAAACTCCAACCATTTCTTAAGTAAACACTTACCTATCTCGTTCTGATTGTTAGCCAAAAATTGTTTGTTTTAAAGCAAATAAATATATTTCTAATTTGACAAAATTGTTCAACCTTTCAGGAATAATTCCAAAAGACGAATGAATATACAAACTGATTTTACTGCTTCATTTTCAGCTAAAACTGACTTGAAAAGTTTGGCTACTAAGCCAAGTTAGTTGATTTAAGTTAAATAAGATTTGCCACTTCAACAATTACTTTGATAAGTGTCAAATTAACCATGTTGATATGCACCCATCAACACCATCCGCTGACACTTTCGCAATTTACTTGGAAATAGATTCTTCGGCACACAAAGGACTGTTGATTAGATAAGCTCAAACTCAAACTCTCTCTCCCCCACTTGCAATTGCAAATGCATTTGTACGTTGCGCTTCATTTGACTCAAATTCAAATTCGATTAGCCCAAAGAGTCCGTTTGCCATGTCCGAAGTGCCGAAGTTCGTGTCCGTGTCCGTGTCCACATGGCAACGCATGCCAATAACGCAAAGTCCTGGCTTATGTCTGTCAAAATGGCATGGATTTTCTGTGCTGTGGCGTGAAGCGGCAAGGGGTTCGATGGAGATCTATGCATCTGATTTTCATCGCTGGCAATCAAAGTTTGAACAAAAGCCTGACGGAATAGCACGAAGCAGAAGAGATTGCCTAAACCAAAATTGCATAACTAAGGCCACTTGTTGCTCTGTGGAGGTGGTGGTGATGGAGGAGGAGGAGGACTGGCGGGATTTTCACGCGCAAATAAATTTGACAGCTGTCGTTGTCGCGTTGACCGTTCTGCTGACTCCTAGTCCCCATTATGATGTGATGATACCTGATAGCTGATGGGTTCTAATTGGCTTTGTCATCGACTTGGCTTTCAATGTCTCTTCAAAGTAATCATCTATTATTAAGTAGGCAAGGCCCAAGCGAGGGCTGATGTTTATATTGTGCAGCGAGCATTAGTTGGTCTTGAAGTTTCAGCAGCGCTGTCTGCTTTTGATATGCATATCAAATATGGGACTATACACAGAAAAAAGATTTTCCTTAAATGATAAGGATGTTTTATTATTTTATGACTCTTTTAATGACTGCTTTTGATATGCATATCAAATATGGGACTATACACAGAAAAAAAATCAGTCTCCTCTTTTCCCATCGCTTATAAGGTTGTATCATGCATCCTATGTGAACGTCTAAAGCCGAGAATAAGTGAACTGATTGAACCTTATCAGTGTGGCTTTAGACCTAGCAAATCCACCACGGACCAGATATTCACATTGCGACAAATCCTGGAGAAGACCCGAGAGAGAAATATCGACACCCACCACCTTTTGTTGAAAGTTCTTTGAAGCCCTGTCTACCTTTGGTATTCCAGTAAGGTACGTTCGACTTTGCATGATGACGTTGAGAAGCACACAAAGCTCCGTCAAAATAGGTAAAGACCGCTCCGAGCCTTTCGATACCAAAAGAGGTTTTAGGCAGGGTGTTACCTTATCGTGTGACTTCTTTAATCTGCTGATGGAGTACATACTGCGCCAGTGCCCAAATGCTAACAGAACGGGCACCATCTTTACCAAAGATAACATGCTACTTGCATATGCCGATGATATTGATATCATCGGCAAAAGCGAATCTGTGGTAAAAAGGCGCTCTCAGAGATTGAGAAGCAGTCAAAACTTATGGGCTTAGCGGTAAATGAGGATAAGACGAAGTACCTACAATCAACGCACAGTGAGTCTACGCTTGGACAATCTGTTGCAATGGGAGACTACAACTTCAAGGTTGTTAAGGAATTTGTCTACCTCGGAACGACGATAATCAGCGACAACAACACCAGTCTGGAAATCCGAAGAAGAATTACTCTTGCAAACCGATGTTATTACGGGCTCAATAAGGAGTTCAAGAGCAGAGCCCTCTCTCGGAAAACGAAAATTGCGCTTTACAAGTCGCTTATCATCCCAGTCCTGCTATACGGCGCAGAAGCATGGACAATGACAAAAGAGGATGAGGCGGCAATTGGCGTGTTCGAGAGAAAAGTTCTTCGGAGGATTTATGGACCTCTAAACGTTGGCGGCGAATTTCGCATCCGAATGAATCGCGAACTGTATGAGCTCCATGGGGACACTGACCTAGTCAAGCGCATAAAACAACAGCGGCTGCGCTGGATAGGACATGTTACCCGTATGGATGATAACGCTCCAGCAAAGCGTGTGTACAATCGGCATGCGATAGAGTTGGGAGGCATTCCCCCGCCTGGTCGACCAAAGCGGAGATGGCGCGACCAGGTGCAGGGAGACATTGCGAACCTGGGAGTGTCCTTCTGGTGGAATGTCGCTCGGGACAGAGGCGAGTGGCGGGCATAAGTGGCAGCGGCCGAGACCGTAAAGCGGTTGTGATGGCCAAAGAGGAAGAAGAAGAAACGAGAGAGCAGAATTACGCAAGGTAGAATCTAGCTTCTTTTTAATATTGGTTAGACTAATACCTTTTATATGAAAGTATTGTATCACATAACGATGACCAATTTTGTCCATGTTTGCAAATCAAAAACAAGCGATTTCTATTAAAATCGACAAAAAAAAAACTGTGCAAGGTAAAGGCACCAAACTTCAAACTTAAGCTTTTAATAGTCGGTACTTCCCCTTTTAAATATTTTTTGTAAACATTTTCCAACACTACTGTGCTAGGTCGGCCATTTCTGGGACGGCCCTCGTATAATTGTCCCTTATGGGCGTCTAAACCGCTGAACCGGTCTTCACGAATTTTTCACAGTAAGTCGTCGATCAGGAAAGTGTCATAGGCTATGTCTCATGTCTGTGAAATGGTCCAAAAACCGCGAGATTTGCAAAATTATACCGTTCATCCGTTGAAAAAATTTGCGGAAAACGGTCCAAAATCTGCGAAAATTGAAAAATTTACGTTTTCGCTAAAACTTTGGGAAATTGATCGACGCTTGCCCGGGAAGGTTTCCAAGTAGAAAAAAACCGCGAAATTTGCAAAATAATCGATTGTTTTGGGAGAATGTTTGGACGCTTGCCCGCGAAGGATTCTAATTTGAAGAAATGTGCGGGAAATAGTCCGTTTATCCGATTGCGACGAAATTTTGGTCAATGTTTAGACGCTTGGCCGCCAAGGTTTCTAAGGTTCAATAATCGGAATTTGCAAAGTATTCATGAGATTAGATTATAATAAAGATAGTGAAATAGAGAAAAAGATCGAACGGCCCAAAATGTTTATGGCGGCTTGCAGCCAACACTAGCTTGAATACAGTCGCTCTCATAAGAATCATAAGGACCCGGGCGACGCCGGTTATTCAGCTAGTCTATAATAAAGACACATATTTATCTTACATATAAGAAGAATTTTAGCCGTGTACTAAACAACGTGTGCGATAGTGCAACTGGCTGAAACGGCATTCCAACAAAACTTTTCATTAGATGTTCCGAGGCGGGATCGAACCCACGACCTCATGCTCAGCAGTCGCGCACACTAACCACTGAGCCACTCCGGCCACACAAGCATCCGGACAATTTTATAATACCCTCTGCAAGGGTATAAAACAAACAAATTGCTAGGGTTTACAAAACTTCGGCCCAGCCGAATTTAACTTTCCACTATTTTTAATAAAGTTCTATTATTATTATTATTATTTTTACGCAATTCTACAAAGTTTTGTCAATATCGAATGACTATAGCATATAGCTGCAGTACGAATGATCGGTTTAAAAGAAGTTCTTGTGAGAAAAACTTTTTTGCTTTAAATGGAATCGCCTCCAAATTTCGAATTGTTAGTTTCTTATGCTTTTCCATGATTCCACTAAGTTTTGTCGAAATCAGACATCTATATAGTATGGCTCCCTTAGAAAAGTAAGGTCCGAATAGTAATCTTAGTTAGAAAAACTTTTTGGCAGAGCCGAAATTTTATTTTTTTTAATGTAGTTACCCTATATTTAATTTTAACAATTTGCTGTTGCTCTTTGGGCTAATCGAATTTGAATTTGCGTCAAATGAAGCGCATATTACAAATGAATTTGCAATTGCATGTGGGGGAGAGAGAGTTTTGAGTTTAAACTTATCTAATGAACAGGCCTTTTGTGTGCCGAAGAATCTATTTCCAAGCAAATTGTCAAAGTGTCAGCGGATGGTGTTGATGGGTACATGGTTAATTTGACACTAATTCAAAATAATTGTTGAAGTGGCAAATCTTATTTAACTTAAATCCACTAACTTGGATTAGTAGCCAAACTTTTCATGTCAGTTTTAGTTGAGAACTGTCATAGGTCATGAAGCAGTAAAATCAGTTTGTATATTCATTCATCTTTTGGAAGTATTCCTGAAAGGTTTAATAATTTAGTCAAATTATAAATATATTTATTTATTTTAAAAACAAACAATTTTTGGCTAACAATCACAGAAAGAGATAGGTAAGTGTTTACTTAAGAAATGGTTACAGTTTCCCCAAATACTTTTTGCATACTTTTTAGGCCATGTCTGATAACATTTATGAAGCCGAGGCAGAGTTGATGGACCAAATGAACCGTTTACGTTTGGAAGAAAACGGCGCTGCGGCTCGTGCCGCTAACAATATGATGGGGTCTCCAGTAGGAGACATGCACTCGGAAATCATTGGCACAGTGGACCCGACAATGCGTGATTCAGGCAATCCGGCAGTAAACGTCGCTGACAATCGCGTATCTAAAAATGCCAAGCCTGAGAGCTCTAACGCTGGCCAAGTGGTTAAAATTGATAACGATCACGCATTTCTGGAATTTTTCCGCCTCTTCTGTATGGATAATATACAATGATTTGAACAAGAAATGGACTAGCAGCAGCTTAGAATATTGAAGAAAGACAAAATCGTAAAAAAAAGTAAATGTTCAGTAAAAATTTTACAATGTTTGTATTGATTAGTTCAGTAAAATCTGAAGCTTGTTTTACCCTCAAGGCATATTATTGAGTTTTACTTATAGGAATAATCGCTTGATGGATTGGTAGACATTTTCAAACCTAATGTTGGAATCGGAAAGTTGAGAAAAATGTGGTAGGATTGGAGATCTTCTTGAATGATAGTTGTCAGATTTGAACTCGTTTCTATACCGTCCGTTCAAAGCCATGTAGATTTCATTCAAGTGGTTTATTTACGTATAATCTAGTAATTACACTTTTTTCATGTTACTTTACATAAAAAAAACCATCCACGCTTAAGCGCAGTGTCCACTTGACACGAAATGGCTGCGAAATGAAAAAGTCTATATAAAAAAAATGGCTGCGTCAATTTTCCGCCTCGCAATTCCATATCCTGTGTCCACTCGACACGAAAAAACACTACGTATTGCCACTACGCTCTGTTACCAATTACGTAGCGAGTACAGTGCTGTTAACGCCTCGTTTAGCGTTGAATTATGAAAAGAACGATTCGTATCGATGTTTCGCACGGAATTGAACACGGAATCGGACAAAATGAGCGCACCAAAAAATATTCTGGCAGAAAGCGGCGATTATAGGCATTTCCAAATGTTGATAACATTAATTTAATAAACGCTGTGAAAGCTAAGAGCGAGTTGTGGGATTTGGCAGACGAGAGGCACTCGGACTCCAACGCAGTCAACGCGGCCTGGATGTGGGACAACGGCGGTAAGTCATGCCGCTATATATTGAAACAAGGAATGCAAGGCTGCCTGAGTAGAGCTGAAGGACAGCAACCGGTGCCACACCAAAATGTCATATGCAAAGCGCTTCCTGAAAGATAGCACAGGTGGCGTTCCATTGGAAACACCTTCTTTGGCGGAGTCCAGTGCCATTAAATAAACAAAATATTTACCGTATGTTCTATTCCTTGCAGGACGTTTTATTCGGAACGCGGTCCAAGTGAGCCGAGCACACCCTTTTCGATTTGCAACCTCACTCGATGGTTGAGGAAGTGTTCAACTTTTATGATGATGGGGCTGCTTCGAAGTCGAGCTCGAATGATATTGAGATTGGGACGGAACCGATATACCAATATGTAAGTTAAACAGATAATTGTTGTGTGGTTTTGTGACATGGTTAATCTCGTTTCAGAAGCACACCAGTTACCGAGAAGATGGTGTCTGCCAACGGGGGGGTAAGCCAGAAAAAACCGCATAGCCGAAGGTCAATCTATGCAGCAGGGTCTGAAGCGCATAGATATGCTGACCTTTTGGGACATCATTGTGAAATATTACTAAGTATAACCGTCATTCAAATGGAGGTAACTGCGCTAGAAGTGGATATTGCTAGAAGGCATATTGATATGAACAAATAATTTGTTTTTATTAAAGAACAAAAATATATTAAAATATAACATAAAATAAGTTTTATGCGAACTTTGCATTATTCTGCATCATTAATTTATCGACTTCTCTTTGATTAAAAATCATAACATTTAATTTGTTTTAATTCCCAACAGTTTATTTAAGTCTTAACAGCGCCACAACAGTGCAAAGTTCTTAGCAGACTCTGTTAAGAATCTACGAAACATCGTCTTTTTCATATGTAATTTTCCGTGTCGAGTGAACACAGCGCTTTAGTTAGGAATGCAATTGTTTATAACGTGTATGTTATCATAAATGTATCGTTGAAAAACCCCCAAAAAAACACGTTCCGAACTGGCTCTCAGGGGTTCGGCTCCGGACCGGTTCGCAGCCTTGATCTATTCTATTCTATTCTATCGTATTCTATTTAACACTGTTAGTCTGGAACCAGTTTCAAGGTTGCAATTTTGAACGAAACTACAAAATTGAACTTGAGTCACAAAATGTAAGGCCGAAGAAGCAAGCACCCTTCTTCTAGTTCCAATCCCGGGCCATTAACTACTCCGCTCATTCAGGGGACTCAGTTGTTAGCCGTCGCTTTCAGTTCTCCCCAACTTTTCCCCATGCTTTCTGCTTCTATACCGACAAAAGAGTTCCAAAGGGTTCTATTTCATTGCTTTCCTAGCTCCATTTTATTCTTCGTATTATGGTGTCGACACTCTCCACATACGCTCGTCTGATTCTGTTGGTCCAGAGCAGGGGTGGCCGCGCTATATGCGCATGAGGCGCATTTGTTGTTGGTTTGCGTGAAGGCTTATGGAATGCGCATTTGATTAATGCAAAACGAAATTGCAACAACAACTTCGAATGTGTCTCTCTTCTCTTTTTCTCCTATGCTCTTGCAAAACTAAAGGCAACAACAATACGTGCAGACGCGCTGTAAATTCAAATTTGCTTTTGTAGTCGAGCCACACAATCGGTTGTCTCTTTCGTTTTCTTGTGGTTGTTTCTGCCCTCTAGTACGGCTGGGGTCAGTCACAGTATTTGCGTCAACGCAGCGTTGCTCTTTGTACGGTGATGCGTCGTGACGACAAAGATTGAGGCTTATGTCGCTTTTCTGCATGGCATTTCGTCTATCAAGCGTCGGTAATGTCGCTTCTCTGCATGTCATTTCGTCTATCGAGCGTCGCTCATGTCGGTTCCTGCATGGCATTGCGTCGACCTAGCGTGCCTGGAGAGTCGTTAACGTATTGAGCGGACATCGCCTTGCAAAATACGTCAGTCGAACACATTGTAAGGGGTATAAGGGTGGGTCGACGACTGTCACAAAATCGTCGACGAAACGTTGATACAGCGTTGGTCGGCAGTACTTGAGGGTGATTTTTGATTTTTATCTGTGTGAGTAAATACGCACACATAAGAGATAACTGGGCACCTCTGACTTACACCTACCTAAATGCAAAACTCAGTTCCAGATTTTGCATATTTTTCTACAATTTGAACTGGAATTAGTTGATAAGAGTATATAGGCTTAAAAAAGCGGTTCAGTTCCACATATCTGCACTTTTTTGTTAAATTTTGAACTTGAATCTGGAAATGTAGGTTGATAAAATAGAGTATCTCAATTCCCAAGCTTCAACTTTTTCTGCCGTTTCGCACATTGGTCCAGTTCCCACATAGAAAGGTGAGTTTTGATTTGTTGTCTCTCGCGTTTCGTTAGCCAAATCCACACCCCTTGCCAACCTCCTCCCCTTAACCAGCTGGTTCTTTGTTGTCTATCTGTCTGTCTGTCTGTGTTCCTTTCTCTCTCTCCCTCTAGCTCTATCTCTGTCGAGCATAATTCTTTCCTAAGCACATTTCAAATCAATTTGTGTGCTAAGTTATGTGCGACTGGTTAAGCAACTGGCCATGTGGAAATTGAAACGGATCATAGGTTAATGCAAGTGAGAAAAGTGAGTGAAAAAGAGATGGAAAACTTTGCTAATAAGCGACCTCAATTAAATTATGATGATGATGACGACGACGGCAATGAGAATGATGCTGTGAAGATGAGGATGATACTTAATTAAATGGAAACATTTAGCAATCGATGGTTAAATTGTCGCTTGTAAATGAAGCAAATAATGAAAAAATTATGACAAGTGATGGCTTTTTAATTAGAAAATTAGTTGAGAGGGATTAAACAGTCATGAATTTGATCTGGTAAGGCTTGTGTAGTTTTTGTGCTCAGTTTTGCACAGAACTTTTGGATCAAGAAATACGGGTTTGAAAAATTTCTTTCTTGAATCAAGAAATTGGCTCTTTTGATTTTGAAAATTCTTGACTTTAAACTTTACTATTCTAAAACTCTTGTGAAAACCAAACAATTTTTGAAAGAGATTCTGAAAATATTTTTATTAATACTGCTCCGACGGCAAACTTTCAACTCGCTTATCTGGAAACCATGTTTTTCAAAATGGTTCACACCTTTTCACGCAGAATTAACGATGACCATGGCCCTAATCTCAATCATTGGAAAAAACAGTTTTTTACTATTTTTTTTCACTGGACTGCAAAACAAAATTTTCAAAAATCGATTTCTTATTTTTATATGGCCGCAACTTTTTCAAATTAAAGTTTTTATACTCTGTACCAGAGGTACACAGAGTATATTAAGTTTGTGCAAAAGTATGTAACATGCAGAAGGAAGCATCTCCGACCCTATAAAGTAGATATATTCTTGATCAGCATCAACAGCCGGGTCGATCTAGCCATGTCCGTCTGTCCATCCGTCTGTCTGTCTGTCCTTCTAGACATATTTAGTTATAATACTTTTCAGATCTTACTTTTCTATTGGAGCTATACTATATAGATGTCCGATTTCGACCAAACTTGGTACAATCATGGAAAAGCATAATTGGAGGCGATCCCAATTAAAAGAAACAAGTTTTTCTCACTAGAACTTCTTTAACGACCGATTATTCATACTGCAGCTATATGCTATAGTCATCCGATTTTGACAAAACTTTGCAGAATTGTGTAAAAGTATATAAAATAAATATATGCCAACGTAAGGGACGATTCCATTGAAAACAAAAAAGTTTTTCTCACAAGAACTAGTTTTCCTGCCGATCGTTCCTATAGCAAGCTACGAGGGCCGTCCCAGAAATGGCCGACCTAGCACAGTAGTGTTGGAAAATGTTCACAAAAAATATTAAAAAGGGGAAGTACCGACTATTAAAAGCTTAAGTTTGAAGTTTGGTGCGTTTACCTTGCACAGATTTTAATAGAGAACGCTTGTTATAGATTTGCAAACATGGACAAAATTGGTCATCGTTATGTGTTACAATACTTTCATATAAAAGGTCTTAGGTTCCAACCAATATTAAAAAGGAGCTGGATTCTACCTTACGTAATTCTGCTCCCTAGTTTACAACAATAAAATATTGGGTGGCTGAGGTTAGCGAGGTCGTTTGAGCTGCGAAGATGAACATCGAAATGGGCGTCCAAATGAGGTGACCACTTCAGAAATGGTGGCCAAAATTAAAAAATGTGTATGAGTGACCGCGATTGAAAGTTCGTGAGTTAGCTGAATGTGTAGGCATTTCAAAAAGTGCTGTACATCGCATATTGACCGAAAAATTGGACATGAAAAAGTTATGCGCAAGATGGGTGCCGCGTTTGTTGTTCCATCATGACAATGCGCCGGTTCACACCTCTGCCGTTGCAATGGCTAAAATTAATGAATTAAAACTTGAATTGCTACCTCACGCCCCTTATTCGCCAGACTTAGCTCCCGTCGGATTATTTCTTATTTCCAAACTTGAAAAAACGGCTCGGAGGAAAAAGATTTGGCAACAATGAAGAGGTGGAGTCCGAGGTTAATGCCTATTTTGAAGAGCTTCACAGTTCTTATTATAAAAAATGTATCGAAGCTATTGAACATCGTTGGGAAAAGTGTATCGACCTAAAAGGATCCTATGTTGAAAAATAAAAAAAAAAAATGATAAATTTTTGTGTTTTAGTATTTGGTCGGCTATTTCTGGTACGGCCCTCGTACATACGTTTTACAGTGGTAAAACTCACACGGCAGTTACAGACCTGGCTTATCGTTCCGCAATACCTAAATTGTAACCACTGGAAGGGCGACTTCGAAAAATTATATAATTTTGTGCTGGAGTGCGCAGAAGAGAACATAATGATTGTACCCAGAGGGAAAAAACGTGGTCAGAAAATAAGATTTCTTTATCTCAAAATGTGAACAGAATGTTCTCTTAAATATTTGAGCACAAATGTTTCGAATGTTCTTGAAATGAGCACAATTCAGCTCACCTCAACCACCCTACCGAAAAAGTATATGTAGGCATTCAGACGTGCGTCTTCAGACGCATGGCAATAGCCTTACCGTCTACGACGCGTCGCGACGGCCGCCGTTGCGCGCACTAAAGGTCTTGGGCTCTACTCCCAGTGAGGTCCGACAAAAACTTGTATTATTTAATAAATAATAAATAACCAAGGCGGGTGGGGTGTTGTACAAGCGATGTCTCTGCGGACCTGGACCTGGGCCGGCATGGACGCGTTGGATCTGGACAGTGGATCTGGACAGTGGATGATCTGGACAGTGGACTTGGACAGTGAGTGGACCTGGATCTGGACACTGGACGGACCTGTGTACGGTGGACCTTATTTTTATATTTTTTTTATTTTAAAATGTTCTCAAAAACGGAACATATCAACTCACATCAAGATTTTGCGTTCTCAATTGTACTTTCGGATCATTTGCCAGTAGTAACGCAAACAAATATACGCCCAATAATTGCCCATGATAAGGAGAAAAAACTTCTGCCACAGCTGCGGTGGGTGCAGAATAAGGCTGATCAGTATAGAGAACGCTTAAACGAAATATTGGCAAATCAAAGTCTGAACACAACTAATGGAAATGACATGTCATTTCAGAGACACTACAAAAATGCATAACAACGGCAGCGAAATGTATGGGAAGACAATCAACGAAAAGGAATTATGTTCAACCATGGTTTGATAAGGAATGTGAGGAGGCCAGAAAAATGTCGTTTGAAGCACTCAAGGATGCTAAGCAAAGCGATTCCGGAAGAGCTAGAGCTTACTACCACCAGACTAATCAAACCTACAAAAAATTATGCAAAGATAAGCGGGCCACGTACCACTTCCAGTTGGAAATAAGCATCACAAAAATACGAAACAGCAAGGACTTCTGGAAAATAGCACGAAAACTAAACGGCGGCAAAGTAAATAAAGGAATTCAAGCGGAACCAAAAGCACTAGCAGAATATTTTCAGAAGCTTCTTTATATGTGTCAGCCACCAGCCCAGCCTTGCTATGCTTTGCCCATGATTGAGAACTGCGATCTCGATATAGCGATTTCAGTGGCGGAAGTAAATATAGCGATTGCGAACGCTGAATTTTTAAAGGAAGCTTCGCCGGTATTCATTGAGTACCTAACAAATGTGTACAACCATATTCTTCAGAACTCAGAGGCACCAGTTTCCTTCCGTTTAAATATTATATATCCCATACACAAGAAAGGAGACCCAGAGCAAGTAAAGAATTATAGAGGAATCTCATTCCAAAACGCGATGGTAAAGGACCGCCTAATTGCATGGGTGGACCAAAAGAACCTGCTCAGCGAGTACCAATCCGGATTTTGAAAGGGCTACTCAACGGTGGATAGCATTTTTGTTCTAACCTGCATCGCACAGCATTACCTATAACAGAAGAAAAAGCATTATATGTTTTTTGTGGATTTCCGTGCAGCTTTCGACACAATTAACAGGAATGCCATCTTTTACAAACTAAGCAATTTAGGATTGTCGTCGAGAATGCTTGCAGTCATCAAAAGCCTATATGTTGACAATAAAACGACAGTATGGGACGGAGACAAATGCTCGGACTGGTTTGAAACAAACAGAGGAGTCAAAAAAGGATGCCTATTGAGCCCGTTGCTCTTCGCACTGTTCATCGAAGACTTACATGACTACCTAAGCGGAGGAGCAAGACTTGGAGCTGTCACTTGTAAAATACTTACATACTACTGTGGGCAAAAAGTAGTCGGAATTTGTCGATTTAAATTACGCGGGCTATTTTCGCGAATATTTTTTTTAGTTGGCAGCACTGTCACTAATTTACATGTCAAATTTCCATGTCAAAATATTCATTATTTTTGAGTTACGCTTGGTTTTGTGACACGCAAAAAGTGGTTTCGGCGATTTTTTGAAATGTCGAAATTATTCAACAAAGAAGTGCGATTAAATTTTGCTTCCTTAATGGAACTACCGCTGCGGAAACGTTGAGAATGTTTCAGAAGGCTTACGGCGACCAAGCTCCGCCAAAATCAACAACATTTGACTGGTAAAAAATGGTTTAAAGAAGGCCGAAAACACGTCGAAGACGAACACCGATCTGGACGACCATCAACATCAACTGATGAGCAACACGTCAACAAAATGCAAAGAATTGGTGCTCCAAAATCGTCGATTGACTGTCCGCGACCTTACTGAACTTGTTGAATATCAGAAGGATCAGTAAAAACTATTTTTGAAAGACAACATGGGCCTAAAAAAAGTCAAACCTCGTTTGGTGCCAAAATTGCCAATTTCATTGAAAAAACAGAACCGCGTTGAAGTGTGTGAAATAATGTTTTCTGACTATCAGGACACGTTGAAACGCATTATGCGACTTAGCTCCGTGTGACTTTCTGGCTATTCTCCAAACTCAAAAGACCAATCCGAGGACAGAGGACACCGTTTCGAGTCAATTGAAGAGATTAAAGGTGAATCGGCACGCGCTCTTGTGACTTTTTGGCATGCACCGAGGCTGGAAAAACGTTGGCATAAGTGCATTGTATCGGAGAGGATTACTTTGAAGGCGATGAAATTGATTTGGAAGAATAAATAAAGATTTTTTGATTTATAATCGCTGATGATATGGTGCTGCTGTCCGAAAGTGCAAAAGAGATGCAGCTTACAATTGATAGATTATCTGAGTATTGTAAACAGTGGAGCCTAAATACTATTGGGGTTAGAGAGAAGGAAGACGGAGATGCTTCCTTCTATGCGTTACAAACATCCGGACAATTTTATAATACCCTCTGCAAGGGTATAAAAATGACAATGCATTAACCTAATTTTGAAACTATCTCTTGATTTGGGAAATAGAAAAATTAAAGATCTTAAAAAATCTCTACCAACACGCTGCTTTTGACTTCTTTCAACCAATTTGTTAGCTAAAAAATATAAAAATCATTTCAAAACCAACTTCCCGCAAAAAAAAACTCCCAAAGGTAGGCAACACTTTTTGTATTTGTATTTACCCAAGAAAGGCAACTGTTTCATGTATTTTTGATTTGCGTGTCTAAGCACAAAACCAAATACTCACACACACACACACACACACAAAGCTTGACCGAATGTCGTTTGCCAACTTGTTGCGCGTTGACAAAAAAAAACCGACTCAAAACAAAGCGCCACATGCGTGGGCTGTGTGCGCGGTCGGGGGGCTGGGGGTGGCTTTGCTGGTTGAGCTTTAACTCAAAACGTAGAAGTGCGTGGGGATTATGCAAAGTTATGAATGCCAAGGCAAAGTACAAAATTAAATCAGTAGATATTTGAGAAAAGTTTTTCCCCTCCCTCTGCTTAATTGTTGCGTGTTGTTAATTAACTGAAATCGTATTAATAAACTTACATTTTTTGGAGTGCGCCTGCATACGTACATATGCGTTTGTCACTCTGCACGTGTGAGTGTGTGTGTGTGAGCCGCCGCAGCGCATAAAAAGTTTTAATTGGCAGGCGACGAAAGTGACCTGACTCTGGCGGCAGTGGCCGCGGGGCACACACACACACACACACATGCGAACAACTGTTTTTAAGTGCATGCAGAAGTTAAATAATATTTGCACATTTTACCCTACCATTTTGCATTTTTGGGCAAAAGTTTAATAGCAAAATTGTGTTGTTTCGCTTCAAAATAAAAAATATGAAAATTCATAATTTTAAGCAAAATATGCATTTATTTATATTGCACATTCTTATTACATGCATTTTCCATTAAAACATTGAAAATTAACCGACATTAACTTCTTTTTCTCCGCTCATTCCACTTCACTCAAAAAAAAAGGGCCACCAGAGGGCGCTGACTGCTGGCCGCTTGCATGGAGTAGTTGAGTGAGAGTAGCTGAGTGGACGAATGAGTGAGTACTATGCTGTGCTGTGTTTTTCTCGCCTTAACTGAGTTGAGTGTGCGTCAGTGGTTGAAACCGTGGGACCAGGGCTAAAAATGTAGTTTTAATTTTGAGCGCAAATTTAAGTGGAAATTATGGATTTGGAATTGAAAAACGTGAATTTAACTTTATTCTTTGCTTAATTTAAATATTTTGCATAAAATTTATTGATAATAACCAATAACAATAAACATTTTATCACAAGCGCCGCACCAAACAGTGACTTTTTTCGTCGTGAAGAGATACCTCTTGAATCTCTGAGGATTTTTAGTGGCATAAATTGGACAATTTTATTTGTTTACTATTCCGTTTAACGTAAAATGAGCTTCACAATTGACTCGTTTTGTTGAATGTAAATTTCAACAACTGAGTGCGTTCCATGGTAAAAATCTATTTGAACCTAAGCTTCAAACGCGCTATGTAAAAAGTCGATCTGGCTGTCAAAAGTGATAGTGTTGCCAGATGGGTCCGTCGAATAAGCCAACCCTGTAATAGTAAGAGATTCGTCTTATGTTTTAACTCCTTTTCGAAATCGCACTTTTGGATTGAATTTTTAGGACGCATCTGGAATTATCAATTTAGGCGATTCTATAGTAAATTTTTAAAATATTATTTCAGGTCGTAATATTGAGATAGTTATAGAAGCCGAACCTATTTAAATTAAGGGTGGTGTATACTTTCAGGTGACATTTACAAAAAATTACAAAAAATTAAATTCCACAAAAACTAGAAGTGATATTACTTTATTCGATAGGTAATCGATTAAATTAAACTTAGACATTTTTGTAGTTGTTGCTGCGGTGGTTGTTGTATTCCGATTCAAAGTCGGCCAAAAATGTAAAATCTAGGCCAATGTTTCACATAGTTTGTAGAGAACAAATTAAGAACTGATGTGGTTATGGTGTGAACTAAGATATTTGGGATCGTTCAATAAATAACGGTGCAATGGGGTTTCAAAATAAAAATATCGAAAATCTTCTCTTTTTTACGCCTTAATTGGTTCCAGCTCCGTTATTTATTGACCGATCCCAAATATACTAGTTCATATGAAAATCAATTTAAAAATTAAACAGTTATCTTCTAATCGTGTGAAAAATTTTCGAAAAAGTTGTTTTGCGAAATTTGAGTTTCGACAACTGTTTTCGATAAAATACAAGTTTTTTCAATGGATTTCAAACATAGATTTGATGCATTTAGGTGTTAGCTTTCACCGAGAAAAATAATCTTATGACAGAAAAGTCTAATAAGATTCAACTTTTCCTATAATATAAGGCATAAGAAAACCTTTGCTTTTCTTTTTGTAAATTTTTGTTACTCAAAGTTCCCCTTTTTCTCAAAGATTAAACAGTTTTTAGCTTATAATTTGTGCACCTAAGGTAAGAATAATATACCTCAAATGTATTAAGAACATTTGTGCATTATAACATATTTTGTTTTCAACACATTTCACTCTAACATTTTACAACGCATTACAGCCCACTGTGCCCACAATAGCAACAGCCAAAGCAGAGCCAGAGGCAGCGGCGCCAGCGCTGCTTGGCTTTGCTTCGAATTATTTTACAGTTTGTGTTGTGCGCGCGTCGTGAACGGTTCGTTTTGAGTGTGTGCCGCCGTCTGGGCAAAAGAAAGCAAAGAGCAAAGCGTGGCCAGTAAAAACGTTGTATGTCACGAAATTCAAGCGTCCGTCGGATCGCGCAATGATCTTTCCAATATTTGTTTGTTAATGATAAATGTATATATTTTTTTTCTGTTCTGTTTTTTTGTGAATGAATAAAAGTGCCAAAACAAAAATGCAGAAAATATAAACATCAAAATAAAATATTGTTTAATTTTTTGTACACAAAAAATTGAATTGGGAATGTGTGTGTGTTTGTGTGTTTGCATGTGAGAGGAGAGCAAGAAGAAGAAGAAAACGAGTTCTGGCAAACAACCAGTCCCAAAGGGTTCAAACAACAAGCCAAAGAAGAGAGTGAGAGAAGAGAGCGAGATCTTGCAGTCGGGGTCTACCTGTGACAGGTGTGTGTGTGACTGTGTGTGTGTGTGAGTGAAGGCGAATGGCTAGCACAAAGCAGAATGTGGCAATATTTTAACTATTTTTTTTGTTCTCTGTCTCTCTTTCTCGCTCTCTGTTTGCATTTGCACCTCTCTTAGACAACACTAGCCAAAATGTTTCATAAAATCAAAATTTAAGTAGAACAACTTTTAAGTGAAAAATTTAACATAAAAGCCAACTCTAGGCTTGGACTCTCCCCCTCAAAAAAAAGACAACAACTACAACTGGCACAAATGAAGCGCAGGCAGCGACGATCGTTGACGTCGTCGCTGCGACCCATCACAACCAAAATGCTGTCGACGTCAGCAGCGCTGCTGCTGCTTCTCTACGGCAGCTGCTCATGTTACGCGGGTAAGTTCTGTTCTTCTTCTTCTTCTACCACTTCTTCTTCTGCTGCTGCTTCGTTTTCGGGTTTCCAGAAACGAGAAAAAAAACAAGTACAAAACAAACAGCCGTGGGAAAAAAACACACACACAAAATGTTTAGGAAAAACTATGCAATTGCAATTTGCTCTCAATTTTACATTTCGATTTGATTTGTCTTATCAAACTGCAAACTAAGTCAAGTAAATGAAACCCATTTAGCACGTTTAGTTGTTGTTTTTGGCAGACTTCCACACACACGCACACACATACATACAAAGAGACGCTTGTGTCTTTGTCTTGGCCAAATATTCATTTTTTTTTTCTTGGAAATATTGTAAATGCGCCGCTTCCCGCTCTCTGGAGAACAGCTTTACTTCTCAAATGATGACACTTGAGATTATCTGAGAAACGCCCTATAAAAATAATAACCGTAAAATGAGTAGCGGATTCTTGTTTTTTTTGTCTTCACATTTTTTGCACCACAAAAATGCCGAATGCCTGACGAAGTTATGCACCACTGAGTGTTACCAAGAGAGACAAATCACATTTGGCGTCCTCTCTTCTCGGGGGGAACATTGCTCTAATATCTTCTTTATTTGCAGGAAATTATATTAAGTTTCAATGCAGCTTGAATTGCATCTAAAACGACCAATTAGAATGATAGCCCCAACCCTCACGACATGTTATCACATTAAGGCCCGTTTTCTCATGTTCCTGTTTTTGCAAAACTAGGTGGATTTGGTGAATTTGCACTGCTCACTTTGAGCGTAAGCTATTCAAATGCGTAAAATTCACCTATATTTGCAAAAGCAGGAACATGAGAAAACGGGCCTAAGCCTAGTTATTCCAAAGTCTTAAATGAATTCTGGATGGAGAACACAAAGTAAAAGAATACATATAAAGTTTTGATCATCTGGGATTTCTCCAATTTTTTGGCGCGATCCATAGTACTTGTTGCTCTGATAAACCATATCAAAATCCCTATTACCCCCTTGATCGCAGCATATTTTGAGCCAATTGTTGCTAGAAATAGCTCAAAGTTTACAAAAATACTACGAGACAAAACTTAAGAAAATTAGTGTTTTTGGTACTAAATACTAACGAATACTTAAAAGAAAAATAGAAGAAAGTTAACATCGGCTCGGTCGAAGTTTGTGTGCAGCACGTTTTTCTAACTAAGGCTACTTTTTGGACCATACTTTTCTATGGGAGCTATACTTAATAGATGTCCCATTTCGACCAAACTTAGTGATATCATGGGAAAGCATAACAAACTATCAATTACGAGTTTTGGAGGCGATTCCACTTTAAACAAACAAGTTTTTCTCCCAAGAACTTTTTTCAATCGATTATTCGTACTGCAGCTATAAGCTATAGTCATCCGATTTGGACCAAACTTTGTAGAATTGTGTAAAAGTATATAAAATAAATATATGCCAACGTAAGGGACGATTCCATTGAAAACAAAAAAGTTTTTCTCACAAGAACTAGTTTTTCGACTGATCGTTCCTAACGCAGTTATATGCTATAGTCATCCGATTTTGACAAATCTTTGCAGGATTGTTTAAATGTATACAAAACAAATACAGGGTGCTCCATCGAGTGATTGGAATTTGAACTATTCATACTTAGACTTTAAAGCAGAGGCAGGCAAGAAATACATTCACATTTTGGTGTGTGGCATTGGTGTGTGTGAGAGCAGCGCAAAAATTGCTCTCAATTTCAATAGCAACGACTGCGTCAAAGCGCAAGCCGAACACGCAACGCAGCGGCGCTTGTGCAGCTTATTCTGTGTGTGTGGAAGCAGCGCTGCTTTGAAATTTTTCGTATGCACACGAGATAGCAATGTGCCTGCCCCTGCTTTAAAAATGTCAAATATCATTCGGAAAGCGACTAATATTTAGTAAAAACTTTGACATTTACGAAATGGGTCGCTATTCGCTTGAAGAAAGTTGGTAAATATTAAAACATATAAAAACAGTTTCCGGTAGTTGCACTTTTCCTGATGCGCAAAACATCCCTGCGATCTCATTTTTGAATTTGAGCTCATGACAATTGGGACATTCTTTGTCCATAGCACCAATCAGGACGTTTAGATGAGCGGAATATTCGATATCTGGCTCATACTGGAATGCGAGACGAAGGAACGAAGCAGATGTAAATGCTCGATGTACTTGTTGGCGTTGTCGGTCAATTGCTCTGCGTGTGTTAACATCTGTCCGGCGCGCTCGTCTCTGCTCCAATTGTTGACCTCCGAAAGCTCGTACATCGTGTGATTGAGAATAATGCAGTTGCGACATTCTGACACGCGAAATTTAATTTATTTCATGTAATCGTTGATCTTTTCTTGCTGCCCTAACAGTTCGCATGTGTGGTGCTGCATTGGCCACGCCTACGTGTTGATGGCATTGTTTACTGTAACACACGCACACAGATAGACCAAATTGAAACGATTGATGAAAAACGATATTCCGATATTTTAGTAATTTACCAAATATTCACAATAAAAAAAAACAAAAAGTGGCACATATGAGCAGCCTGCTGTGTCGTCAATTCAAAAGAATGTTTCATTTCAAAAAAATTATAGTTTAAAACCTACTCTACACCTGCCAAATTAATACAAAAACATTTAAACTACCCACAAAAACCGTCAACCGTTTCAGGAGTTTGATAACTTGTACCGAGATTTAAACATATTCATCAGCAATAAGACAGCCTTGCGCTTTTGCGGAATTGCGTACAGCTCGGTCTCATTTCAATCGATCTTTCGTTCGCCTACACGCAATTGCCGAGGTACAAGCATAAAAAAATATTTTTAAATAGACATGTTACAATAAAATTATTTGCAAGATGAAAAGAATCACCATTTCCAAGAAAATTGTCATTGACTTTTCATTCCACTGACTCTTACGCAAAACTTTTGAAACCGAGTAACTTGATCGTTTTTCGGAAACGGAAACAACCAATTCCGATTCCGCAGGCCTGATTATTACATTTCGGGATCATTCTAAACCAGCGACGGGCACGCTCTCGCATTTTTTGCTCCTATTGCTCTTAAGAGTTATTTTATGGCAGCTGGCGCCACGCAGACTTATTAAAAATTGCCGCGTCATCTCAAAAAAGCTTGCCGAATTACTGCAAAAAATAAATACATGCAGCGTGTGGGTCTGGCTGGTGATTGTTTTTGTTGGACTGCTCCCAAAAAGAAATTTCGTGCCCATCGCTGTTCTAAGCCGTTTTAGGAAAGATATTTTGTTGTAACTCGTTGAGATGAAAAATCATGATATGTTTAAAATGATCATTTTAACCAATGGATATCAATATGAACCTGTTCTTTTTCTCAGTGCGAAAAAAAGGAAATTTATTTAGTTATCCCATGGATTCATGGTCTTCTGGTTTAGAAATTTTTTTCGTTTTTTTTTGCTTAGATATTCATAAATATTTTCCCGAAAATATTTTTCAAAATTAGAAATTGTTTAAGAGATATACAGCCTTGTTTTCAATTCCACTTCCGCAAAAGTTTCGTGATTTGGAGAACAAATCCAGTACAAAAACCCGTTTTAAATCACAAAATTTTTGTGGAAGTGGAATTGAGAACAATGCTGATAGACATTTTAGTGACCCAAGGTGACACAAATTTCCTAGCAACTGCTAACTTTAAGCTCGTTTTTCTCGAAACCACGTCGTTCATATAAGTTTGCACGATAACTCAAGATTTTCTGGCCGATATCTTTCGACGATTTTTTAAAAACTGATCTAAATTCGTCCTTCTAAACCAGAAGACCCCCGTAAGAAAGACACAAATCGTATGGTAATTGGTATGAAAAATAGAATTTGTAAATAATTTACACAAATTTATAAACATATCAATAATATCAAGAAATTGATATTATCCTCATTTGCTTAAAAAAGCAAATCATAGTTTAAAAGTTGCCATTGCAGCGTCAAAAATTTCACAACATTTTCTCTTTCAAAAATTGATAGATAACAAATAGCTCAACTACAACAAAATAGCTCATAAGGCAACACTGACCATTTTAATTTTAATTTTTCGCTACAATTTGGCAGTTTTCATTGACACAAGCTAATTTTGTTGAAAATGTGAATTTTGACAAACAAAAAGGATTTGAATTGGTTTGTTTTGAATGGCCGTGTTCAGCAGAAAAATTGATCGCTGAGCATGTAACAGAAAAAATATTATACATCAAATAGTTACTGCTGAACGAGGTGCTACATTTTTAGCAAAAGGCATTAAAGATGATTTCATAAAGGCGCCGCAGACATTGGTTGTACTCCATTCCATGATGAAATTGCATAAAGTAGCCAAACTTAAGTTCTAATAATTTGTTTAGTTTATTTCTAATTATTTATCGCCCATTAAAAACACTTTTTTTTAAATTAATTGCGCAAAATGAAACAAGATACGCATATCGGTATCGAAAAGAAGCCTATCGATATACAGTTGCAGCTGGTGGTAGTAGTATCACCTAAAAGGAGCGAACTATTTCCTCGATACATGCTCCTCAAATTGGCTATCACGATACCGTATCAGTGGAGTTCAGCAGGTAGATCATTGTTAATGTATAATTGATCAGGGAGCAAGTTGTTCTGCTGAACACAACCAATAAGATGTTAGACTTTCAAATGCTTATAGATGCTCCAAACCTAAACATTCATGTACCGTAACTGTCGAGCCTTTCTATCTTACCTTAGAGTTTTGTTTGATCATTAGAATATCAAATATGCTTCCCTCTGGGCATAACATTATATAATTCTAGCTTAGACTATTTTAAGTGTGACCACTTTCATTAAAAAGTTTGAAATTTTTCAGCACAAAATTGCTTAGAACTTTTTTGTTGTACGGTCTGGGCTAGAAATTGGAGGCGAAAACTTTTTGGTCTCAAAATTCGCCAATTAAAACAATAAATCGCTTTCCCAGCAACGTTAACACTTTGATATGTTTACTTTTATGGGGGTATTCAAATGACTAAAAATTTCTGCAATCTGACCCATGACAGTCTGAGGATCGTCTGGCTTCTGGAGTTGGCGTTGGTCAGTTAAAAATGCTGAGTGGGAAAGAATTGGTAGACTCTACAAACTGATATATGTGCTATCAGGTGTTTTAGGTATTCAGTGACTATCAAACTGTGCAAATAAGCCAAATTGTTTGTCCAGCTGTTGTCTTCTTTTTCTGTTTTTCTTTGTGCTCTCGTTTTGCATTTTTTTTTTTTTTTTTGTTTCTCGTTTTTTCTTTTATAGACAGTTTTTGTCATCATCTCGGGTTACACGGAGCCGGAGCCAGCGCAGAGCTAAAACACGGAACACAGTTTGGCAGCAACAGACAGTTTTATAATTGGCTTCGAGTCGCCATCGTCGTTGTTGTCGGTGTAGTTTTTGTTGTTGCACTTTACGGCTATTCATTAACTTGTGACATAAATTTAACAGTGCAACCAAATCGCTTTTCAAGCCAAAATAAAAAGTAACAAAAAGTGAAGCGCAAAAAAAAAAAAAGGCACAGAAATTAAATATGAATGAAATGGCTTTTTAAGCCCACTTTGGAGACGCAGGCATTTCACAAAGTGTTGATGAAGACTGACCAAAATCAACGTTAAATTAAAAAGAATGATGAGCAAAAGTATTACATAAGCAGAAATGAGTTTGTTAAATGTTTACAGAGTTTATAACCAGGGCCTTGAACTACTTACCTTAAACACCTGAACATTACATTTTACTCATATAAAAT
This sequence comes from Lordiphosa collinella, assembly GCA_018904265.1. NCBI lineage: Eukaryota > Metazoa > Arthropoda > Insecta > Diptera > Drosophilidae > Lordiphosa > Lordiphosa collinella. Next base: position 51,882 of record JAEIFV010000234.1, read on the forward strand.
GAAAAATTTGGCAACCTTTCCTCCAACTTTTTCTTAAAAAATTAGTTTATTTTTATGCTATGACAAATTTATAAATAGAATTTTGATAAGCTACACTAAGAACTTTAAATAAATGATTTACCATGCATAGAGATTCTGAGATATAACATCCCCAACTTAAAACTAACCCATAAGAACTCAGCTTTTCTTGATCGATTTTCAAATTTTCAAAAGTTTAAAAAGATATGCACCTTGAATATGTGAAATGCTATGATTTCCTTAAAAATTAAATTATAGATAAAAAAATTAAAGCTTAATACCTAAAGCTAAACTATTGTAAGTCACTTTGAAATGGTTTACTCTTAGTAAAAAAGTAAATATGTAGATGTATGAAAACCTTTTTTTAGCATGTGTTATACATAAATCCTTTAAAATACACTCCCCACTTAGAACTAAACTATAGTACCTCAGCTTCTAATTGAAAGTTTTTTTCTTTAAAAAAAACTGGTTAGAAATTCAATTCTAGCGCCTTTTTTTTTCATTTGTAAGTCATAAATCCTTCAAAAAACACTCCCTAACAAACATTTATCTATTGTAACTCAACTAGTCATTATCAAATTTTAATCTTTTAAGAAAATTCCGTGTTTTTGAACTTTCAGGTATAAAATAAAGCCCAATAGAACAAAAAAAAACCTATTATAACTCAGTTTACTAATAAAAGATTTGGTTTTCCCAAGTAAAGGGTGATTTTTTAGCTATTATCTTTTTGGCCACACTAGTTTAAACAGCTCACGCACGTTTCGTGTTTTGTTTCGCAGTCTAACATCTTCAGTTTGGTCTATAATTTAACCATGAATCGTCTTACAAACGAACAACGCTTGCAAATTATTGAATTTTATTATCAAAATGCGTGCTCTGTTAAGAAAGTTCATCGCGCGCTTCTTCCATTTTATGGTCAGTTTAATCGACCCACTAAAGCGGCTATTCGGGCTATTGTGACTAAAGTTCGCACCAAATTTACATTGTTGGACATTAAACCACCAACACGCTTACGTAGAGTGCGAACTAAAGAAAATATCGCAGCTGTATCGGCCAGTGTTAAAGATGACCGTACTTCTTCAAAGATGATGCGAATCGTAACGTAACTGTGAATATCCAAATTTTTTTTTGCCCAATATGCAAGAGCTTTACTTGCATGACATGTGGTTTCAACAAGACGGTGCCACATGCCACACAGCGAGCGCAACAATGGACTTATTGAGAGGCGAGTTCGGTGAACATTTTATTTCACGTTCGGGACCGGTCAATTGGCCGCCTAGATCGTGCGATTTAACACCTTCTATACAGACAAGCCCGCTTCAATTGACGCATTGGAAGACAACATTGAAGCATTTATTCGTGAGATACCGGCCGAAATGTTGGAAAGAGTATGCCAAAATTGGACTAAGCGGATGGACCATTTGAGGCGCAGTCACGGTCAACATTTGCATGAAATAATCTTCAAACATTAAATTATATGGACCGTACTATCGATTCAAATAAAGATTTCATGCATTTTTCTGAATTTTATGTGTTTTTATACCCTTACAGAGGGTATTATAAAATTGTCCGGATGTTTGTAACGCATAGAAGGAAGCATCTCCGACCACATAAAGTATATATATATTCTTGATCAGCACGACGAGCTGAGTTGATTTAGCCCTGTCCGTCTGTTTCTATGCTATCTCCTCAGTCAGTTTTAAAGCTATCTTCACCTAACTTTGCACGAAGTCTTTTGGTACAAATACGCTGCACATTTGTCGGAGCTGGCCGGATCGGATGACTATAGCATATAGCTGCCATTGGAACGATCGGTCAAAAAACTAAAAAGAGACTCTAGCTATAGCGCCAGGAACGATTTTGTGAGAAAAACTTTTTTGTTTTTAATGAAAACGTCCTTTTTCATTGGCATATTCATTTTTTTATATAATTTATCAAAACTCTACAAAGTCTTATCAAAATCGGATGTCTATAACATATAGCTGCAGTATGAATGATCGGTCGAAAATGAAGTTCTAGTGAGAAAAACTTTTTTGTTTTAAATGGGATCGCTTTCAAATTTCGTAATTAACAGGGTATTATGCTTTTCCATGATTTCACCAAGTTTGGTAGAAATCAGACATTTATACAGTAGAAATAGAAAAGTAAGGTCCAAAAAGTAGTCTTAGTTAGAAAAACTTTTTTGTTTTCAATGGAAGCTGCAAGGGTATACTTTCCCCTATTTTTAAGTACATACTTGTAGCACCAGTAATTTTTGTGAAATAAATCTAAATAATAAACACTCCCCACAAAAAACTAACCCATTGTAACTCAGTTTCTTGCAGTCGAATACAAATCTTTTAATATAAAATGTATATAAAAGTTGAACGAAGCTATAGATTATATTTTTAACTACGCTAAATTGACTCAGCTTCTGCTTGGCTCATTGACAACCACATTTTGCTAATTCATTCAGTGGTTTTTCTTATCATTTATTCATTAAAACAAAGAAAACAAAAAATCACGTCAACGTCTTTTTGTAATCTCATCAAACCAAATGGAATGCAATTTCAATGGAATTTTGATCTAAAAAATCTGTTTGGGTTAATTTCTCGAGTTACAATTCATAAATTGACGATATTTTTAATGATATACAATGGCCCAAGCCAATGGGCATTAACCAAATATCAAAATACGACAAGAAAAATAAACAATTTGCGATTTGAATTTCGTGGAGCCCGCTGGCTGCTTGTTTAGCCTGTGTTGTGTGTGTGTGTCTGTGTGGGACACTTTAAGTGGGTGACCATTGGGAAATTTTGTTGCTAAAGTTAATTAAGAAAATCGAAACAGCTGTTAAACCACTTTTTATTTTGGCTTGATAGCTACGTTTATTGAGCTAAAATTGAGAGATTTAATTTAAATTAGCGTAAATAAATTTTTATTTTGGAAAATCAAAACTTTTAAAGACAAAGGATTAATAACTTACGTATACATTCAAAGAGCTTTTTTTTTATTAAATTTCTAAACACTTAAGCTTTGAAAAATTTAAATCTTTCAATTAGAAGCTGAGTTACAATAGATTGGTTTTAAGTAGGGAGTGTAAATTGGGGATTAATGACTTAGATTGAAAGAAACAACGCTTGTAATCGGTATACGGCCGGGTGGCTCAGCGGCTAGTGTGCGCGACCGCTGTGCAAGAGGTCGTGGGATCGATCCCTCTCGGAACATCTAATGAAATGTTTTTCTTTGAATAAACTTTACACCCGGTCACCCATCTCTGCTGTTGGCGCCAGCTTTATAGTAATTAGCCATGTAGGTCCCTTTCTCTTGTGCGAAAATTAGAAGCGCACAAGCCAAGAGATTGAGAGAGGCTCGGCGTTGGCCCCTTGGAGCTGTGCAAAGCCATTTAACATTTTACTTATGGGTAGGGAGTGTATTTTGGGGGATTTATGGTTTACAAATTAATTCTTTTAAGAGGAAACTACAATGAATGCTGAATCTATTGTATAATTTAGATATTTCATATACAAATTTGATTCCAAAAATTTCGGAACTTGAATATATCATGTTCAAGGCTGTAAAACCTGTCCCAAAACCAACCCATTAGAACTGTCACGGTACGAGTTTCATAAGTCGGACCAAGAAGCGAACTAAACTAAAGCTCTGTAAACCTCACACATAAGTGAGAAATTAAACAACCAATCAGCTCCAAAGATTAAACGCTCTTAGCAGTTAACGTGTCAAATAGGTTTCAAAATTGAATGAATAATTAATTTCTAATCTTATCTCATTCATATTCACTTGTTTTATCTAGCTAAATGGTGACTATCTAAATAAACAGATACCGAATGATAGTTTAACTGGGCAAATGGGAGTCAAAATGATAACAATGATAAGGAAAATGACTACAAAACACTACCAGGCCTTTTCCTGTTTCCGATTTCGATCAGATCATGCGGAATCAGAATTGGTAGCTGTTCCCGTTTCCGAAAAACGATCAAGTTACTGAAAAGTAAATAACAATTTTCTTGGAAACGGTGATTTCTTTTCATCTTGCAATTATTTTTATTGTAACATGTCTAATATTGCAGAGATTTTGAAGTATTCATTGATATATCGTGGGTACAATTTTATTTAAAATCATTTTTTTTATGCTTGTACCTCGGCAATTGCGTGTAAGCGAACGAAAGATCGATCGAAATGAAACCGACCTCTTTGCAATTTCGCATGCGCAGTGCTGATCGAAATTGTTAAGACTGTCTTATACCTGAATTAAAATTCGAAAACGTTTCGATCATTCATTCGAAAAGACAATCGATTTCATGTTCACTCGGAAACGGAAACACAAAATTAAAACCATTTTTTATTAAAATGAAACAAAATTTAAACAGAATTCTGACTTTCAATGCCTTTAGAAAACAAGGCTGCAAACCGGTTTAGAAACAAACCCCTTAGAACCAGTTCGATTGCAGTTATTTGGGTTTATCATCACCTTCTAAGGTAATAACCTTCCGAACCTCAACCCTGACCGAAACTTTTCTGTTAGAACAGGAAGAAAGTCAGTCAAGTGCTGCCCATCACCGTTGCGACCGGTGCTGCCTATAATTGTTTGTTTTCCTTATAACACGACAACCGTTCATCCGATCTTTACCTTTTCTTTGGCGGATCGATAAATAATCTTGATTTTAAATTAAGTCCAGAAGGTTCGAACCTTCTAGGCGTGGCAATAATTGAGATCTGTACTTCACGGCTTCGAATTTTCATATATGATAAGGCGTTTATTTTGAAAAGAAAAAAATCACGGAACATTTGCCAGAGAGAAAGAAACATTGGCAGTGTTCAGCAGATTATTTTATGACTTAGGTGGTCCATACGTAAAGCCCCACTCACAAGATCTGATCTTTCAGCTAAGTTTTCGTCTGAGTTTCTATCAGCCCGTGTAAACAGGGTTCTCAGTAGTAATCTGACCTACTCAGCTGAGCAATAAGGTGAAATAGAACCTTGGCCTTGTACCCGAGAGACTTAACGTAGACCAAAAAAAAAAAATAAAAAGTCTAGTGGGGTCAAATAACATTATTTTTGCGGCCAATGGACTGGCCCAAAACTCAATGGTTCCATGGTTTCGCGCGCCGTGTGTCATTTGGCACCGTCTTGTTGAAACCACATGTTAACAAAGTTCAATTCTTCCATTTGGGGCAAATAGGGGGTCGGTAATCATTGCATGGTACTTTATTCCATTGACTGTAACGTGGCGATTTTCACTATTTTTGATAAACTGTACATTTTTCAGCGTGCTTTGACAGCTCTTGCACTGCCTCTGTCTGCTCTTTAGACCGAATTCGGTGGGCCGATAATGATGACCATAAAATGGAAGTAATTTGCGAAACACATTTCTCACAGAGCACAAAGTTTGTTACTCAAATTCAATAACTTACAAGCGCTGCTCGTTTTTTTAGTCTGTTCATGATGAAATGGCAAACCTTACTGAGCATTTTTAGCCTCGCCACTTGTTAAGAATCAAGCGTGAGGTATCAAAAAAAAAAAAAAGAGTGGGTAGCACTTTTTGTAGTATTCAAGTAAACACTCAACTGAACGGAAATTCCTCAAGGATTCTCTCAAGGATTCTCCCAATGAACTAAAATATTTGGAAGTTGTCTAGAGTAGGGGGAAAAAAATAATAACTTCGATGTACCGCGAAAAATGAAGAATTATGCAAAAGGTTCGCGGCATTCTCCCTTGGTTTCTTTTTAAATGAATTTTGAAATTTGCTTTTTGTCAACCAGAAAAATTACCAGACAATCCAAATATTTTTCCCATGATTCAGACTTTTACAACTGCAAGGACTACCATTACCATTTCTTTTCCTACATGAAATGTTCCAAATTGTTTGGCCTCCCCAAAACATTGTCTAGGTCTGACCAAAAGTTGGCCTTAAAAAGCAATAAACTGCCAAGGCCAAGAGCAACTTTATTTATATTTATTTTGTCTTTCAAAGTTATTTATTTGCATCCTCTTTATATGTTTTGCCACATTTTTGGTTGAGAGAAATGGCTAATCAGCATGATTCACAATTTGCATATAGGCTAAGAGACATGCCATTATTTACATAAACTTGTATGCAGTGTTGGCTAAGGCATAAGGGAGAGGGGGGGGGCGGGGGTCTACTGATCAAACACTGTGCCGCTGGTTGTAATTTGGCATTACAAATGCTGTTGACCGCAGTGTTGCCTGCTGATTTTTGGCCTCTTCTCTGGACCATGTAATTGTTATTGTTGTTATTTATGCTGCTGCTGTATGCCGTTGCGATTACATTGTCAATAAAAATGCATTAGAATAATGCCCTCCTACCTCCCCCCTTCTCTGTCACACTCTCTTTCTCTGCCCATTTTGTGGGTCAATCAATTTTGGATGCCCAAACAAAATGTGATTTATCTAATGCGGCCCAGCAGGATCGGTTCCATTCTCTCTGTTTGTGTTAAATATTTGAAATATATTCCCATACCCATTGCAACGCCCTTCAGCTTTGGCCACTTAAATGCGCTTAGTGGCTTAAAATTGTTGAAAAGCCACTGTTCGAAAACAAAAAAACACAAAAAACCGTATAAAATCATGTCACTATGTTTGATGAATAGCATCAAACCACAAACAAATGGGTTGTGGGTTGTGTGTGGGTTGTTGGTTCTGGCCAAACTAATCGAATTTTTCAGGTGATGCACACACACACACACACACAAATATTCACTTGGCATGTCCACATATGTTATTCTTGGTAGGATTTGGCTAGTTTAATGATTCACAATTTTGTACCATCTTTCAAAACTTAGTCAGCGACTGCGGTTTGCGGTTCAGTTTATAAATATCTAAAAATGTGACAAAACTTTAAAAAGAATAGTGGGAAAAAACACAGAAAGCCATGAAAAGATTTAAAAAGTTAGAGAAAGGAAACAAATTGATAAATTTAACTGAACGACAATAAGAAGAAAAGAAGTGCATCTTCCACTTCTGTTTCTGATCTTCTCCTTTAGACATCTATTTGGTTTTCTAAACTTAAATATGCGCAATCAGCAGATTTTAGTAGATTTTATTAATCAAATTTGACAACTTTTTAAGGGAGAATCTGCAAAATTTTGACTGGTCACGGTCGCCACTTTTGAAATCGTTGATATAATCCTTGCATAATTTTTTTACCCTCCCACAAAAACATTCTGAAGACCAAAATGTGAGTATGTGATCTGAATGTGCCTATAACCCCAACACATCTCGATCTAAATTAATGAAAATAGTCGTTAGGGACTCTTTGAAACCTGTATTACCATTATTGCATTCTTGTATTCTTGCATCCATAAAACAGCTGACTGGGATTTGTTGACAATGTGAAAAGATAAGTTGCTGCAAATAAAATGGATTTAGATGATGGTTTTCTATTAACTTTGGAGAAAGACGAGGCAATGTTATTGCAAATGATGGACTTGGCAGGATCTGGCAATCAACAATTAAGCAATTTGTAAGAAGTTAATGGTTTTTTACACTTCTTAGCAATTAAATAATAATTCAAATTTTACCTTTTGATAGGCACGAAATCAAATTTTTCAGACTTTTATTTTCACAGTTTTTTCTTGTATTTTGTTACAAGTTCATTTAAACTTAGTTTTCAAAAATTTGCTAACGAAAACTAATTAACTTCTTCTATTTAATTCTTCGTTTTGAGGCATTGTCTCTCTCCCTTTCCTCCCTCTCTAAAGTCCCCGTCCCTCTCCAAACCCACCCCCAAACCAGATATATACCTTTAGTCCATCCAAATTTCCTTCTTCAGTATCGGGAGACTTTTGTTATAACAAACAATTTTTCAACTCCAGTCTGACTTGGTTCTTGGACTTCGACACACTAAGAAGTCGGCCCCATATCTTTTCCAGCAGACGTATACTTGGTGAAAATCCTAAACAAACGAAAAATGATCTCTCTGGTATGCGTGGCATTCTTTGGCAAGTTTTAAAGCTTTTTTTTTGTTGTGATACACTTTAACGATACCCGTACGATAGGCAAAATTACGATAAAGTCAGCACTACGAAAAGTCCGTATGCAAAAACATAAATTGGATGCAACTTGTTTGCACCACTGCGTATATTTTTGTAGCGTAGTTAACGACAAAAAATTGGAGAATTTGTAGTAACCGAATAAAACATTTTCCAAGCCCTAAAAGTGTTTGCTTCCCTATTTGAGAAATAAACTCATCGTCTATAACACAACAAAATTCGCAAGATTTATGAAAATGCTCGCATGGGTTCCTTAACCTTTTACTAAACTAACCCGTTTGTTCGGGAAAACTTGACTTAGGGTGAGCACAATTATATTCAATGCCTAAACCCCCCCTGTTGTGCGCACACGACTTTTCTAAAATCACCAACCCTCACACCCACTTTCTAGATATCGTTTGATAAAAAGACAACAGGAGGCGCCTTGTGAATTTTACTTGTCTAGTTTGAAAATTGGTTTTTACTAGGTTTTAAAAGCCAAACACACTTTGGGATGTGTCAAACAATTTTGGTACGTCAAACTCAAACAAGGCAGCAGTAGCTCACAGCAGTGTACCTAAAGTGAGCCTGCAGAATAGAAAAACTTGAATTCTATTTTGCATTCTAATTAAACACATTTTTATATCTTTACTTTACCAGAGAAGGCAGCAGAAGCTCAGCAGTTATGATAAAAAATAAAAAAGTGTCGTTTTTAGAATCGAAATAAAAAACACCACACTACAACTAAATACCGAACTGGAAATCCATCAGATGAAAACAAGCAACGGAAAATGACTGCTGACCGACCGACCATCAACGCACAGCCCAAACGGGAAGAGCTAAAATTCTAACACTCGCTGAGTTGTTTCCATTTGTGTTTTATTGGGAAAATAAATGTATATCCAAAATATAAATTTCATTTTTAGATGATCAATACTGGTCAGGAAGAGTCAGCTTAAGAAATCGAAGCCATTCAGTAAATATTTATAAATTGTTGGCAAAAAATGTCTTTACTTTCAATTGTTTGCGGGGAAAATTTTTTGCTATGCGATCTACAAATTAGAATGTTTGCAAAAGATGCCAAACTTTTAATAAAAGTGGTAAACGTTCTCGGTACCCCCAGCACTTTAACTAGCTATCTGAGTAGTTTTCTAAATATGCAAACTTTTCAAAAAAAAATTACTTTAGTCACATACCAGCCACAAGATAATTACTATTTTAATTTAACAAGTAAAAAACGGGAGCCCGACTAATATACTTTGTACCTCCCAAAGTTTGTGTTAGGGTGTGTGAGTGCTGCCCATCGCCGTAACTGCCGATGCTGCCCATTATAATTGTTTGTTTCCCTTATAACTCTACTGTCGTTCATCCGATATTTGTCATTCCTTTGGCGGATCGTCGGAAAATGCTTCCTTCTGGCTGTTACATACTTTTGCACAATCTTATTATACTCTGTGTAGCTTACAGAGTTTACAAATTATATGAAGGATACATCAACAAAGCGCTCAGCTTTTTACAATGCAAATAATATGAGTAAGTGTTAAAATATGCCACACTTTTCAAGACAAGGGGCAAATTGGGTTAAATTACAGGTCAAAATCATACGAAAGTTACTTTAACAAAGGCTTACCATCCCAATGTATCACTTGAATTGTCTTACAACTCCAACAAATTTCGATCTAAGTTGGTAAAAGTTGTAGTTATGGATTCCTGGGAACCTGTATTATTTCTCTAAAACCTACGCTTTTAAGAATCGGGCCTTAAGCGGGTGTACCAACCTAGTATACGAGTTTATCAACTGAATTATACTTCTAAAAACCGGCTTTTTCTAAAATCGGGCCATAAAATACTTCTACATGGCCTTAAAAGGGTGTACCATCCCAATGAACGAGTATATCACCCGAATAATCTTACAACTCCGACGTATTTGGACCAAGGTTGATACAGCTGGACGTTTTGGATTCCCTAGAATCTAAATTATGCTCTTACAAGACAATTTAAGGCTGTAAAGTACCTTTTCTGGGACTTTAAACTGTGTACTATTCCAATATACGAGTAACTCTGACTAGTTTTGAGCTAAGATTGTATTATACCCTTGCAGAGGGTATTATAAAATTGTCCGGATGTTTGTAACGAATAGATGGAAGCATCTCCGACCTCATAAAGTATATATATATATTCTTGATCAGCTGAGTTGATTTAGCACTGTCCGTCCGTCCGTATGTTTCTATGCTATCTTTTCCGTCAGTTTGAAAGCTATCTTCACCAAACTTTGCATGAAATCTTTAACTACAAAAACACTGCACATTTGTTGGAACCGGCCGGATCGTATGACTATAGCATATAGCTGTCATAGGAACAATCGGTCGAAAAACTAGTTTTAGTGAGAAAAACTTTTTTGTTTTCAGTGAAAACTCTTCCAAACTTCGTATTTCATAGTTTGCTATGGTTTCCCATGATTCCACCAAGTTTGGTCCAAATCGGACATCTATAGAGTATAGCTCCCTTAGAAAAGTGTAAGGTTCGGAAAGTAGTCTTAGTTAGAAAAACTTTTTTGTTTTAATGGAGTCTGCAAGGGTATACAAAACTTCGGCCGAGCCAAAGTTAACTTTCCCCTATTATTCATTTTTCGACCTTTTTAAAGTCTAATTTGTAATGAGTTTAGCTGGCTCGAGGTCGAAAAAGTTGTACTGTAAACAACTTATGCATTGATACACCAAAAAGGGATGGTTGCCTATACAGTACTGATTTAGAAACTTCCCAGTTTCCTCATCAGTAGGCTCCGAAGCTGAGTGCTGGTTTCGTCTGTCTCTCCAAGTTGATCAAAATGGGGGTTAGGGGGTTATGTATTTTTGGAAACCACAAATTGGGACTGAAAGGACCCTTTCAAGTATACAAAACTGAAAAATCTTAACCCTTTGACAAATTTCCTTCAAACAAGCTTCTGAACCCCCTTTAAGGTTTTCAAATCCCTCTTAAAAAATATGATCAAAATGTTGCATTGTTTTTTTTTTTTTTTTAAAAATAGTAATTTCTATTGCCATTAAAACTTCTTTAGAGTTCTCCATGCTTGGCTTGCATTTCAATTAGCATTGATATTTTAGAAACTCAACAAAAAGAAACTAAAAATGCAATCAAAATTCTTAAAGACCTTGTCGCCCCCATCTCCTCCACCCTATTGCAATGCTCGTTGAGTTTCCTGCCTGAACGTTTTGTATTGGTTATTAACCCATTCGTCAATAAAGATAGACATCGATATTTTGGTGGTGGTTGTCGTTTCTTTTTAGTGTTTATTAAAACCAGCTAATGAGCTTACACATGGCTACATGGGCACGTACAACCCAGCAAAACCAAAGGCCAATTCTGTGGCAAGTACAATAAAAAAAGTTACTAAACTTTTATGAGAATTTTCAATTTGTTTCATGCAGAAAATATATACAAAATTAATATGCCAAAGAGGTAACAACTGAAGAATTTATGTACAGTGAGTGCTGCAGTCCACAAGCGATCAAGGCCAATGGCTGTGGGGGAGGAGGAAGGCTAGTCCATTCACATTTGCATAAACTGCGTACAAATTTCCAAGTGAGTGTTGCATACACAAAATCCCACCAAATGGCCACAGAGACAAAGACGGAGCCGTAGCCAGGTGCAAATTGGTAGGCCCAGGTCCACACATACTTACATATACAAACATATGTATGTATGAGTTTTGCGGCGACAATTCCACAACGCGCGGCTTCTGGCTCAACTCGAGTGGAGACGGTCGACTCTCTTGTGAATGTGTTGTGCTATCATTAGACATTTCCGGTCTTTGACTGCACTCACATGCACAAAACCGCGCACACACACACATTCATTGTTTTTGGTGGGTTTAGGCCTTCTCGCCTTGCTAGCTAGCCCATATGCCGCACATATGATTTCAAGTTCCTTTGGCAGGTAGTAAAACCTTGCTGTCTCATGCTTACTTTTTGGGTGTTTATTGTCGTTTGTTGTGTGCATTTAGTTTAAGCCCAGCCTCTTTCTCAGAGGGGTGAGTTTATTTTTATTTAAAAAAAAGAAGCGGTAGAAATTTGATATGAAGGAAAGATATAGAGAGAAAGAATTTGGCAAGAACTTGACCAAGTATTTGTATAACTATTTTCATGACTTGGTCTCGTATTTCATTTTCGGCAGAATTATGCGGTTTTAAACCGGTTTCCCACCAAATTTTATCTCAAGATCGCAAAGTTTTGGTTAAAGAGGAATTGGGAGCACCCTTACATAATATTCCATTCATTCTATTCGTACTTTTTCCTTACTAATGCTGTATTTTCACTTGTCGAGATCTTATAAGAGATGGGTGAAAAGCATCTCAGTTTACTATGAGTTGGCTGTCAAAAAACTCATTTGAGAAATCGAAATTAGAGAACAGCCTACTTCTCATTCAGTGCTTTTCATAAGTTTTTGTGTTTCTCAGATTGACTATTAAACTATACAGATATCTCTTTTGAGAAACTTTTATGAGATATCAGACAAGTGAAAATACAGCTTTAACATTCCAGATTCAAATTCCGATCGATGGAATTGACCTTACAGTTTTTATCGGGGGTGTTCTAGAAAACTGTATAAATTTTCGAAAAATTCTGTGGAAATTTCGGTTTAAATCTGTTTGACTTTACCAAATCAGTTGACGAAACGATTCGAAACCATTCGGTTCAAAGCCAAATGGATTTTGTTCGTAAAGTTTTCTTCCAACTGTTCTAGTAATCGTTACTTTTCTTATCCATTTCTTATCAAATGACTTTATCATTTGAGTTTAGTTCGATAATCTGTAAGCATTATTTCGATTTGAAATCGGGATTTTTTTTACCAGATTTGGTCTCCAAAGTAAAAATAATAATAATTTGAAAGAAATTCACAATCGTCGTTCACTTCAAAAACAAACGAAACCCAATTTATCTTTTGCGCAATATGCTTGGCCATTTATTAGAAGTTCGCTTAAGATATCGGAAACTCCTGAATCTGAAGAAATCTTTGTCTAATTTCACACGATACTTAAAATATGTGCCAAAGTTTTGATTCAAACCTTCACTCTTCTTATCATGAAAATTTCTTCCGCCTTATTTGGCAGGGATGCAAACCACTCGAAAATAGTACTGTTCGGTTCAGTGGTTCACACAGTTTTTGAACCGTCGGTTCGGTTCATTACATGGTTTTTGGAGCAAACTGAACCGTGGTTTCGGTTCGGTTCAGTGGTTCAGAAAGGCATATTATGAAGTACTATGATTTCTATCTAAGGTGACTTTTCTCACACGAAATTGAATTCCTAAAACATCCTTATAAGAACTTCAAAAATTTGTCTATTTGTTGAAGGAATGCACTTCGATAACGGAGACACACAAGTCATCAATCGTATAAGAAAAAACTCTCCTCGCTAAGAATAAATTAAGGTGGAGAAGTACTACAGAAAATTTAGAAAATTGTCCAGTAGAGGACGACAAATCAATTATCAACTTTAAAAAATGGTGACTTATGGCAGGTTAATTAAGAGATCGGCGGGCAAATGCGGTAGACTCACATGAGTACATGTTGTAAAAAAAATTGTAAAATCTCCTAAGAATCAATTCGGTCTATCAGTGGTCCTCTTTGTAGAGGGTCGAAACGAAGTAATAAAAATAAATTGAAATGTTTTAATACAGTTGTAACAAAACTCAAAGTATCGAAACTAAGAGTATTGAGACCACTTTGGTATCGAAATGTAGATGTAATGTAATAAGAAAGTAGTGGAATGTGAAAGTAGAGTAATAAAAGAATATCGAAATAAAATAGTATAAAAATATCAAAGTTTCCAAATTTAAAAGACCTTGAACCTATCTAAAAGTAGGTCCTGCTCGCGTGTTCAGGATTAGGTTCGGGGGATAGTTATATTAAGTTTCAAAATGCTTGGAGTATCAAAATAAAAAGTATCGAAACTCAATACATTGAATCTCAAAGTATAGTAATAAAATGTTTCAAAATGCAAAAATTTTGTGGTCAGAAAATATCGAAATGTAAAATCAAAATAGTAAATTCTGGAAACATTTAAAGTATCAAAATGTTAATGTATTGTTAAAAAAAAAAAGCAGGTAGGGAGATGCAAAGTATCGAAACTAAAAGTATCGAAACTAAAAGTATCGAAACTAAAAGTATCGAAACTAAAAGTATCGAAACTAAAAGTATCGAAACTAAAATCACAGTACATAGAAATCAGAAAATATTGAAATGTGACAATCTGGATATGTTAAGTCTTCGAAATATAAAAGTATCGAAATGCAAAAGACCTTGAACATACTTCCAAAATTCCAGGTCAGGTTCGCTGGTTCAGGGTTAGGTTCGAGGGATCATTTTTTAAAGTATCAAAATGCAAGAGTATCGAAACTAAAAGTATCAAAATGGAAAAGTATCTAAATGCGTTTAAGCTAAAATCATTCCCTTTTGTAAAGTATCGAGTGTCGAAATGTAAAGTAGTTAAGAAAAAGTATCGTGATGTAAAAGTCTTGAACTGTCCTCTGTTGAAGTATCGAAAACCTTTGATTATTTGATGATCGAACTCAACAACAACAAATTATCTGGTGTTATCAGCGACTGAAAAAACCAACGGGTAGAACGGTCAAACTAATTGGCTAAACGGTCATAGGTAAAAAGGATAAAAGGGATACAGCTAGGCAAATGAATATAAATTGTGTGCACTAAACCTTGTCCCATCATGCATAAACAACTCAGAGGAATGGAAAAAAGTGGCCACAATTAAGTGCGCGCCGGCAGAAGTTGAAGGCAAGAAAGCAACAACAACAACTGCAGCTACGCTTTGTCAGAAAGCCGCAAGAATAGGGAGTTGCTAGGTTGGTGGATCAAAATGCAAACACCAGCAACTTCAAATGTGCAGCAACGTGCCCAAGCACTGGCTCTAGGTTTCTCTCTGTTGTTGTGTGTTTTTTTTTTGTTCGTATTCGGTTTGTCGCGCTGGGGCTTATTTAATATTTAAAAGCGTCAACAGAAACAACAACAACAACAACTCGCTCGAGGCACTTGGACCTCTGTGCTGCGGCCTAACAAAATGAACAATAAAAGTCGTCGGAGGGAGTGGGTACGGTCGTGCCCGTGATTCGTGTCTCTGGTAAAGATGATAAAACGTGTAAAAGAATGCAAAATGTGTGCATAATCAAATTAGCGATGCCAAGTGGCCAGGTAAAGGGAATCCTACAACTCACCTCTGGCCACCTCCAACGTAACGAGTGGAGGATTCGTGGGACATGGGATTTCGTTGGCAAAGTCGTCGCCCGTGTGGTGGTTAAGTAGGTTAAAGATAAAAACGTGCAAACGCAAAATTAAAGGAAACATTTTTGACCAACAAAAGGATTAAGAATTTTTTGGATGCATGCCAATGTCCAATGGACTGAGGCCAAAAGACAAGCAACTTAAACAAGTCAACTAGCAGAAAAGTTGCTTAAAGAGTTACAAAAAAAATTCCATAAATTTCCAGGATTGTGGCTTACAGTTTCCCAGAGAATTGCTCTCTTTTCTAATTATTTAGCTTCTCTGTAAATTTTATAAATAGCTTTGCTTCTTCTATAGTAACTCTCCACACTGCTTGTAGGTGCTGGGTATGACGTGTTAAGGCTACGAATGACTGACGCTTCAGCACGACTGGATAATAAATTTAGGAGGCGCTGCCAAACAAAAAAATATACATAAAAATATGCAAAAATTTCTACACTCTGTTTTTTGATCAAATTAAATTATGTTGGGTGTTGGGAGTTTGGCTATTTATGTGTTTTATTGATTGCTTTTCGTATGTGGTGGATGCGTGACGAGCACAAATTTGTTTTCAAGTTCAACACAATTGCTGACGTCGCCGCCTCAGCTGCAACTGCTCCGTGGCACGCTAATGGACCTAATTATGCTCCATTCCTGGACAGAAGAGGGGGGACAGCAGCGAATGCACAGAAGAGAAGGACTAAACTAAACGACAATTAATGACAGTGCATGATAGAAGAGGGCCAAAGGCGGAGACGGCAACAGCAGCAGCAGTAGCTGAGAAGGAGCTAGCCAGTTTCTAAAGGCCTGCGTCTAATGACTTTTAAATGCGTTAAGACGACAACAACCAGAAAGACAAACAACAAACAAGAACAAATAAAACTAAAAGATGAAGAAAATATGAGAAGAATCAAGTAAACCCAAGTCAGAGGTGGGGGGTTAGTGAGTGTGTGGGTTAGAAGCATCGACAAGCGGCATACCCTAGAAAACAAGATTATCAGCCATGCTCCCATTTTTGCATTCGCAAAAGTTTTGCGATTTAGAGAGCAAATTTGGTCGAAAAACCGGGTTTAAATCGTAAAACTTAAGCGAATGCGAAAATGGGATCATGGCTGTATGAAACTTTCTCTCAATTCCACTTCCGAAAATGTTTTGTGATGTGGAGACCAAATATAGTCCAATAACCGGTTTTAAATCACAAAATTTTTGTGGAAGTGGAATTGAGAATAAGTATAATTATTATACTCTGTACCAGAGGTATAGTAGTATATTAAATTTGTGCAAAAGTATGTAACAGGCAGAAGGAAGCATCTCTGACCCTATAAAGTATATATATTCGTGATCAGCATCAACAGACGAGTCGATCTAGCCATGCCCGTCTGTCCGTCCGTCTGTCTGTATGAACGCACAGATCTCAGAGATGGAGGTTTGTCAAGTATGGGACAAAAACTTCTTTTACTTGCAGGCAGATCAAGTTTTTTTTTTTCATTTTGGCCACGCCCCCTCCCGCCTCCGCAAATTGGTAGATACGTTATATCTCCCACAGTTTTATAGACAGAAGGTTCGTATTTTTTTGGACATATTTAGTAATCAGGATTATTTATCGATCTACGTTTCTACTTTCTCTATTTTCTTCGATTCCTTTAACTTACTTATATCTTTTTTCTTCTTTGTAGTTCTTTCCTTTATTTTCTATTATCGTTTTCATTTCATTTTCTTTTCTTTTTATACCCTTGCAAAGGGTATAATAAAATTGTGCGGATGTTTGTAACGCATTGAAGGAAGCATCTCCGACCACATAAAGTATATATATTCTTGATCAGCATGACGAGCTGAGTTGATTTAGCCCTGTCCGTCTGTCCGTCCGTCTGTCTGTTTCTATCTATCTCCTCCGTCGTTTTAAAGCGTATCTCACCAAACTTGCACGGTCTTCTGGTATGTACCGCTAAAAACCCCCTCCCCTTAACACCCATCCCACACGAAAAAAAAAGCCGCCTTTTCCCTACGATTTCTATAACTTTTTTTTTATAAACCCTATGTATGTAGATCGCGTTTTTTTTTGTTTTGACGTAACATTCTTTGCTTATCCGTTTCTTAAATTTTGTTTTTATGAAAACGCCTTCTTTACCTTTATACTTTTACCTCTTCGGTTCCTTTGCCCCTAATCGCGTTTCTTATGTTTTTTGAAAACGCTTATCTTTCCTTTTTTATATACTTTTACACAATTCTTCAGGTTGTCAAACGTCTGTATAGCTCCTAAGGAACGATCGGTCGAAATCTAAAAATTTTTTGTTTTAAATGGGATCGCCTCCAAATTTCGTATTACATGTTTTGCTTTTCCATGATTTTACCAAGTTTGGCAACAGACCATATGTATATCCCTAGAAAATAAGGTCCCAAAAGTAGTCTTATTTTAAAAACCTTTTTTTTTCAATGGAATTTAAGGGTATACAAAACTTCGCGAGCCAAGTTAACTTTCCCCTATTTTTTTTTATATAAATTTGTCTTTCTTTAATTCTTTTCGTTCTTATAATTCCATTTGTTCCTCTAGTACCTTGCGTTCTTTCTTTAGTTCTATTCGTTCTTTTAATTCTTCTTTTAATACATTTTGTTCTTCCTTTAATTCTTTTCCTTCTTTCTTCCGATGCGTATCTATCTTCCGTATTGAATATTTGGCTCATATCGAAAGGCTGCATATTCCATGTGTACGGGAAAATTTTGTGGTAGCCAACGTAATCGTTCAATAGTCGCACGTTGTAATGTTGCTTCATCACTTTGAAGAGCACGAACTTCTCTTCTTCTCAATCGTTCTATCTAATTGTAAGATTTGTTCGTCTCTTCTGACCGTCGCGTACGACTTTTAATCATTTCGATTCAATCCGATTTCCTTTCAATAGCACGTTCCTCTTCCGTTCGAGTTGCAGCGACCTTTGGGAGTCGTATTGGATTGTAAGAACACCGATCAATGTTACCATGACCTCGTCATGATATTGTAACAGATATTGCAGTGTTAATGATCATCACTTCGCACATTAAGTTTTCACAAATCAATAGTTTAAGCTATGTTTCTTTAACTCTTTTATTCTTTTCGTATACTTTCTGCTTGTATTCTTTTCCACGTTTTCCTATTCCTCCTTCCCTCTTTCTCCCATTTCTTCATTTTAATTGCTTCTTTTTATAAACTATATTTCTTCCTATTTCGTGTTTGTTTTTTTTATCTCTTGCATCTGATTTGCTGCTTCCCTTTTCTTCCTTCTTTCAAACTTTCCATAACATATTTGGTATTTCTTTCTTTTATTTTAAATTTCGTACCATTTACCTTCTTTAGCATCATTTCTTTTTCTGCGATTTCCGTTTCCCTTTTTTTTTATTTCCTTTCTTTCCATCTCTCTGTACATTTTCCGTAACCTACTAAGAATTTTTGCGATTTTTCCCTAGAAGAATTTTCGGTGTCCCAACTTCAACTCAAAAACGCCTTCATCTTCAAACCGAAAATACCAAAGACCCTTCAATCGGTAGCGAGAACCTTGCCCCGGGCGGGTGGGCGTGTGTGTGGTTTAGTAGCCATTGGACTGATGAGCAGCAGCGTCATCGACATCGTTGGCGGTGGCGGCGGCCAAAAGTCAAAGGGCTTTATGCTAATTGCTTGTAAACTCCGACTCTGTCTCTCTCTCTCTCTCGCTCCATCTTCTGGTAGTGGTGGTGGTGTGCGTGCGTGACTGTCTAGTCTTATTTTAAATATGAACTTCCTGTTTGCATTTAAGCAAGAGACACACAACGCCGAGATGCTCCTCCTCTGCTTATCCCAGATCCAGGGCAATGCTTGCTGCAGCTCAGTCAGTCAGTCAAACAGACGAAATGTTTGTGCGTTGCTTTTTGTTGTTTTTTTTTGTGTTAAATTGATGTTTGGTTTTTGTTTTTTCTTTGAGGGATCTTAAAGCGTTGACTGTGGCTATTTCCAGTGAATTATAATCGGTCCGAGCAGCAGCCATATCAATTAAAAACATCTTGTTCATTTACCGAGTGTATGCGTGTGTTTCAGGGGCCGTTTTGTACATAATTATCCCTTATCACGCTTATTATCTATGCTTATTATCAAAAGATTCAACTTGTCTTTGATTTTTGGGGATCGATTTGAACTTTTTTCGATTATTTATTGTTCCCAGCGATTCTTAGATCGCTTTTCAACTCATTTCAACCTTTTACATTATCCACAACTTCTTTGGTTGCATCAACTTTTGTGAACCTCACTCGTTATGCCCATCTTCTTTCTTTCCACCTTATTGTGGTTCACCTCTTATGGCCATACGGCATTTTTTTTGTATTTTTTTTTTTTATTACTACAGCAAACTGCAATAGTATTTAGCAACTGTGTTTGTGCCCACAAATGGTACAAAACACGTTCCCAGCGAATAACACGGAGGAAAACGCGAAGCCGCAAATGATAAAAATAATTTGACAAGCACTGCAAAAATGTAGCAAAATAGTTGTGCTTGGCCCGGAGGAAACAGTGTGGTGTTGTGTGTGTGTGTTGTGCGCAAACAAACAAATCCCAGCGTCGTTGACGCTTCCGTGTTCTCTCCTGCTGCTGCCTTTTCCTTCTTTTTCATTAACAAACAAACGGGAGGGACTAAAGCTCAACCGAACCAGGAAGTGCGCTACAATGCACATTCCACGTTTTTGAGGTTAGACGGCACTCGGTTGACCCCTACGACGCGTTTATGTTGGTTTTGCGGAGCAGAGTCCTTGTCTCCTTTGGTGCTTGGCTCGAGTTCATTATTTTGCAGGAATTCCTGGGCCAGCATTCACACTTTGGGAAAAGAAAATGTAGAAATCAAGCTGCATAATTCTTAAAATTCTAGCAAATTGATCTTAATATAAGCACAAAATACTTGAAACAAAATTTCTAAAATCCCTTGAAATAAAATCTTGGAATTAAGACCTTTAGAGCAAAATTAAGGGCAGGGTAAATATTAAATTATTTTTCAGAAATCGCTTGAATGCTTTAAAAGTTTTATCTACAACATTTTTATACATTTTCTGCGTGCATAAATTGCGTTTTGAAGTTGGACAAACACATGGCATATCCCCTGGTCGTCTGTCCTTGTGGCATTATCATGAGATGTTGCAACTCATGTGGCTGCGCATTTTTCTAATGATTTACATGTAGTAAGTTACCCAGGCTTTTCTTCTCGATTTTCGCTTGTGTGTGTGTGTGTGTGTGTGTGTATGTAAAACATGTGTGAATCACACCCCCTCACCATGCTGCTTGTGCAGCTCTTAATTATGACCCAAGCTGGGTGGGTGGGAGTAGAGGGAGAGCAAATATGATTTATATGCGAGGTCTTGGCATTTATGTTGTTTGGAATTATTTTAATTTGGTGTTTTTGTTTTAAGGGGAGGAGCGAGGAAATGTATGTGAAATATTAGTTCCTACTTACACACTTAAATGGGTTAGGGTCAGAGATTAAAATGACGCTGGGGATCACTTCTTAGTTCAAATCGACTGAAAGGCACCAACAACAGCAGCGTCTGTCAATTAAAATTAACTATGGAAATGGGTAAAATGTGAATTGAATGCTTACTAAATGGAAAGGAATTCAAATGAAAAGAAATGGAATTGAAATTAAATGGAGTTGAAATGGAATGGAATTGAAATGAAATTGGAATGAAAAATAAATGTAATTTAATTGAAATAAAATTGAAATGAAAATGAATAAATGAAATAAAATGAGCTCAACTGAGATGAGATTGAAATGAAACTGAAATGAAACAGAAATGAGATTGAAATGAAACTGAAATAAAGATTGAAAAGTAATTGAAATGAAACTCAGATGAGATTGAAATGAAATGAAATAAAACAATGAGGTTGAAATGAGATTGAAATGAAATTGAAATGAAACTGAAATGAGATTGAAATGAAATTGAAATGAAATGAAATGATTGAAATGAAACTGAAATGAAATGAATGAAATGAAATGAAATGAAACTGAAAAACTGAAATGAGATTGAAATGAAACTGAAATGAGATTGAAATGAAACTGAAATGAAATTGAAATGAAATTGAAATGAGATTGAAATGAGATTGAAAAGAGATTGAAATGAAACTGAAATGAGATTGAAATGAGATTGAAATGAGATTGAAATGAGATTGAAAGAGATTGAAATGAGATTGAAATGAGATTGAAATGAAATTGAAATGAAATTGAAATGAAATTGAAATGAAATTGAAATGATAATAGAATGCCAACATCAGACATAATATCATCCCTGAACTACTAACTATTGTGGAACATTGAATTTGAATTAAATTAGGCTCTGAACCTAAAAAATTGTATAAGTTAGAAATAAAATGCTAATAAAAGAATTAAAAATAAAATGACAAGAAAATTAAGGTTAATTATTAAAGAAATGAAATAGAAATATAATATGGATAGAAAATGGTGAGGCTATAGAATCGCATTACATAATAATAATAATAAAATGGCCCGTTTTACTGATAAAACGAAAGTCATATGAAATGGAAATGAAAGGGCAAGGAAATGTAGATGGAACTGAGATGGAAATGAGATGAAATGGTAATGAAATAGAAATAAAGCGAAGTAATAAAGAAATAAAATTGAAATGAAGTGGAAATGGAAGGGAAATAAAATGGAAATGGAACGGAAATGTAGATGAAATTTAAATTAAGTGAAACAAAGTGAAAGTAAAATGGTAATGGAAATGGAAATTGATAAAGAAGAAAGAAATACGATACGGTAATTAAATGGAAATAAAATGGAAATGAATATGAAATAGAAATGAAGTAGAAAAAATTTTAATGAGCCGTAAATAAAGTGGAAATGAAATGGGTAGGTAAAGTAGATGGAACTGAGATGAAATGAAATGGTAATGAAATAGAGATGCTTAAAAAATAAAAGGATATAAAAGCGAAATAAACAGAATTTAAATTTGGAAATAAAGTGGATTTGAAATGGTAATGAAATAAAAATGAAACGGAAATAAATGGAGATTCAGGGGAAATGAAAAAGGAAATATCAAATTGAAATGAACAGAAAATGGATAAGAAATGGAGATGAAATCCAGTTGAAATGGACAAAAAATAAAGAGATGGAATGGAAATAATACAAAAATTAAAGATATTTTCTTGCAGTCAGTTTCATTAGAGATATTGTTTCAAGAGTTCACTCTAAAGAATTTCAATGCAACTTAAGTCGAGAAATTGATTTGGCCACTTAATGATGGTCACAAATTGTGATAAATATTTTGGATAATAGTCCTGCTGATATGTGCTCCAAAAAATCTTTGTAAACAAATCGCTACAAAATGTTTTTAATTTAGTCTATCATGTCTATGACTTGCCACGAAAAGCAGCACCAAACCATTGTGTAAGCAACACCATGCTTGACTGCTTTTTTTGTGAGCTCAACATGGAATTCCTAAGGCATAGTTACCAAACATATATGCCTTAGTTTCATCACTCTCTCCCTCTGAAATCTCTCTACAAATTTGCCGTTCTAGTCAATGGAACTGATAGGTCACTTTGCACTTACTAATCGCGGTCGAACAGTTTATAAGGGTCATGATTACTATTAACATGATACGATTTTCGTTCGCTGATGAAGATTTCTCGCATAAAAAGAGGATGTGTTAGGAAGTTCTGAGACCCTACAATTGATGTGGCAATAAATTTAAAAAAACTTAGGGGATTCTTCTTAAAAATACCCGCTTAGCTGAAGGGAGGCTTTTAGACTTTAGGGTTTATCCAGCAAAGTTCAAATGCGCAGTTTGTGCGAGTGCTTTTTGTCAGACTTGATCTCAATTCCACTACCACAAAAATATTTGGAAAGTGCATCTTCTGGTAAAAGTAAAACAAACAAATTTTAGTGAAATGGAAAGTAAATTGCAAATTTCACATTTTTAAATAAAAGCTACCCACAAAACGAAAATAAATTATCATTCTTTGGAAAATGTTAAATTTTTGGCTATCTTGAAACACTCTTTTGTAATGTTAAACTATTTACAAATAATTTATTTGCTGAAACCACCTAATTCTTTAAGGCTAGCAAAAACGAAAAGTAAAATGTAAAATACTGTGTTCTGAATTCCACATCACGAAAAATCCGACCAGTTCGATAGACATTTATCAATCGATAGTCGTGTATCGTTTATTAAAGGGTTGCCAGACCATTAGACAAGTGACAATTTGGTACAATTTGGTCTTGCTAATTTCTCTTGAGACTAATTATTTGAATGTGATGGCAACTAAGGAGATAAAAGTGCTCCAACTTTACAGTCTACAAAGTCTACTGTGTGCGTTGCAGTCTCAAAAAACTGGCTCTAAGCTGAGCATTATTTCGACCCAGTGCGGTGGTGGAATTCAGAACACAAAAACGTTTTGGAATTGATGCGAAATTACTTATGAAAAGTAACAAGTGGAATTGAGAACAAGGCTGTATATGTTTGCAGTCAAAATTGTGAAAGCTTCTGACCAAAATTATTATCCCTCTTCTTGCATATATAAATAAAATATAACTTCGTTTTATTTCCCCAAAAAAAACTTGTTGGCTTTTAAGCTCTGCGGCTTATAGCAATGCCCAGTAAAATTCATTTTAGGGTGTACCAAATTTTTGCGGTTCCTGAACGAGTGTTTCTGACTTGCTGTTTTTGCTGTAGTGCATTTGATTGACTTTTCAATCGCTTTTCATTCCAATACACCTCTGGACAGAGGCTTTTCTTCATGAAATTATAAACGCAGGGCGGCCAGGACCTGTTTTCCGCTCGCCTCACCTCCCACCTTTCAAAAAAGCATTTAACTAAATGCTCTGCCCCGGGGCCGCTTGTTATAATTGTTTTGTTTGTTTGTTGTTTGCTTTTTGTAATTGTTGTGTGTGTTTTTCTTTGCTCATTTTGTGTCATCTTGTTGGGAGCGCTGGTTTTCATTTAATTTCTATTTATTTGTGATGGTTTTATGGGTATTTATTTAAAATTTGATTACGTTTAATTATAATTTTTAATGGTTGTTATACCATTTTTTTTTTGCTTCTTTCTTTTGCTCACTTGCCTTTGCCACACTTTCCCCAAACTGTGCTAAAGAGAAGGGGTCTGAAGAGGTGCTGGCATTGGCGCCATCTTGTTTACTTGGTATACCAAAGTTGCCCTTTTTCAGCAGCACCAGCAAAACACACACTTGATTTTTTGTGTTTTTATTTATTTATTTTTTTCTTTTTGCAAAAAGCGTTTTACTTTGCCGGGGAAAATAAAGTTTTCTTTGGTATTTTCTTATTTTTGTTATAGGTTAAGAGATGGAATGTTATTTAAAGGGTGGTTCCTACTTCTAAGCTGCTTCGTTTCATTACTGCAACTTTTCACAGAAAGTCACGGATTTTGAGAGTCTAGAAGTTTTTAGAATTCGACAGATTTATTTCAAACTTTAACAGTATTTGAAAAACTTAGAGAATTTAACAAATACCACGTTTATGCTATGCTCATTTTGCAAAATCATTTTATGAAATGGGTCCAACGCCATTTCATGAATTTGACATACATACGAAAGTTGAGTGGCCGGGTGGCTCAGCGGCTAGTGTGCGCGACCGCTGTGCAAGAGGTCGTGGGTTCGATCCCGCCTCGGAACATCTAATGAAAAAGTTTTTTCTTTGAATAAACTTTACACCCGGCCACCCCTCTCTGCTGTTGGCGCCAGCTTTGTAGTAATTAGCCATGAAAAGCTTCTCAAACTGCCGTTCGGATTCGGCGTTAAACTGCAGGTCCCTTTCTCTTGTGCGAAAATTAGAAGCGCACAAGCCAAGAGATTGGTCCTTTGGTGCTGTGTCAACTTGACAACCCATTTTACTTTTACTTACTTACGAAAGTTGACTATGAATTCACCGTCAATTCATGATATGCCTAGGCGCAGCCAACTTAAAATTGCTTTGGTGTTGCCAGATCTTTTGTGAATTTACAAAACCTGCATAAACAGGAACAAATTTGATCTTGCAAATAGAAGAAATCGTGAATTTCATTTTTTTCTTTGTATACAAACTTGTACAGTATTTTACAAGGTTTTTCAAATTTTCCAGATTTTTAATTTTTTACTACTTTTAGAATTTTACAACTACGATTTTACAGCATTTAAGACTTAAATGAATTCTTAAATTTTTATCAGATTTTTACATTTTAATAGGACTTTTTGAAGACTTACAGAATTTGACTGCCTCGTAGACGATTTTGCAGACTCACAAGCTAAGCTTTTACAGAACTTAGAGTTTTACAGAATTCATTAACTTTTAAAGAATTATACAGAATAAAGCGGAATTTTATAGAATTTTTCAGATTTTTTTTCGATTTTCAGAGGTGTCTAAAATTTTTTACAGCATTTGAGTGGCTTTTACAAAATTTCACAGACTATTGTAAAATTTGACAAAGTTTTACAAATTTTTAGGGAATTTTTCAAACTTAATGAATATCAGAGAACTTAACGGACTGTTACAGAATGCTAGAGTATTTAAAGAAACTTTATAAAACTTATACGATTTTTTAAGCTTTTACAGGATTTCAACAAAATTTTATTAAATCTTACAGTTTTTTTACAGACTTTTACAGAATCTTAAAGAATTTTACAGAATTTGACAGGCTTATACAGAACTTCACAGACTTTTAAGCAACATTTACACTAGGAGTGCGTTATGCGTTAATAGCCAACATTTGGCTTTTTTTGTATGGGAAAAAAGCTGACTGTTGGCTATTAACGCATCACGCACTCCTAGCGTAAATAGACTATTACAGTCCTTGAGAGATTCTTGCAGAATGTCACGAAATGTTACAAAATATGTTGGAGTATTTTATGAGATTTGAATTAATTTGGTTTTTACCGACTTTTACAGAATTTTACCAACTTTTAGAGATTTGTAAAGAATTACAGACGGACTTCTACAGAATTTCACAGACTTTTAGAGAATTTCCCAAAACATTGCAGGACTGAATTTCACAAACTTTTAGAACATTTTTTCAAGATTTTACAGGCGAGTTTTACAAAATAGTAGAATTGTACGAAATTTCTCAGACTGCAACAGACTCTTAAATAATTTTACAAAACTTTATAGGTTATTAGAGCGAAGCTCTTCTACGGACTTTTGGTTGGGAGCAAAACGAGAAGTATTTGGTCTTTGCGACAGATTTCTTTGACTACGCTTTGGACTTTGCAAAGTCAGCCTTAGCAGCAGGTGGGCTGTGTGTAGGCAGGTTGGGAAAAGGGTGACCAAAACAGTGACAAAAACAGTGACCAAAACAGGGACCAAAACAGCTACCAAAACCGTGACTTAAACAGTACCAGTGAACAAACAGTGACCAAAACAGTGCTTCAGAAGATTGCTACTACTTTGCCAACAAGTCACTACTTCATTTTGTAATATCTGCGCTTGAAAAAACGTGGAACTATTTGGGAATTTTATTTAAAAGCTAAGAAATTTTATACGAAAATTCTCTGTATATAAAAACGTTTAGGCCTCAAGTTAATATTTATGGATTCTTAACAACAATTTCTTTCTGAATAGAATATCACAATATAGCACTATCGATGTTGGCCACTATCGATGTTTGCCAACACCTATTGTATCGGTGGACCTTGCACCCGTTCCTTTTATAAAGCCTCGTCTTTTACTAACCTTTTTTACTTTCTGCTTAAAGGCGTCCGATAAATAAATTCATATGCAGCAACCCTAGCAGCCGCCGATTGAAGGTCGCAATCGACTAAAAAGTAAAGTGGAATTCAGAACAGCTCGGTTTGGTCACGGCCGCTCGGTTTTGTTTTTCATGCAATATTTTATAGATGTTTATAAAAAATTCTATAAAATAATACTTAAACTTAAAACAGTTTAAATAATGATGTTAAACGATCTTAAAAATGTTCAACTAATTTCGAATCATATTGGGGAAGTTTTTTACTGATTTAATTAGCAATTACTTTTAATTCCACTGACTCTGCAGCGCACGTTTTGAAAACGACAATTCTTGTCGATTTGCGGAATTCGGAACAGCAATCATCTCGATTTGCGGCAATTCCACTCGTTTTCGGAATTCGGAACAGGCCCGAATATAAAGTTTTTCACATCTGCTTTTATTTCTACAACTCAAATTTTTAATTACATTTAAAATTAAATTCATCCGGATGTTACCATACAAAAAGAAAACTACTTAATCAGCCATGCTCCGATTGCCGCATTCGCAAAAGTTTTGCGATTTGAAATCGGGTTTTCGACGAAATTTGCTCTCCAAATTGAAAAACTTTCGCGAATGCGAAAGAGCTTTGCTCACTCTTTTTTCAGGCTTTAACAAATTTAGCTTAAACTATTTGGTTATTTAATTAAGTTGTTGGTAGTTTGTTAGTTTGGTTAGGTTTGGTTAGGTTTGGTTAGGTTTGGTTAGGTTTGGTTAGGTTTGGTTAGGTTTGGTTAGGTTTTTTTAGGTTTGGTTAGGTTTGGTTAGGTTTGGTTAGGTTTGGTTAGGTGTAGTTTGGTTAGTTTGTTTTTTTAGGTTTGTTAGGTTTGTTAGGTTTGGTTAGTTTTTAGTTTGTTAGGTTTGGTTAGGTTTGTTAGTTTGTTATAAAGTTAGGTTTGGTTAGGTTAGTTAAATTAGGTTACGGCAGGTAACGTTAAGTTACGTTACGTTAAATTTTGTTACGTTCCCTTTGGTTACTTTCGTTACGTTAGGCTACTATACATAACGTTAGGTTACTTTCGTTACGTTGCGTTAGGTAACGTAAGATTTCATAAGTAGAACTTGGCTTCCGTTTGGTTATAATAATTTTCCCAATATTTTTCTCTCCTAAAAAAAACTTGGCCAAAATTTTCCGAAATTTTTCTTCCGTTATTCAGGACTTTCTTACGTGTTTTTGTGCGAAATAAATTTTGATTTGTTTTTTTTATAAAAGCAGTTATAATTTCTTAACATTTTGTTCTTCATTTTATTCAGAGCATTTTAGTTTCGTATGAAAATTTGCACAACTGGCACTTCTTGCTCTCTTCTTTTTTGTTTGTTATAATGTTCTTTTTTTTTTTGGTACATTTTTAAGCACTTTGAATTTGCATTTTAATGCGTGAATGTGTAAAGCGTTTTTCTGTGGATTTTCGCCTGAAAGTTAACCGAGATCTGCCCTGCACCCACTGCCCGCCGCTGCCGCAGCCTGTGGTCGCACACTCACTTGGTACATTTCTTTTATATGCATATAAATTCATATGTATTTTCTTTTATTTTTTGTTTTCCATTAAATTTGAGGAAAGCAAAGTTGGCTTGCGCTCTCTCTCTCTCTATCTCACTCCCTGTTGGCTGCTGCTGCTTAATTGAGCATCAATTAAAAGTGTCTCGCCTCATTAAATATATTCGCTTCGTTATGAATAAGTCGGTGAGTGTGTGTGTATGTACGCATTTGGTTGATGGACTTTTACTGCATTTATCAGCTGAGCTGGCGAGCTATACTGGCTTTTTCTTAAAGCCCAGTGAGTCATTTGCAACTGGTTTGAAGAAGAGTGCCATTTTATTGATAGTTATAGGATGAATCATAGGCCAGCTCAATTTTCATTACAGTTGTAGATGCGACATCTGACAATTTGTGTTTAATTGAAACTTTTAACACATGTTTTAATTAATAAAACAAGTGGCACTTGCTGCAAATTAAACTAAGAACATATAAAGAACTCAAGGGTTGAAAATACTCTTGGGATTGTTATCAATTTTTATTTTGTTTTAAATTGTTGATTCTGTAAGTTCGCGAATTCGAATTCTGTAAGCAGCGATTTCGAAAAATCCCTTAAAATGGGCTGATCGGCAAAGGCTTAAAGGGCCACTAGCTGCCTATGACTAATTTAAAAGTCTGCTCTTTTGCTTGCTACTTGAGCAAAAAAATATCAAAAATATTTCTATAAACTTAAAGAAAATAAAAATTGTTAATAAAATCACGCTCTCACCCACATTCCATTCACTGCCCCACCATAACTTAAACTATTATATTATTATTTATATAAGTGTGTAGTGTCTGTATGGGGGGGTGTACAGCGTTTTTCAATTGAGTTTAATAGGCAAATATTTACATTATGCTCCATCGAAGATGATGTGCCGCCTGGCTGGCTGGCTGCGTACCGAAAAACAGAAAGAAAGTACAATTTTTGGGCTCCGATTACGTTTAATGAGCGAGTGAGTGTTGCCAGCAAGCACCAACAAAAATTACCGCATTTGAAATTAACAAATGTGCAAAATAAAGAAAAGAAAATCAACCGAAATTGTGGGAGGGAGCAGCTTTCACAATGATAATGATGACCGACTCTGCTCCAGTGAACAAACAGACAAAAGTTAACAAACAAATTTCATATCAGGTGGAACCCACCATAAGAGAGAGGGTCACCATAATAATTAATAAACAAGCATGCGGAAGGAGTAGCAGCAGCTGTCACAAATTCCCACCATCTAAATTGGGTAGGCGGTACCATACTCTAGGTGGAAAATTATTGGCACACACACACAGACACAGTACAGTATAGTAGTTCTGCCTTGTGGCTTTTGTAAAAGTTTTTTTTCCCCCAAACAATGGCCAAAGAAAATTCTATTAACTGAAATGTGCAAGATAGTTAAAAAGTTTTCCAAGTGCCAGAAAGTGTTGTTGAAAACTTGTTGCCACTTTGAATTTGATGAAGAATCAATCTAAATTGTTAGAAACTAAATAAAATATATATAAGGTTTCGAAACCAATTAACAAATGAAATATTAATGTCGCTTTTTAGTTCCCTCCCAAAATCAAATACTTTTAAACATATTTCAACTAACATAAACAATTTCTTTCTTCTCTTTTTAGGTAAGTTTTGCATATCCTATAACTTGGCTTCGTTTGTAAGCGGTAAGCTTTAATTGAATCAAACAATAAGACCCCCTTTGCTGGCATAAAAGCAAATTGGCCTATCAAAAGACTTGGAACGAATGATTAATTTATGATTATTTAGTACATACATTTTTGATCAGAACGACAAGCTGAGTTTTTAAAATTTTGTACTTCTGTCTGTTTTGTAGCCAAAATCGCTTAACACTGTTAACACATACTAGCTCTTAAAGTGTTTTCTTTGCATCGAGTGTTTGTAAGTCAGCAAATTACTTACCGCCACTCTATTTCCCTCTACGCTCTCGCTACACCACAACAATAAAAAGAAAATATACGCCTTCCCGTTAATATCGGTTTAACATGGGAATTCCGACATATTTTTTACTGTGATCCTAATCTTTCACCTAACCAAGAGTAAAAAAATAATTGAAACTGAACCTCATCCTTTCGCTTTCGACCTATAGACGACACAAATCGTATCGGAATAGGGTCTTTTAGTGTCGGTAGCGAATAGAACACATGAAAATGTCCTAAATATAACAGGGATGCAAACCTCTTGGAAATAAGGGCTGGTTCGTTTTAGTAGAGCCTTCTGTTTGGTTCTTTGCATGGTTTTTGGAGCTAACTGAACCGCAGTTTAGAAAGTCTTAGCCTAAATGCAACACCATACAGGCAAGAAGGTCCGCAGAAATGAAGTCTATGTAATGTGAGAGTACGAGAGGACATCCACCACTTCTTGGCAATTTGTCCGATATTACCCGAGCTTCGGATGCTACACTTTAGTCGAAGCATCTTATCAGCCGACGAGACTAAAAGAATCCTAAATGGAGTGGAAAGGCTTCTAAGAACAGGAGGAGAGTTATTAACAGAGACTTTAAGGAAATCACCCTCACTTTCCTACAATTAAAGATAGTGTTAATTGCTTTATTCGGTACACTTCAACAGACGGTTTGTTATATGAATTGGTTTTTGTTTAAAGATTGTAATTAACTTTGTAAAGTAATGATGTGTTATTGTTCAATGTTACCAAAAAAATATATTTACACTCAGAAAAAAATCCGTTCAAAATCTACCGAAATCAAGAACATTCGCTGACAAAAGTAGAGTAATCCAGCTATTTCGTGAACTAAGAACGATTCGATCTTCATTAACGTTTAGGTGTTGCGTTAATACCGTTTTGGGCTCAACTTGGGAACATTTTGGGGTCATTTTACAAACTTTCGGGCTTCTTTTAGGGGGGAACACACTTTGCGATGAGCAAAAGTAGATGGTTTTTAAAAAAATTCCAGAAAAAAAAGTATAAGAGATTTTTTATTTTTTTTTTTTTTATTAAATAGTTAATGAATCAAAGGAAAATACAAAAATTTTTTTTTTGTCAATATGAGGGCTGTTTAGAAAGTTGTCGGCCTCCGAAAAATGATGAATAAAAAAAAGGTGCCCACATGGTGACCATGGTTGAGCACTTGGGATGATCTGAAAAAAAAAAGAAAAATGCGGTTATGTTTAGAACTAATGTGGCTATCGTTCGGCCCTCCGAAAAAAAATTTATTTTGTGGTGTAGTGTAAAAAAAGTACACTTAAAATATAGGTATCCAAAAGTTGGAGGGCCGAACGATAGCGACGACAATTTTGCGTCGTATAAGCCCTTCCGGAGCAAAATCGGTCCACTGGTTTCCTCTGAATCGTGGCCACCAGTTTGAAAAACGTGGTTTCGAGATAAACGCGTTTAAAGTTTGCAGTTGCTAGGCAAATCGGGTCACTTTGGCTCATTAAAAGGCCCATATCTTCTAAACTATTTCGAATTTTTTGAAAATCCTTTTAGGGGGATATTTTTTGAATATCCAAGCTACAAAAATATGCAAAAAAAAAGTCGAAAATTTTTTTCCCGCAAAGTTTTGAAAACTTTTTAAGACCACTTGGGGCTCTTTTTGGCAAAATTTTGGGAATAATTTTGGAACATCTCGGTCAAATTTTGGGAACATCGCGGTCTTATGTTGGTAACACATTGTGTTCAATTTCAAACAATTTTGGTACATTTTTGTGAACATTTTGGTTATACTATGTGACTGATTTTAAGACATTTATGATAGCACGTTTAAGCCGGTTAGAGGTCATTTTATGTTTTCACATAACTTTAATAGTCAAACACAACACCAGAAAAGAACTGGTCAACTGAACAGGAGGTTTAGGAACCTCCCGGTTCTATCATTAGAGCAGAAGCTGAGGGTTAATCATGCCAGCATTGCTATAACTGCTTGAGAATTTCAAAGCAGCATAAGTGCAAAACCAACACCAGAACACCAATTGTCCATGATTTCCCAACCACTGTTCGCTATTAAAATGGACGCACCTAATTGTTGTAATGTAGTGTGACCAGAGCTGGTGATATGCCCTAAACGTCTGGCTTGTGTTGTGAACATTCATGAACGAAATAGTTTAAAAAGGAGTCCGCTTGGGCTGCATTTTGGACCGCAGTTTTTTTCTTAGGAAACCAATGTAAACAATTGCAATTAATTAAATATGAACACATTCAATAAAAGCTACATTATTTCCGTTTAGTTAGTTTTAGTTGTTAGTCACCCATAGGAATGATCGGTTAAAAAACTAGTTTCAGAGAGAAAAACTTTTTAGTTTTCAATGGAAACGTCTTCAAACTTCGTCATTATTGTTTTTCATAATTCTAATAGGTTTGATGAAAACTAGCTTCCATACAAAAGATAGGTCTGAAAAAAAAAATACTTAGTAAGAAAGACTTCTTAATTTTTAATGGTACTACTTTGAAATTTGGCATTCATTTATTTTAGACGATTTCACATAATTCAAAAAAGTTTTGTCAACATCGAATGATTATAGCATAGATGACTATAGCATAAAGAATTAGGATCGAACGGTCGAATAATTGGTGAAAGTATAAAAACTTTTTCCAATGTTAGCGTTCTTTAACTTGCACACTATTAATAATATACACTTTGAAACGGATTTTTCATAAATTTTTTGAAATCAGTGTATCCAAACTAGCTATTGCAAAGGTATTAATGCGTCGTCACAGACGATGTTAGCTTAACCCTCTAGTACTGCCGACCAACGCTATATCAACGTTCCGTCGACGATTTTGTGACTGTCGTCGACCCACCCTTATACCCCTTAAAATGAGTTCGACTGACGTATTTTGCAAGGCGATGTCCGCTCAATACGTTAACGACTCTCCAGGCACGCTAGGTCGACGCAATGCCATGCAGGAACCTACATGAGCGACGCTCGATAGACGAAATGCCATGCAGAAAAGCGACAATCGTTGTCGTCACGACGCATCACCGTACAAAGAGCAACGCTGGGTTGACGCAAATACTGTGACTGACCCCAGCCGTACTAGAGGGAACCTTCTCGTTTTTATTTAACTTGTATTGTCGTAATTTTGTTATTTCTACTATTTTTATATTTTATAATTTCTATTCTCATATTTATATGAAACGTGCTTCAATCCTTCTACACTGCAAGCCCGTGTAAAAATTAGTTTTTGAGGCCAAACTTGAGTAGTTAACTTTGCATTGTACAATTTACTGAATTGCCAACTTTTCCCACAGAAAAATCCTACACAAACACACACACACACACACACACACATGCGCATGCACAATACATATGTACACATATGTACGCACTTATGAATGCATGTAAGTTTGTGTTGTTTTGCCCCCTTAATATCTTGTTCTTAATGCTGCTTTGCAATTTATGTCAAATTAATTAAGAAGTTTGTCGTACAGTCGGAGCATTTTATTGTCTTCAGCACTTTAAACTTCGATTCTCTGCCTTTTCCCTCTCTGGTTCTTCCTTTTCTCTGTCAATTGCCAGACAATTGCATTGTAACGGTGTATAAGCACACAAAAAGAGTTGGAACAACATAATAATTACCACATAATTATGTAAGTGCAGCTCCCCTCTCTACCCCACACAAATCAGACAAAAGACTGAAAGTTTATCAAAAGTTGTGCTTGTCTCTTGGTTTTTGTTGTTGTTTGGGGTCAGAAAAAAATCTCAACAACTACAACAACAACAGCAGCAGCAGGAGGAATGAAAGGCATACACATTGCCTAGATATGGGTGGAAAGAAGGGCAACATTCCCGGGTAAATGCCAAACGCGCCGCCCGCACGCAAACTACAAATAACTCAAATAGCTCAACAATGGCGAGTTTAGATTGTCATCTGGGGAGGGGTGGGCAGGGAGGTAGGTAGCCAGCCATATGCATATATTAGTGACAGAGATTTGCCGGCCCGTTTAGGCAATTAGTTTACCTCATTTTAATCAAAAGTTTGTATGCATTTAAGACAGAAGAAACCAAAAACCGCACAGAATGCAGATAAGAACATTTTCATTAAGTTCATTAAATTAATATATAAAATTACAAAATTTGATTAAGGCTTAGATTGAATTAGATTTTTAACAAGAGGAGGAGGGGGCTTGTCCTCAGAGTAAATACATTTATGGAGAATTGATTTACAAAGAGAATGAGAAGGGAATTTTAATTAAAGTTGATAACTGATATATTGTCAGTATAATTAGGTAATGTTTTTTTTGTGGATAATCACTGTGGAAGGGATATTTTCTAATAATCTTATTTAATCGTCAGCATTGTCATTGTTAGAGGTGTCAGTTGTGTCCAGTAAACAGAGATTATGTACGATTCTGCTTCATGGTTCGTCAAATTATTTAGGTTTGCTTTACAAACTTTCAACCTCAACATCGGACCATAGCAAGGACCCCAAAGAAGATGACCCTTTAAGATCGTGGTAGCCGAATGCTTTTCCCAAAAACTTAATAAAGTCTACTATTTTCTAATAGTATTCATATTCGTTTGAATTCATTGAAATTTATGCTAAAATCAGAGCTTCTGTGCTGTCTGCTCCTCAAAATGACAGGTAAAAAATAAGCACACTCGCTCACTCTCTGAACAGAACACACGTTTTTTTTGCTGCTCTTGGGTTTTCTGATTCATGGTTCTCGATGAGAGAAACACATGAAACTGTGCTACAATTACAGCTTAGAGGACACCATTTCGTTCGGCGCAACATAAAAAACTGAGCAAAAGTGTCTTTTTTTGATATTGCGTGTTTTTAATCATACTAGCACGCATACACACTTGCAGTTTACTGACTCACATACATGTGCAAAAGACACTTTCGGTTGATTCTGATCGGCAAAGTTTCTCATGGAAACAAATGAACGAAGTGAGCGAAAAAATACTCTCGTTGGTTCAGAAAAGACAGAGGCGAAGTGTCTACTCGGTTTTTTTTTCTGACTGCCTGCAAAACGGGATAACTTTTTGCGATTAAAACGCATTCATTTAATTTGAGTATAAAGGCTTCATGAGCACGTGGTTCTACTACTGCTAATTTTCTACAAAAACTAACTTATTTTTAAGGGATGCAACTTCTTTTTGAACCAATCCAAAACCATAGTTCATGCTGGTGAAAACCTACTCGATTTGATTTCGGTTAAACAACGCCAAATACTTCTTTTAAGTGCTAACACGGTTAATCTTATGGATAGCTTTGCCATGTGAAAGTCTGTAGGTGTTGATTGAACGGTCCAAAAAATTGAAAAATTTTCAAAATTTTTCAGTAGAGCTTAAATTATTATGACGATTTGATGAACGGCAAGTGTAGACGGGTAAATAGGAGGTGTCAACCAAACGATAAAAAAAAAATCGTTTAGATCAGTGGTGCCCAGAGCCAGCTTACAGCCGCGTTGTTACTAATCCAAATGAAGAACAAATTTTGAAGCTAAAGAAATAGATAAAGAAAGCCAATTATTGCGTGGTGTTGCACTTGCAATCATTTCTCGCCAACAAACAAAATCTACGCTGAAGACAAGCCTAAACATATTTGTAGTTGCGTTTGATTTAACAAAAGTTACGGAAGAGAAAGAGAATAGAAACAAGTGAGAAAGTCGGTCAAGCCCGACTTTATACCTCCCAAAGTGTGTGTTAAGGTGTGTCACGTGCTGCCCATCGCCGTAGCGACTGGTGTTGCCCATCATAATGGTTTTTTCCCTCTATAACTCGATTATCGTTCATCCAATCTGTACCCTTTAGGCGTATCGATATCGGGCCGTGCGCATTGGCTGTGGGCCCCCTTGTTATAGATTATTGTAAAGAATTGCAGAAGTGTAGTTAGGAGGTGTATATCTAACGGACCATCAACAATAGAACTGGCAACATTCGAAGGTTAATTTGCCTTTAGTTTTAATTGGAAAAACATATTAGTCAAGGGTATAAGAGCGTCGGCCCTGCAGAAGTTGGCTTCGTCTCTACGTTTTTTGTTAGGCTTAGGTTGCAATGGCTGAGAGCGAAAAGTCGCCCTCCCAGGATTAACTCTTTGGACTGCTTTTCTGCTTTTCGTTTCTGAACCATTATGTGGACAGAATGACTTTTATTAGAGCTGGGATCTCTAGCTCGGATGTCTCCGAGAGGTTGAGTAGCAGTTGTTGACCTACATAGTGTCCTAAGTCTCCTTTTACTTAGGGCGGGGCAGTGGCAGAGAAGATGTTGTACTGTTTCCTCCTCTTCTTCGTACCTGCAGATTCTGCAGAAATCATGGTGACTGACACCTAGGTGTCACTAGGCGTGTCTGCCGATAAGACAGTGACCTGTTAAGGCTCCCACCAGAAGCGACATGTGTTCCCTTCTGTGGCGTAAAAGCGTGGTGGTACGCTTTAGGTTTAGTGTTGGCTCCGCAAGTCTCGCTACCGCACATAAGGAACGGTTTTTCCACCTATCCGCAGTGAGGCGACGTGTTTCAGCTTTTGTGTGGAGCTTAAATGTTGCCATAGGCATCCCTAGAGTGGTCTTCTCTGAAAAGAGCTCGATGGGGGTACCTATTTTGGCCAGTTTTTCCGCAGACTCGTTTTCTTACAGGCACCCAAATAAGGTGTTTATTGAAGTCTCGTGCGATCTCATTTAGAGATGAGCGGCAATTAGTAAGTGAAAGTACATGTGAAAGATTCAATTTTAATTTCATATCCCTTATCGGTCGGTTGACTATTTCGAGAAGGAAAATAAAGCAAATTCAGACTGTGATATTGTAAAACTAACTTTCAAAATTGATGTACATAAAAGATAGAGGCTACCTGCCTATTTCGAAAACCTGAAAGATAACGAATCGCTAAAATTCACCTTTTAGGGCGCGTGCACACATGTGGCTAAAAGATAAACTGACGACAGAACTTAAGGCTGATCTTGACACCGTGCATGCAACTGTGTACAACAAGCACTCAGTTCTAAGCTCAGCTTTACGGAATCAATCAAGCATGCTAAAATATCTTGCTCAGCCGTCAGTTCATCTTTCAGTCGCATGTGTGCGCTCGCCCTTATAGAGGGAAAATGGTTTTAAGATCTAAGATCTTTGGACTTTATGATGTGTTCAAACGATCGAACTGTTTGCTGCCTTAGAAGAAATATTCAGATGAGTTGCCTTTAAACTTAGTAGGAAAAACTTGTTTGTTTTTAATGGTAACGCCATCAAATTTAGTATGAATGTATTTTAAATGTTTTCACACTGTTCTTAAAAGTTTCATCAAAATCGGATGACCTTAGCATATAGCTTTCATAGGAACGATCAGTCGAAAGACTAATTTTGTTGAGAAAAACTTTCTTGTTTTCAATGGAAACGTCTTCAAGCTTTGTTTTTATTAGTTTTCGATGATTTTTTGATGATTCCACTAAGTTTGGCCGGAAACAGACAACTATATAGTATAGCTTCATTAGAAAAGTTAGGTCTGGTGGAAACGTCTTTAATTTTGGCCTGACTGTGATTTATGTACTCTCAAACAATTCTCCAAAGTTTCATCGAAATCAGATGCCTATAGCATATAGCTGCTATAGGAATGATCGGTCTGAAAACTAGTTTTAGCTAAAACAACTTTTTGGTTTTAAATCAGTGGTGCCCAAACTCTCACAATCAAGTAATGCGCTTGTGTGCGTAGCAGAGAAACACGAGGTAAATGTCACAACAAGAAGCAACAAGCAAACGAACAAATGCCTCGTGAGAGAACAAAGAGACGCAAGCACGCGTCGTGAGAGAGCAAGCCGCCGAGCGAGCTATGCACACGTATTCTCTCTTTCTATGCGTGTGTCTGCTGCTACGCCGGCAGAATTATGAGTTCCTATCCCAAAGGGTATGCTTTTGGACACCACTGTTTTAAATGAAAATATTTTCAAACTTTGTATATATAAGTTTTCTATTCTTTTTGACAATTCCACTAGAATTGGTCAAAATCTGACTACTAAGTATATAGCAAAGCTGACATAGATAAGTCAGGTCTGAAAAATAGTCTTGGTAAGAAAAACATTTTTGTTTTCATGTTCAACGTCTTTAACTTAGGTATGAATGTGTTTTATGTACTCTCACTCTCACTCACTTCTGCAAAGTTTCATCGAAATCGGAAGCCTATAGCATATAGCTGTCATAGTAACGATCGGTCAAAAAACTAGTTATAGTTAGAAAAACTTTTTTGTTTTCAATGGAAACGTCATTAAATTTAGCTTGAATGTATTTGATGTGCTTGCACACAACTTTATAAAATTTCATCAAAATCGAATGACTAAAGCATATAGCTGGTCCGGGCTCAGTTCTTAAAGGGCCACATTGTGCCAATCGCAGGGTTAGCAGTTAGTTATATGTTTTTTTGCAAAGTTTAAAAAAAGGGTAGTAGATTTTCCACTGGACAACCACCTAAGCCTAGTGACCACCTTTTGCATTTGCTATTCACAGAAAGTAATTTTGTCGCCAACAAATGAGTCTAGAAAGTGTGTAATTTGTTCTTTGTTTTATTTTTCTGTTTTGTTGTCTCTGTTTTATGATGATGACGATTAGCTGGTTGGTTGGTTGGTTGTTTGCCCGGCACAAAAAAAAAAAAATTGTAATAATAATAATACGAAAGCCACACAAAGCCGGTAACAAAATGGTGCAGCTTATCGCCAGAGCCAGCCCCCCTTTCCCCTCAACAATAATGAGCGTCATGTGTGGGGGTTTTGGTAACTTTTTTTTATATCTTGATCGGGCCAGACTGTTATCGGTTATCATTGTTTTGTGTGGTTCTTGTTATTCTTTTTGTGTGTGTCCAATTTCCTATCGATGATGAATGTTGTTCAGCGATTAGCTAATACCCCCAACTACGAGTAGACAAAGGTGCTTTTTGTGTCTTGTGTGGCAATCGAAATGAGAAATGTGGGCCAGGTTGGCCCGGTGGCAAACGAGTTTAGTAGTGACCCTCCCCTTGCTTCACCACCACTTCACTCCCCTTTATAGAGGCATTTTAACCGCATGCATGCCCCTGGCATGAATCATGCATATTGATCTCTCGTCTCTCTCGGTCTTTGTCTTGTCTTCCCCCGTGCTGTGTTGTGTTGTGAGTCAGTTTTTTTTTTTTTTGTTTGTTGCCAACTGTTTTGGCCAAGAATGAGAGACGGATATGGTCAAGCTAAGTGTGTGTCTGTGGAAACGATCAATGAATAGTATTATTAAACTTTTTTTCACTTGGAATTAGATGAAATTTCATTTTTGTTACTTTTGCTGAAGTGGGAACCCTTCTACTTTTGCCTCATTGACACATTTTTTTTTCACATTGTACCTTTACCTTAACCCCATCATCATTGTCATCATCTGCATTCCTATCACATACAGAAACCCCACCCAGTCAGTCCCCCTTTCCAGACCAATCCACAACTCAACTCAACCCGTCACAAGACATTGGCGCAGTCGCGTGTGTTGTTTGTCAGTTTTTATTTGATTTTATTTATTTCCCTACCCAACCTTTCTCACCCATTCGCCCTTCCTTTCCTCTTCCACCAACTCAGACAAGCCATACATAATTCACGCAACTTGTTGTTGTTATTGCTCCCTGGATCTTTTGCTGAATGTTTTGTCTGTCAGTTAGCTTTTGGCACTCGCGCGAATGCGCCACTGTGCTGAATAAACACGGTAAACTACAACAGCAACAACACATATGGAAAACAACTAAAGGAAGACTCTTGAAGTTCGACTAAGTTTTACCCTGGATAGTAATGAAAATGAAGAGTTTTTATAGGAAAAGAAGTGAATAAAGTGTGATCAGGTCTTATAGGTCATGCCACTTAAAAATGTTGGAATTCTTTAGTACAGTTACTCTGCCTATACCCTAAACTCCAATGAAAATTTGCATTACTTTCTTTCATCACATAACATTATACCCCAATACCCTTTACAGGGTATACCAACTGTTGTTTAAAAGATTGACGCCGCATTGCATTTGTTTTTGAGTGCTACTTACTTTGCTGTCGCTGCTGCTGGTGTTTTTCTTCTCCCTTTCCTTGTCAACATTTAAATGAAGTCAGTCTCACCCGTCGCCTGCTGCCTCCTCAGGGAGTGTGCTGTTTTTCCCCCATTAACATCTGCATTGTTGTTTATTTGTCAACCCAAAATCTCTTCGAAATGTAAAACAGCCAATTTTTGAAGAATGCTAAATAAACCATTTCGGAATTATTTCATCAATTTTGTTTGTTGTTGTTTGAC
Source organism: Lordiphosa collinella (assembly GCA_018904265.1). NCBI lineage: Eukaryota > Metazoa > Arthropoda > Insecta > Diptera > Drosophilidae > Lordiphosa > Lordiphosa collinella. Next base: position 92,578 of record JAEIFV010000234.1, read on the forward strand.
GTTTAATTGGCCAGCTAACACGACAAGAGTTCATTGGGTTTATTGTTTATGGGGGGACACATGACGAAAAAGCGAGAAATGGGATGCCTAAGAGAAAGAAAACAAGACAAGAACCTATTAATAAAATGGGGAGTTTTAGTTTGAACTTTATTTAAATAAAGAATGAAAAAGCTATACAGATAATACCTATACCTATACGCGGATGTCCCAGAAATCTCTAGAGATTTTCGTATAAAAGGTTTCATTTCGAACTGAAACTGCTTGAAGTGTCCCCAAAATGCAAGGCTACTAGATTAGATGACTAAAGTTGAAAGATTTGAAAACGACTGCTCAGCACCAAGTAGATTTCAAGAGAACGGTTTTAATTTCCTATAATCTAGTAAAGTAAAATGGCTTGACACTGCCCCAAAGGGACAAAGCCGAGCTTCTCTCAATCTCTTGGCTTGTGCGCTTCTAATTCTCGCACAAGAGAAAGGGACCTACAGTTTAACGCCGAATCCGAACGGCAGTTTTTGAGAAGCTTTTCATGGCTAATTACTACAAAGCTTTAAAAAAGTACGGTCCAATAATGCCACCGTCCCATAATCCACACCAATCAGTGCATTTTTCGGAATGAATTGGCTGTTCTTGCAATGCTTCAGTCTGCTCTTCACGCCAAATTCGACAATTTTGTTTGTTAACGTATCCACTCAAACAGAAATGAACTTCGTCACTTCGTCGTGTGGCTTTAATTCTTGCACCAGCTGTATTTTAAAAGGTTTAATACCCAAATCCCTTTGCAAAATTTTGTTACGTAGTGGAGTAACAGAGGCCCAATTGCTGCGAACGGCGCCGAATCGATTATTCACGGCCATTGACAATACTGGCGGATACAGCTGCGATATTTTCCTCTGTCCGCACTCTACGTATGCGTGTTGGCGGTTTAATGTAAGGTTGTCGATATTTCTCAATATATCAATATCGATAATATCAAAAATTAAAATTTGCAATATCGATATTTGATATATCGAGTCTAAAAATATCGATAATATCTAAAATATCGTTGGTTTCTAAAGGTTACAAGTAAACTGAAAAGTTATTAAAGAACGTCATCACCGAAAGACTAATGACCAGTGCAAGTGGCCGTTAAATCTGATTTTTCCAGTAGCATAATTTTAAGATATAAATGACTTAGTTTTCTGAAATTAGACCGTGTTTTCAAGGTAACTTTTCGAGGTTTTTTTTATTAGACCTTTAAGCCTCGCACTCAGAACGACTAAAAGCAGCTTTTGACACAATACTTGCCGTAATTAGGAACACTTTCAAACAGTTCATGAGCATCAAAGCCATAGTCATTCTACTTATAGGAACTACTTATGCAAAATTAATTTTTTGTCTCTCTGAGTACTCGGCTTAAAGACAATGAGTTTTTGCTTACTAAAAACGCATTTACAACTCAAGATTATTGATACTCTATTTATTATTTACATCAGAGAAGGTCAATCTATGGACCGATTGTCCCTATGCAATTAAATATCCGACGGTCTTGGTATGCTAACAACAATATAAAGGGTTTTCCATTAGGGACATAACAATATGGTATCTTTAAATCAAGGGTGCCCAGAACGAGCTTACCAGCGCGTCAAAACCAATACACATACACCAAATATATTTCAAGCAATAACAACAAAATGAGATAGAGAGAGAGAACCGATTTTTGTTTTTGTGTGTGTGCCGCGGAAAGCAACTCGCGTTCAGCCGTACGCATAAGCATTTTGTTGTTGTGTTCGAGTTTGCGAGAGTCTTCGGAGAGAGAGAGCATAGAGACACATATGAAGTTGTTGTTGCAGATCAGAGCGCGGCAACAACAAAACATAGAGCACGCATAAGATTTGTTTTTGCTTTTTGCTGGCTTATGGCGCGCGCAAAATGAATACGCGCAGGCTATTCCTTTGCGTAGAACAACAACACAAGCGTGTCTTGCGTAATGGGCATGGGCGCCCCTGCTTTAAATGAACGCACCTTTAAATTTTTTTGAACTGTCAATGCTAAGACGTCAGTTAAAGTCAACATTTTCATCATAGTAAAGTTCACGAATCAGCAACATGTGGAAATTATGAAAAACTTCTACAGAAATTCGGTGTTGCTGACTAGTGAACTTTATCATGATGAAAATGTTGACTTTAACTAATGTTTAAACATTTACAGTTCATTAAATAACAAAGTTTAAGGGTGCGCTCATATAAAGATACCAAATTGTTATGTCCCTAATGGAAAACCCATTACAATCCCTAAGTCTGTGCTGCGTAGAGATGAGTTTAAATATGAAGGCAAAAAACTTTCGTCCTTCTGTTTGATTTTGTTTTATTTTTTTGTTGTAAAAGTCTTGCCACATAACTTGCACCTGTTACAGCTATCTTTTTTATTTCAAAAAGTTGTCTAAAGTCAATTTTATAGAAACGAAAGAAATCTTACGAATGGCCCATTTTAAAGTGACCGTAGTAATCTTTTCCGATACAGCGTTTCTTTAAATATCGATAATATCATATATCGGCATAAAAATATCATATCGAAATAACCCTTATCGTCAAACAAAAATATCGATACATCGATATATCGATAAAATATTGACAACCCTAGTTTAATGTCCATTAATGTAAATTTTGTGCGAATTTAGTCACAAGATTACGAAAGGCGCTTCAGAAGGTCTCCCAAACTGACCATAAAATGAATTTTGATAATATAGTTCAATAATCTGCAAGCGTTGTACGTTTGTAACTCGATTCATGGTTGAATTATTGACCAAACTGAACATGCTTGACAGTAACATGTGACACGAAAACAGCTGAGCTGCCAAAAAAAGTGTTGCCAAAAGAAAGTTCCTAAAAAAATCTCCCTTTATATATCAATCTATCCCAATATCTATTTATTCTGAGAACTACATTAAAATCGGACAAAGAACACCGAAGTTATATAGGAATCAATTTTACTTGATAAGTTTGATCAAATTTCTGGAAAGTGCACTTAGCCGATGTTTAATGGTCTTCTTTTGCTGTTCAGAATCGTTAAACCCGGGGGTTTTTTTTTTTTTTTTTTATTTGATAGCTCTCATGTCTGTAATAGTTATGTTACTCACACTACAACTTTTAACCAGCGCACGATTTAATTTGGCTGTGCTCCTCACATTTTCTGTCTTTATGTTGGATCTTATGTCAGAACGTTGTAAGTTGCATTTTTTCTGGCTCCAGGCTTAATGAAATATTTCATTCTATGTCTGCTTTGGGTGGTTGGTGAAATATGACACAATTAGATTTCTTTCGACATGATAACACTATAGTTATCTAGAAAGATCATTTTTGGGTATGGTGCTGGAAAGGTACCCTTACTTTTAAAAAAATTATTTTCTGATAGTCTTTCTTGAAATTTAATGTCTTTAGAAAAATGTTTGTATTTTATTTCGCATACCTCACATTATTTTCCAAATCTTACCATAAATTGACAAAACCCTAAGAAAGTTCAACTGAACCTAGTAGCTTCTCTGTTTATCGCTTGGATATGATTTCAAATCTTGCCTTAGGTTCACCCGTACGACTGTCCCACGTGACGTGAACCGCTCTGCTGAGTAAGCCTACGTGTTTCTATTTTAGGTTAAACTTTAGGATAGTTATGAGTATTCCGAAATTTTTGTCCTTTTGTTTAATATATAAGTATCATCACTAGAATGTGTGCATAATGCTTTAAGGTATTTATCTGAGAAAATGGTACGGGCATATTCAAATGAAATGAAAACAACTTTTGCACGAATTCCAAGAAACGTGACAATTTTGCGTTAGGCAAAATGAAACATTTTGGAAAACAATTATAAATTTATATGGTAAAAATCCAGTTTTGAAGTGGAAACTTTGTATCTATCCCACGTGCCCTGGTGGGTTGTTGCGACACCGGTACATCCAACAAGGACCAAGGGAAATCGGACATACATTAACAAATTTAAATTTTTTCGCCACAAGTTCAGCAACAAGTGAGCGCGATTAAGAATGCTTCGGTTCCGGATCGAAGTTTTTGGTAATTATTCGTACATCCGGTTAATAATGTTTGCATACCATCGATATTTGCTTATATGCGATTTAAAATCAATATATTTTAGTATTAAGTGCATGAAAAATATTAAAACAAAGTCTAATTCCCGAATTTCTTCTTCTTTTTCTTTGCAGGTAAGTTTTAAAGCCAATTCTAATGGAAATTGCACTGCTGCGCTGACTAAAAACGGTATTTTCCGCCCAAAACGTAGTTCAATAAAATCGTAAACCAGCAGCCACCTTTTGTTTTCAAACCAAAAAATCCCTGGCTCAACAACAACAACAGCTCCTCTAGAGGACAAAAGCCAAGAACAAACAAAAATATGCACAAAGTCAATTCGATTCGAATGAAAGAAAACGAAATGAAATCACCGCACAGATGGATGACTTTACAATAGTCCCAGTAGTTTTGTATTATAGCCGCAGAATTCCAATTTGCGAAACAAAACTCCAATAGCAAATTGCAAGGCCAAAAATGGAGGAGGAGGGGGGCTGAAATGGATGACAGGCGCCTCACATGGCGTACATGTAAAATACTTTGTGACAAAACGGAAGCTAGAGTAGGGACTGAAGCAAGCTGGCCAACAAGTAGGCCGTCGTCGACGACACTCCCTACTCAGGCAGCAATAAAACCCGACAACAGAACAGAAAAAAAAAAAAAAAAAAACAGTAACAATCAATGACTAAAGAAAGCAAAAACTATTAAAATGCCATTTTGAAATTCTTGGCACTGGATAACGTCGCGTCGCCATCGTCTTCGTCGTCGCTGTTGTCGTGGTCGTTTGGTGGAAGAAGAATAAAAGGACTTGAGGGAATTCATGCATAAATGCACTTGGGAGTGTTGTCTGCCCAAGGAGAGACACTAGTGGCTATGATACCAAAAGAAATGGCTTCAATAAATGGCGAAAGAAGTGTTCAGAAATGTCAAACTAAACCTGGTCACACTAAACTTTCCGAAAATCTCTTTGAAAATATGTTTGTATGCTTTCATCTTAACAATTTTCTTCCAAGATTCTCTGGCCTAGTCGAAGTACAATCTTCTTTCAAACAACCCCACCCCACCCACCGCCATTGTGCTTTTTGCTCTGCTTTTCATTATTAGAGTAGTTGAATTCAAGTCAGCTGCAGGTGCATATTGTTGTTTTTTTTCTTTCTTGAGCCTGAGAGTGAGAGTCTTGGCCAGGCTAATAATAGAAGCAGCTTGAAAGAAAATTGCAGAGGCCAGGGAAAATAGCATGGCCAACAAAAACCAGTTTAGTTTGTGTGAGTCTTTGCCCAAAGATGAGAAATTGTGAGCCGCTTAGATTGAGCTTTACAGTGGAAAATTTGCATGACAGAAATACAAAGAGAAATCAACTCGCCTGGTTTTAATTAATTCAATATGCCATACGATGAGACATTCAAAAAGAACTGGCCATTGGCCATCAGAAACAGCAGCAGTAACAATAATAATATTTATGCAATTGGTTTTTTTTTTTTTTTAATGGCAAACCAAAATGCGTTTCAGCAGCAGCCAGTTGTCGCCTCGAGGACCATGTGAGAAAATCAATAAATGCTCAAAACTTGAGTTTTTTGAACTTGTTTTTTTTTTTTTTTTTTTACAAGTTTGTGTAAGGAAATTCTATTTGTCGTAAACTTTAGATGATTTGTGGTTTAGTAGTCCAACAAATATGTTTTTTCATCAATGTTGTAAGGAATTAAGAAAGTAAAAATAAATGGGAATTTTTAAATTTCCCAACCACAACCACTTACCAAAATAATCGGTTACAAATTTACACCCCAATCCGTTAATTTCTATGGAATTTTAGACCCTTTGAACCCAAAGTTTCGAATTTCAACCTTGTATAATTACGTATTACACATAGGATGCATGATAGAACCTTATTTGCTATGGGAAGGAGACTGATCCCGCGGTAATTGGCGCAAACCGCAGGGTCTTCTTTTTTAAATATTGGACAAAGTACCTTGATTCCAATTCGGGCGCTACTTCGGACCTTCGCTAGAGTTGGCACCTAACAGCTCACCAGCTGTAACGAGCTCACAGCGCGAGTTTGTTTTTTTTAGCCTTTTATGGAACAGACTTATATGGTCCGGCGGGTCTATCTCTATGTTATCGATTGGTGGTGTCGCTACTTCCCCAGAGGCGGCATTGTGTTCGTCATCACCTCCCAGCAGGTTAAGAAATAGTTCCTCCATTTTTCTAGAGCCACTTGCGGATTTCGTGCTCGTCCTTGCATAGTGTGACCTGGCTTAAACCTTCGGTTATTGCTAATCTTTTGGTAAATTTTCGAGTCTCACTCCTCCGAACAGCACTTCGACTTCCTCCCTTAAGCGCCTTTCCTGCTCATTTTTTTTCTTCTAAAAAGGCGCTTCTCTCTCTCCTTTTCTCCCGGTATTGCTCCTTAACAGCCCGCGTTGCTCCAGACTGCAGAGTTCTCCTGTACGCAACGTCTTTCTCTGCAGTAGCGTGGCAGCACTTATCATCGTACCATAACTGTTTTCGGAAGTTTTCGGCAAATCCGAGAATCTCCTTGGCAGCCGTACTCATAGAGTGTGAAATATGCTTCCACTGTTCGCCTACACCAGAAGGGCCAGGTGGGGTTTCCCTGAGCAATTGGGTGAGTTTTGCTGAGTAGGCTTCGGATGTCCGTTGTGATTGCAGCTTCTCAACGTTCAGCTTTCGGCGTGTGTTAGACTGTGCGGCATGTGCCACACTGAGCCGTGTGCGTACTTTGGCTGCAACAAGGTAGTGATCCAAGTCAATATTGGCTCCTCGGAGCGCACGTTCTTCTAGAACACTCGATGAATGCCTTCCGTCTATCACAACGTTATCAATCTGGTTTTCCGTTTTATTATTAGGGGACTTCCAGGTCGCCTTGTGGTCGTCGCTGGGTGGCTCAGCGGTTAGTGTGCGCGACTGCTGAGCATGAGGTCGTGGGTTCGATCCCGCCTCGGAACATCTAATGAAAAGTTTTTTTTCTTTGAATAAAACTTTACACCCGGCCACACCTCTTGCTGTTGGCGCCAGCATTGCAGTAATTAGCCATGAAAAGCCTCTCAAAAACTATCGTTCGGATTCGGCGTTAAACTGTAGGTCCCTTTCTCTTGTGCTAAAATTAGAAGCGCACAAGCCAAGAGATTGAGAGAGGCTCGGCTTTGGTGGCCCCTTGCGGCTGTGTCATCTTGACAAGCCGATTTTACTTTTACTCTACTTGTGGTCGTCGCGGTGTTCAAATCTGGTACTACTAATGACCATGCTCCGGCCCGAAGCGAATTCTATTAGCCCTCCCTCCATTCTCAGAGGTTTCTTTGCGCAGTCTAAATCGGCCGAAAGTCGGGCGAAAAACTTCTCTCCCGATTTGTGCGTTAAAGTCGCCTAGCACGATCTTGATGTCGTGATTGGGGCAGCGCTTATATAGGTCTTCTAGGCGCTGATAGAAATCGTCTTTTTCCGATTCGTTCTTGTCTTCTGTCGGGGCGTGCGCTCAGATAAGACTAATATTAAAATATTTTGCCTTAAGTCTGAGTGCGCCAAGTCGCTTGTCAACTGGGTCCGTATCCGAGTCATTGTTTTAGTTTTCATTGGCGGATGTAATAGACGAGAATCGGGTGCCAAGCCCGAAGTAACGCCCCCTATTTGTCCCAGGGTAGGATCGTCGCTCACGTTAGCCAGCAGCTTTGCGAATGCATCGCTCTGTTACCAGGGGTTACCACGAGGAGGTGTTAGTCGACTTGAGACGCAGTAAGCTACATACGCCCCCATAACCACAGGAGAGTTCCTGTCTTCCGAAGAAGCCCATTACATATTACACAAATATATTGAAAGCCCTGAAAAGCTGCATGAGAAGTAGGCTTTATTTAGATATATATTTCTCAAATGAGTTGTTTCAAAGCCAACTCACATTAACCTGAGGTATTTTTCACCCATTTCATATGAGATCTCGATAAGTGAAAATACAGCTTGAGCAAGCAAGATTGATCAAGAGAGTCAAACAACTCACTGAGCAAGAGAGACTGAACAAGAGCGATTGAACAACTCTAACTGAACTAAAATGAACAATTAAAGAAGAACGTGCTCACTTGGCCAGTTAAACCCAACACAACTTGATACTCAGTACCCGATTTTCAGACCTCCATACTTAGTTCACGATATTCAGTAATCGATAATCAATACTAAGTACTCTATACTAAGTACTCAGTACTCGATACTAAGAACTCGATACTAGTACTCGATTCTCCGTACTCGACTACCGATATTGATATCTTCCTTTCCCCTGTTACATACTTCAGTAAACCCTATACTCTACGAGTAACGGGTATAAAAATCCGAGGGACTATTGGAGCATTAGTACCAAAAACATATAAAAATCCGAAGGACTATTGGAGCATTAGTACCAAAAACACATACGCAGAATCTTTTGTGTATGTGTGTGTAAACATTTAGCCTTACTGTAATCGTGAAATTTTCTTCACTTAATTTCGAACTTGCTCTCGATTTCTATTTGCTCTTTTGCTTCCTCATTAGAATTCCGTACTCACTTTAATCTTGATGAAGGACTATTTAACTATCAAGTATGATCCGTATTGGAAATGAGCACTTTTGGATTGTTTCAAGCCTTTCGTATTTGTATTAAGTATGATCAGTATGATCAGTAAGAACGTTAGTAAGAACGCCCCCTTAATAGATTCCTTTTGAATTATAGAAAATAAAATTTCAAACAGTATTAATGATCATATATGTTCAAGTACGACTTATACTTGAAATTTCAGTCCGAAAGTCGTGATAAAGTTTTGTTCACGACAGCTTGAAAAGAGTAGTGTAGATGTAAAAAGTAGTTTTTGGGTCTGTTGTTAAACATTCTGTGTGTTCTTTTTCAGGCTCTCAAATTTTCGATTGCTTCAAGTTCGCTTCGAATCGAAACCCGAATCAAAATACGATCGAATCTTCCCCTTTACTTTGCAATATTTCAACTTTTGTTTTCTTTGGAAACAACAAATTTTGCTCACTTTGACTTTTATAACAAATTCATAAATTTTGGGTTTTTATAAAAGATGTTTCTTTGTTTCATTAAAAGCTAATTTGTCTGCCTTTAACAAACTATTGTACATTTTTTTTTTTATATTTCTTTTGAGCTCGAGGCTAACAAATTCCTATGAAACATAATGAAGAAAAGGGGCAACCAAATAGCATGAAAAAAAGGGAGCGCATAAAACGCAATAAAATCAAAGAAACAAATTATGTGTATATGTAACATATAATTCTGGGAAGTAGCAAGCAACAACAGCAGCAGCAACAACTTGGTTGAAAGTAAACTACTTAATGTACAAATACGAGAATGAACAAAAAAATAAACATAAGAAAGAATAACAACGCCAACAACTTACCAACTTGTCTTGTCTGAGAAAAACTACTTACGTACCTACAGAAATAAGGGAAAATGTGCTGGGGAGCTTGGCAAATGAACAATGATAATTGCTGGAAATTATATTAAAATAAAAGCGCCATAAACAACAAACAGAACAAAAGATCAAAAGGCGCAGTTGTTGCAGTTGTAAGCAGTTTTGGAGGCTTGGGAGTAACAACGCACAGACCAAACGGCTAAACTCAGAGAGGCTCGACAGAATTGCACAAAAAAAAATAAGCTTGGTCTGCTGATGATAGATCCTTTAAAATGTTAACCCTTCTTCCATTTTCTTGTAGCAATTTTCTCCTAAATCAATATTTGCCCTGAAACATTGCTTCGCTGTGCTTAACTCTCAACCCATTCCAAGAGGAAAAAAAAATAAATAAATTGCTTTGCCCAATTAGCGGGTTTTCTTTTTTCAGATTCCATGCCAGGCCAGGCCAGGGCTTGACCTAAAGTATTTTGTGGATTAGCATATATGGAAGGCAATTAAAGTCCATGTAGGACTGTAATCTGAGTCGAGAAATTGTGACAGTTAATCGAGCTGTAAATTGCAGTCAGCAGCTGTTGCGGCTGTTCCTCCTGTTGGTTCCGCTTGGGCAAGAAAACTTAATTATAATAGAAGCAGGAGTAGACGTCGACTCTTGCATACGAGTATGACAGGCGCTTGTAAGTTTACCAAGTGGAGGAGGGTGTTGTCTGGCATTGTTTCAATGTCACGTTGTGCTGGGAAGTTCATTCCCAAAGTGCATGTGTGTGTGTGTGTGTTGTGTATGCGTGAGTGAAGTGGTCTCGTGTTGCTGCTGCTGCTTGCTTCTCAGGCACGGATGATGCAGCGCTCCAGTTGCAGCTGCTGTTGACAGTGGCAAGAAAATGCGCTAATTATGTTGTTCTTGCCACATTGCACTGAGGCGAGCTTCCTGCTACATTTGGCTGCTTGCATTGCCAACGACCTTGATGGCGGCGGCGGTGGGTAGAATCCCTTGCCTGACAGCAAGACACAACAACATTTTGTTAGCAATTTTAAGGTTATGAAAATGTCAGCATGAAATGAGGGAAGAAAGGAGAGGGGTTTAACAACTAAAATTAAGTAACACATGATATGTGGTTTGTTTGTTAAACGTAAGACAACCACTGAAGCCAGGCACTTGATTGGTGACCAAATTAGTTGATCCTCTGAAAGACGAAACGGGATTTGTCTTTCAAGGCATAGAATTACCCAAAACTTGGGGGCTGTTGTTGTTTGACAAATGATATTCTTACTTTGTATTCGCATCTGCGCGGACATTACGAGCATTAGGGCACCCCCTCGAGCGTCTTAAGCAGCTTTGTAACTTTCGAGTTGTCTTTTCAATTTAGAGTTTTTAAGCTGAAATATACCACAAACATAGCCAAAAAACAAAAACTAACACAGCAAAAATCCACAACGTTATCGCTACACAAGAAAATTGGAACACTATAGCGAAGGCTTCGATGGACTGTTCCTGGTGTAATAAGATATGCCAATGCGAAGTCAAAAAGCACTGGCAATACGTCTGTCTCTTCCATCAAGAACTTAATGTGGTATCACTCTAGGTTAACAAATTAAAATACAAATCCTTTCTAAAATCTGCTTGGGTTGAATTTCTGCCTAAAAGCATACGAAGATATGAAATATTAGTTTTATGATTTTCATTAGCGCTTTCTGAGATTGAAAATGTCTAATCCTGGCTTTGCTTTTCATAGACAAATGTACAAACATACGTCAATACTTGCACATATTTATGTACAATATTACTACATTTTATGCGAATTACAAAATAGATATGCACAATATACACACTTGCTAAAACAAATTCACACCATGAACTTAATTCGCGGAAGTCAATGTCATTTATACTTATATATACCGATTTAGGTTTGCTCTTCAGCCAAGCATCCCTATGCTTTGCTTTTAAATGCGCCCTTATGTTTGTCAAGTTGCCACTGGTCCTTATAGTTTTATTACACAATTTGCACGTTGATTTTTGTTGAGAAATAGTTGATTGAGTGTTACCGAACACTGCAAGAAAAATATCGCTGCCAGAATAGTCAACGTTGTTTTATGAAAAATCATGCAGGAATTTTAGTAATTTGACGAAAATGCAATCGAAAGAGATAAAATAGTTTTGGAAAAGCCTTCTGATTGTCTTGCAAAAATCGGCTTGTTTTTATTCGATTGTGATTGAACATCTTAAATTCTTAGTTAATCTGGAAAAATCCCAGACCATCTTCCACTCGACTTGTCCTTATCGATTTTGATCATTTTAATTATAAAATAATCAACTCATTCGGCATCAATGAAGAAAAGTACTTTATCAGTAAAATTGAGTACTTGTTTCATCCAAAATTGTTGTTGGCGATAAGTAATTATGCGTTAATCATATTTTACATTTCATTAAAGTGATGGCTTAACCCAAACTTTGTCTCCAAAATGCTACATATGCAACTTGAAACCCACAGAAATGAACAATCTTGTAAAACGCTTCCAAAGAGAAGTTCTAAGGATCGGTTTGAAGTCGTATTGTCCCCCTCTTCTGCTTTTTTTTTCTAATTTTATGAACCAATAACGGTACATTTGTTTTGAGTATACACTTTTATTCTCTTCATCTTCATGTCACTTTGCCAAGTGTTCACTTCTTTTCACCTCCAAATCTTTGGTACCTACCAGAGAACTGCAACGAGCCGCCAAGAGTAAACTCTCTCAGCGCTCAAGGCTTGTCAAACTCGAGTGTTGCCCTTAGATAAACTCGCGTTGACTCAGAGCTTCGGCCGCGAGTCGTCGCAAGCCCCTTGTTGCTAAAATCTAAGTTCTGCTGCGAGCCACCATGAGTAAAGCTCGTTCAGAACAAATACTCGTAGCTTCGGCCGCGATTCACCGCGAGGACTTGTTGCCGAAGTCAAAGATTTGCTGCGAGCTGTTACGATCAATGCTTGTAAATAATCGTCACAAGCAAACAAAAAACAAAAACTTGTGAGAGCAAAAAAGATAGCTTGATGGTCTATTTTTTTTGCATTTCTGTGGCATGTTGTTGTGTGAAGTTTTCAAAACACAACAACAATTGCATAAGAGGCATGTCGAAGCTCGCCGTCAAGAAGCAGAGTACGTGCGAGTAAATTTTGTTGCAAGTACGAGCAAGCACGAGTTTAGCTTGAAATGGCTTGTCCATTGCTGGTAAAAGGCTTGTTATGACTCGTGTTATGAAAAGCTTGTTCATATTATGACTTGCGCAAAGCAAAGAGCTTGCTCGTTCTGACTCAATGTGCTTGCGATCATTTCAACTGTGTCGATTCAAGGCGGCGAGCTTAACCAAGCCTTGTTGACGCACGAGTGTCATCGAGCAATAGAGGCTTGTTGCAGGTCTCTGGTACCTACGGTATGAAAGAAGCGATACAGTCATGCTTCTATTAGAAAATTGATATATGTGCAAATTAAGCTTTTTGTCTTTTAAGGTTAGCAGCCTCTTATTCTTTGGATAGATTTATTTTACGAATTTTTGTACAACTTTAGGATTGATTGAAATTCAATCCAGCACGGTCGCCAACTTTTGAAAATTGCCCAATTTGATAGGCTACACAAAGACAACAAATCCATTGAGACACTCTACTTATGAAGAAAACTTTATGGAACTAAAGCTTTGTAGAACAAACTAAACTTTATTTTACATGAAGTTTTATTACAACAAAAGACTTTAATATTTAGTATTAATTTAAATACCTAAAATGAGTTTGTAGGATTTTGTCTGACTTGAACGTGCTAGCTGTTGTAAATTTCTGTTGCTAGTCGCTGATTTCTTTTCGAACGAAGAAATAACTGAACTAAAAATTTCATCACCTTAACAGTGGAGGGATCAGTATCGATATCCATTTGACCCTTGGCAATTGGTACTTCCGCACCATAATTAGAAGAATTCCCTATTTCTTTCATGGTAACATCCGAGTTCAACTCTAGAGATTCCTTAACCTTATTAACGACAGGCACTTTCTCTTTTGCTTGATTTTCCTCCTTATCCTTCAAGCTCAAGCGCATCGTCAACTCAACCAACTCGTTCATAATATCCGGTATAACACTATTTGGCTTCTAGAATCCATGAAGATATTTCGATATTGTAAATATTTGTTTGCAAAATCGCCAGGGTTCGGAATTGCTGCCAGCTTTGACTCTTTACGGCTCGCGATTTGCTGCTGGCTCAAAGACTTTGACTTGCAACTCGGGACAAAGTGCAGAGTCGCGAGCGAGAGCTGGCTCTTAGGAGCCGCAAGCAAAGAGCGAATCGCTTGCCTCTCTTCTTTTAGGATTTTAGGTATTTCTTATGTGAGCTCTATAATTATTTTAGAAATTCTAGGAAATTATAAATTATGTGTACCTTGCAGCAGTTTCTAGAGAAGACTGAATCTACAAACAAGTTTGACTGCTGGAAACCCAAATAAAACTGACATTGAAACTGATAAAATGAGAAGAAGCGACTAAGCTAAGAGTATACAAGGAGCGTCTCTCTTCACGCAAGAACAAACGCCTCTTAAGCAGGCCTGTCCAGCCATAGCCGCTGGGGCCCGAAATCACTCGCCGATTCACACCGAATGCTTGCCGAAGTCAATCATCACTGAGTGTCAGAGAGAGACAGACATATTTTTCTCTGCTGTCTTTTAGGTCGGGCCTGCTCTTAAGAGCTCAACGAGAGTGAACCCTAGATACTTTTGGTCATTTTTATGTGACTGTATTTCACCATGCATTTAGACTCCAGGAGTAAAGTTTCTTCTAAAAGTACGCCTCACATAGCCGCATTTGTCAGGATTTATGAATATATTTCGACTGAAAGAGTGCAAATTATTTTTAGCGAATCTGTTCTTAAAATTCTCAACTGGTACTAACAATTTTGTTATGGAGTGATGGTAGTGATTAAGTGCTCACTTTTGACTTGGACCTCTGCCAAGTTTAACTTTCTAGCTCTTACCATTTGGGCTGTGTATTTTCAATATTTCTAACTAAGAATTTTTCAAAACCGCTTCTTCGTCATGGGAGAAAAATTATATTGAAATTTCAACTTTGTAGCCTTTTCCGTTTCGGCTGCGGGTTGCTTACCAATCTGTCGATTTCCATTTTAATCACTTAATGAACCAAAAGCGGAAATAATTGGTTTTAAAATTTTCAACTCAATAAAATTTTGAAAATTATTTCATGCTCAAATCTCAACCAATTCACACTAGCCACTTAAATTTCCTCCCTCTCAGACCCAAACCCAAATAAAAACCGAAACCAAATTGCAATGTGCTGATTTTATAAACAATTTGCTATTTTCATTATAAAACGCCTCAATTTATTTTGTTAGGCAAAATGAAATAGCAGCCAAAGAGGATGGAAAAAAAATCTATGGCCAGCATTTTAATGAGTGATTGGTGGTCGGGGAGGAGTAGGAGTAGGAGGAAGGGTCAGTCGTCCGCCGTTGGAGGCTGATGATGAAATCAGCTAAAAATGTTTACTGTTTATTTTTGTAGAAACTTTAGATGCAACCAATGCAACTCCTCGAAATGCCTGAACTGCACACCACCACCACACCATGTGTTCAACACGTTGGATGGAGGAGTTGGAGGAGACCTTAAATAAATGTTGGAAAATTTATGTTGCAGGTCAGCAGCAGCAGCAGCAGCAGTAGAAGGAGCCAAAGAAGCAGAACAAGTAAATCAGGTTTTCTTTCCTTCGGTTGTTGGTCGTCAAGGTATTAACCTTTCTGTGTGCTAGCGAGCGGGCTTCTGAAAATATTTCAAGCATTTCATAAAAAATAAAGTACAAGCGTATAATAAAAAATACTTCTGCTGCTGCTGCCCAGGCCTGGCCTTCTCAGGTGTGCGCAAAAGCAACGGGCGGGACTTTTGTGGCCATTGGGCAAGTGGCGCGCACGATTACTCACATGGCACAGGTAAACCCTGCACCCTTCACACCCAGTCCTCCAGCTGCTGGTGCTCCTTGAGCAGTAGTTGCCTCTGTGTTCTCCTTTTGAGGTCGCTTCAAGTGGCTTATTTCCGCCTCTTTGCATGCTGCTTGGCCACAGTGCAGTTTGCTTTGCTTTTTGGCTTCGGCTTTGCTTTGCTTCGCCTCGCTTTTCGCTAGCTGGGGGTCAGTTTCGACATATGCCCAGTTAATAGCAGCAACAACAACAAGAGCATGAGAATGAGAACAAGATTTGAAGTTTACTATAAATAAGAGGTTCGACTTGATGGATGATCTGTGTTAACTTATTCTTTATTTTAAAGGTAGCGCATTCTGAGTTTTATTGAACTTCCATCGATACTTGTCTAACACAGCAATGGGTAACTGGCGCCACGCAGTCGTAATAAAAATTGACTTGCTTCTTGCCGCGGCCGCGCACAGAACGACAAGTGCAATTGTCTCGCTTCGAAGCGAGTTGAAACTACAAATCTATTGCGTATCGGGGCCGGCAGAGATGACTGCAAAAACAAATACATGCTGTGTGTGTCTGGCTTGTTGACTCGAGCTTCGCTAAAAAGGGTACTTTTTTATGTGTCGTTATTAAGTTGCTTCCAAACTTAACTTTTGTGCCCGCCGCTGGTCTAAAATGTCAACAACGTCGGTGTAGCCCTGGTTTTGGCTCAAGTTTTCAGCCCTGGGGTTCAATTTTTACACTTCTGTGGCCATACTTCTAAGACCATAATTTTTAAGCAAAAGCGCTCAGCGGGCTATAAAAGCAGAGCCTGAGCGCACTAGCACTTCACTTAGTGCGCGGCATCGGTCCAGTCAACACCTTGGAGCAGCAGAATAAGTACTACCCCTCCCCGACCAAGGGATCTTGTGCAATTTGCGAATCGGCTCGATCGGCTCCGAACGTGCGATTTCCGAATCAGCGGCGGATGAGCCTCAGGTTGTGCGATTTCCGAATCGGCTCCCTGACCAAAACATCAGGTCGGACACACTGCATCCGTCAGTGAAACAAAGGTTACCCTGACCCGGTCCAACGAGATTGATGCACTGCATCCGGTTGGGTAAAGCCACAGCGCACGCGGGCATGCGCGTTCCAACCAAGCAAGACTTGGAACGGCTCCCGGTTACTAGGTTGGCTCCCTCGGTAAGCATCAAGAACCAGGCCGACCCCTGGCCCTATCCACTGTATCCAGTGAGGAATAGCCTCAGAGCACGCAGGCACGCGCGTTCCAAAAAACGTCTCCCGGTCACTGGGTTGGCTCCCACGGCAAGGAACCAGACGATCCAGATCGGCCCCCGGCCCGATCCCCCCCTAAAAACGACGCACTGCATCCGGCACAGAAACACAAGGCACGCCAGCGAGACAGCCCGAACGTGAAGGGCCATAACCACGAATAGAAAATAACAATAAATTAAAATATAACCTCGATCCTCATTGTCTACTCATTGGGCGGGTGAACGATTCTAGCAAACCGTAGAGCCATGTGTCCCATAATCAAATAATATCTGTGACAAACTCTGGCATCGGCGAGCTACATCCGTGCCACATAAAGAGGTCGTTACACTTCGTCTCTGTAGTTATCTCCCATCTTAAGTACGATTCGATCTGACCAAAGTTACCATTCCGTTGAGTCGTCTAAACGTAAAGGTACGCATAGCTTCTCCGCCAGGTTTTCCCACTCTTGGAAGTGTTGTAATTTTTCGCGCAGTAAATATGAAGACACAATCTTTGGGAGTCGGTGATCTGGCATTCGCATTACCTTTTGCATATAGTTAATAATGAGCAGTTCAGGTACTCTTTGTCAGTGTCTTTAAGCACGTTGTGAACTTTTTTTGAGCAGATCTTGTGTTGTCCAAAACTGTCCAAGCTAATTTTTCGTTTTTTAAAGAGTTGTGACTATTGTGAAAGCAAAACAGTTGTCGTCCTCTGCAAGTTTTCGCAATTCTTTATAAAATGGACGGAATTTAGCGGAATTAAATAAATATCTTCCAAACTAACTGAGATATTCGCAATCTTCGTTTTACACCCTTGCAGAGGGTATTATAAAATTGTGCGGATGTTTGTAATGCATAGAAGGAAGCATCTCCGACCACATAAAGTATATATATTCTTGATCAGCATGACGAGCTGAGTTGATTTTGCCTTGTCCGCCTGTCCGGCTGTTTTTATGCTATCTCCTCCGTCAGTTTTAAAGCTATCCTCACCAAACTTTGCACGAAGTCTTTTGGTACAAATACGCTGCACATTTGTCGGAACCGGCCGAATCGGATGACTATAGCATAAAGCTGTCATAGGAACGATCGGTTGAAAAACTAGTCTTAAAGAGAAAAACTTTTTTGTTTTTAATGGAAATGCCTCCAAAGTACGTATTTCTTAGTTTACTATCCTTTCCCATGATTTCACCAAGTTTGGTCGAAATCGGATGACTATAGCATATAGCTGCCATCGGAACGATCGGTCGAAAAACTAGTTCTAGTGAGAAAAACTTTTTTGTTTTTAATGAAAACGTCCTTATCATTGGCATACACTTATTTTATATATTTTACACAATTCTACAAAGTTTGGTCGAAATCGGATGACCAAGCATATAGCCGCCATAGGACGATCGGCGAAAAACTAGTTCTTGGAGGAAAACTTTTGTTTTATGAAACTTCCTAACACACGGCACAACGACGCTGAGATTTTGTTTATGAAAACTCTTTATCATTGGCATACACTTATTTTATATACTTTTACACAATTCTTCAAAGTTTGATCGATATCGGATGACTATAGCATATAGCTCCCATAGAAACGATCGGTCGAAAAACTAGTTCTAGTGAGAAAAACTTTTTTGTTTTAAATGGGATCGCCTCCAAATTTGGTAATTAACGGTGTTTTATGCTTTTCCATGATTTCACCAAGTTTGGTCGAAATCAGACATTTATGGAGTATAGATCCCATAGAAAAGTAAGGTCCAAAAAGTAGTCTTAGTAGAAAAACTTTTTGTTTTCAATGGAAGTTGCAAGGGTAACAAAAAAAAAAAAAAATTGTTGTTAAACTTTTTTTTGTTAGTTTATATATTTTAATTTCTTTCCTTTAAAATAAAAAAAAAAAAACAGATGTGCGAGTATCTCACTTAGTTTGGAAGACATTAGTTTAATTCCGCTAAATTGGTCGTTTCGTCCACTGTGCCGCGCTCCAATACCCTCTTTCGCGAAAATTTTGCATTTTGAAGACCAATTTTCGTTCGAAAATCATTTTAAAATCGCAAAATTTTTGTGAAATTGAAAATTTGAGCACGGCTGCTAATGGTTCTTTCTGGCATATTGATTTCACTTTTCTCTTGCTTCTTTACCCCATTTGTCCGTTGTTCTTTTTTGTTCCTTCTTTTCTTGTTTCTTTTTAGTTTGTTTCTTCATTTTCTTATTTTGCTTATGTTTTTGAATCTTTCTGTCTTCTCCAGTTCTGTTCTGTTCTCTTCTATTAGACTTTTGTTTGTTTGGTTCTATTCGCTATTCTTACTCTTAGTTCTTTTATAATTGCTCTTTCTTTTTTCTTGGTTTCACTTCCACTTTTTATTCAATATTTTTCAGTAAGCTTTTCGGTCCTGTCATCGGCAGACTTCACTTTGCTGTGGCCTTTTCAACCAAATTCCCCTAAAATGCAGTTGGAGCATTCGAAAACTCTGTCTAACTTTTGCAAAATTTCAATTGCAATTTTATCATCTGTCCATCTTTTGTCTTTTGAGCTTCTTTGCCTCGGCTAATATACCTGAGGCCTCCACCCCAGGGTATTCATCCATATCCCAAAAAGTGGCACACAAGCAAGCAAAGAGTTGAGCCAAAGCCAGATGTGGACGATGCTTGCCTGCAACAAAGCGCCAAGTGTCGATAGCACGAAAAATGAAATGTTGCTGCAAGTCTCACGCACACACACATACACACACACACACACACCCCACAGCATTTGTGTTCAATTTGCCTTTTTGTTTTGCTTTTTATTCTTTTTGTTACTCGCTATTGACTTTTTTCTTTTATGCTGGCTGCGCTTTGTGGCAGCAACAGCAAACGGCAGCAGCAACAGCAGCAGCAATCATTTTAACCCAAATTGTTGTTGCAATTCTTAAGTTCGCCTCGTGAAATATGTGTCGCTAGATGGGAGTGGCTCCCGCCCTGTGCAACGGAAGCTAACTCAATCTCCAAAGCAATTTCGTTTATTTGTTAATTTAAATTTGCATTTACTCCAATTTTTTTTGTGCTGGGATTGGTTGCGGTGCTTGAAGAGGGGGTTGAGGAGGGAACTGCGAAACCAGACCAGGTGAAGCCCGGGAGCAGACTTATTAGCATGGCAGAGGCAACGGCGAGCGCGCGTTCAAGTTGAACGAACGATGGGTGGCAAGAGAGGGGATACCACGATAAATGACGAACGATTTTTTTTTTTTTTTTTGGCGGTTTTTGTTTACTGTGGATGAAAGAGATGAAATGTTTAGTATAAGAAGGAATCAATTTGGTATCTGCTGATGCCTCAAAATGACAAATTTTTAATGAATCGTATTGAACTGCACCATTGAACTTTGAAAAGCTTTAACTTCCAGGTACCAAAAAGTCTATAGCGAGTCTGTACAGCTGTTCAAAGACTTTCAATGGGTAGAATTTAGATTTGCTATCATTATTTCGTCTGTTTCTATCTTTGCAGTCCATTTTTCCTAAATTTACAAAAAAAAATATCATAGCATTTTTAGTTTTTGGGCACCTTTTTTCTCTTTTAAGAACCGATTTCTCGTATAATCGGTATATATCAATAATTTACCTTTGAAACAGCCAAAAAAAGAAAAGAAAACTAACTAACGAAAAAAAAAAAAATGCAACTGAAACTCTAAAATCAACTGAAAAAAAAAAACAAAACAGAAAAAACATTTGCTGGGCTGTCAAATGGAATGACCGCCTATTGCGCCACGTGTTGAACTTTAATTGAATCAAACTGAGAAGTTTTCGACTCGCTTATCAATGACAAACCAACCCGAAGAAGAAACGATTTCTTATCACCTCTTTTCTCTGTTATACCTTAGTTCAGCTGACACGTTGTGTTTTTAGTTGATGACAAATCTCATCCCTAAGCCTGTTTTCGAACTTTATTTTCTATTCTTTATCCTTTCTTTCTCAAGTTTTTACTCTTAATGCCATTTTGAGGACATTTTATATGCAACTTTCTTCACTTTGCCATGACATTTTGCTTTAGTAACGAATTTAGCTGGCTCGAGGTCGAAAAAGTTGCCTTTGTTCACAACTGTTAACAACTTATACATTGATACTCCAAAAAGGGCTGGATGCCTATACAGTACTGTTTCATGGATGTCCAAATCCAATCTTCAGTAGGCGATTACTAATGACTTCTTATTGTTTAATGACTTTCCATTCAATTACAGCTAGAAACAGTTGGGAACTACACAGAGCAATGAAAGCAATATCAGACAATCGATACAGAAAACCAAACTTTTTGGTATTCATGCTTAAGCTTTAAGGCTAAAGTTTCTAAGTGAGAAAGCCTGAAGCTTTCTAGCTAGAGTAGAACTGCACGTTAAATGTGAATTTTACCATTCAAAAAGCATATGTGTTGTTACATGAAACTTTTGTTAGTATCGTTTACAAAACAAAGAGCGTGCTTTCTCTTATGTATGCTTGTAAATTATTAAGCGACCTTTCTAGTGTTTAATTAGTAATGAGTTTAGCTGGCTTGAGGTCGAAAAAGTTGCGTTTGTTCACAACTGTACAGAATCTTGCTTTTCTATTCCAATTTTCTGTTTTTCTTTTACTTCTTTCTTTTGTTCTTGTGTTTTCCTACGTTTCTCTGTCGTTTTTCTTGCTTGTTTCTGTCTTCTACTCTACTTTTCTTTTCTTTTACTTATCTCTTTCTTTCTTTTTTACACTCTTTCTTACTCTGTATATCTCTCTTCTTTCCAACCTACGTCTTTTTCCATTCTTCTTTCTGTCTCTATTTTTTCTACCTTCTTTCTTTACCTTTCTAGCTTCTTTTTTCCTCTTCTTTGTATCCTTTCTTCTTGCTTTCTTTCTTCTTTCGCTTTCTGTCTGTCTATATTCTTTCTTGCTTTAGTTTTAAGTGTTTCTTTTTTGCTGTTTTTCAACCTTTTTCTGTCGTACTACGTTCTTTACTCTACCGTTGTTTTCCTTTACTTTTCTTTTTCTTTAATTTTCAAATTCTTACTTTGCATATCTCTTTTCTTTCTTTCATTCTTTTTTCTGTCACTATTTTTTCTCTCTTCTTAGTTCGTTACCTTTTTAGTTTCTTTTTCCCTTTTCTTTGTATCCTTTCTTTTTTGTATCCTCTCTTCTTGCTTTCTTCTTAGTTCGTTACCTTTCGAGTTTCTTTTCCCTTTTCTTTGTATCCTCTCTTATTGCATTCTTTCTTCTTTCGTTTTCTGTGTGCATATATTTTCTTTGCTCTAGCTTATGTTTTTCGTTTAAATTTTTACTTCTCTTTTGCTTCTTTCTTTCGTTCTTCTAGCTGTTTTTGTTTCTTTCTTCTGTCGTTTTCTTTTCTTTAACTTTATTTCTTTGTTCTTTACTCTACCGTTATTTTCCTTTACTTATCTCTTTCTTTGTCTTCTTTTTCATCTTTTTTACTCTGTTCTCTCTTGTCGCTCTTTGTTTCTTCTCTTACCTTATATTCTATTCTTTTTCGTGCTTCTTTTCAACCTCCTTTTTTCTTCCAATCTTCCTTGTCTTTCTGTTCTGTTCTGTTTTCTCTTTTCTTCGTTTTTCTGGCTTATTTTCCTCTTCTTTATATTCTTTTCGCCTCCTCTTTTTTCTGTCTTTCTTTTTATCTCTTTCGTCTTCGTTTCTTTCTGTCTTTTCTCTTACTTACTTCTTTCTTCTACATGATTCTTTTCATTTTGGTTTTCTTCGTCCTTTCTTATCATAAATCTTATCATAAAATTTCTTTTGCTGCTACTTTCGTTCTTTTTTCATTCCTTTAACTATTTTCTCCTATTTCTTTCTTTACTTTTCTTTGAAAGAATGAATTGTTTTTTTTTTTTTCAAAATTCAAGCGAAATAAAGTCTTTGGAAAGAAAGGAAATCTGGCAACCATTATTCTTTTGCATTGCTCAATCTTAAAGCACTTTCCATATTTGATTTACGATTAAAGCTATGTTAACATATGATTTGGAAATTCTATTTTATCGAGTAATCATAAGGAAAGGGAGGAGGGCGGATGGTTGTGCCGCGGGGACACAGTCAACATACATAAATCGCGTGGAGCATGGCGTGAAAATTGTTTACTTTAGACATTTATCGCCTTCAACGATAAGGCCGGCATTATATGTAAACTGGGACACACACACACAGACATAACACCGAGGTTCTGTTTTTATTCTTTTATGGATTGCTGCTGCTGCTACTTGCACCGCTGAGATTTAGTTTCTGTCTAGTTTTTGGCATAGGGCGGCCGATGGTGCAACCAGCCAACCAACTCATAGGCGCAGGCGGCCAATTGAAGTGTCTTAATTTAGTTTGCCGACGATGTCTGGCAGTGGCGGCAATCAGTGGCAATCAGGCAATTCAATCAGCCCCAGTCTCCGCCCCCACCGCCCCCGCCAACCAACTCATCATCAACAAGGCCCGCAGCATCAACCAGATGCATTTGTACTACGTAGAAGGATTTACTTGTCTATTGTCTGATTTTGGGCTAGAAGAGAGAGAGCAAGGGAGAGCGAGACTTGTTCCAAAAGTTGTTGACAACAAATGAGACTCCACTTTAGACAGTTGCGCCTGGTCGCATAATTCCTAAATAAGTGCCCCCCTCTCCAACAAAAAAAGTGCAGTCAACTTGTGTTGTTATCGCCTGCCCAGACGCCCAGACAGCCAAGCAGCGCCAAGACGCGCCAAGCCAAGCCAAGAAGTTTTTCCAGCCCCAAAACTACATGGCGTTGTTGTTTGTTGTTCTTGTCTGGCTGACACGGGGGGAAGGAGGAGGGGGGGTAACTCCAAACTCTTCCTCTAGATAAGCACAGCTGCATTTTTATTTTAATTAACGCATGAAAATGCAGTCTTGAGTTCAAAAGGGGATTATCTAATTATAAAAATTTTCTACTTGGAAACTTAAGGGGGGAACCTTAAGATTTTTCAAAAATACGATGTACAGAGATTATTTTCTACATTTAGTGACTCTAGACAGTATTTTGTAGAGAATTGCAAATTTGATTTCACTTTCCTTCTTTGATAAGCAAAACTTTTGTCTATTGCTTACATTGTGATGAAATATTGGAAACTTACTCGAGCATATTTAGGCGTTAAACTGATGCTTAAGCAATATATTGAAAGATTGGATCATATAGAAAGTCTGCAGGGAAGAATTTGTTGTTGCCTACGTTTTTGTTCAATTCGCATGTTGTAATCTTGCTTCTCTACTGCTGAGTCGTTGTTGATCTTCACTCTGATTCAAGCTGATTCCGTTTCAATAGCATCCTCTTTCTCCTCTTTCGTTCTACGTGCTGCGACTTTGCAGTGTAGCATTCTGAGAGCGCCTAGCCATGTTACCATGAACTCTTCTTGGCATTGTAACAAATTTTCCAACTTGTAATGATAGCTAAGCCTTGATGTGGTTTTGCTTCACTTTGGTCACGCATGAGGTCATGCTTGGGTCAACACTGAAGTCATTCGACTAGCGCTCGTCGAACGGGGAGGATCTTTTGCTCATGAACGTAACTTGCTATCAAACAAGAAGTGTTGACCTTGCCTCTGATAGGAGATACAATTGGGTTAAATGTTATCCCAAATACCCACCCTACCATGTTAGCATTAGTTATATTCTTTCATTCATACCCCAATACATCACCGACTATTTCTATTGGCCACAAAATCAAATCCGGAAGTATATTCCTGGGCTATCCTACTATGCCCAGAGTATCGCGCCTTCCACTTGTAGGCTTTCTGCGGCCACCAATGAATATGCAAACACCTGCTCAAAATAGCACTGTATCACAAACGGAATCTTGTAACCAGAGCTAGCAAATAACAATTGACCGTTTTTCGTTGCCCAAAAAAAAAACAGTTATTTACGGACCCTTTGAGCAAAAAGTCGGAGATGAACCGTTCACATCGGCTCATGAACGAATCGCTCAGTGCTCAACGAACAACCAATTGACTTGTTTACATTTTGCTCTGCTCATTCACTGAGCAAATCGTCGCGAGCGAAGGAGATAAAAGTCATTTGCGTTTGTGAGTGAGGTGTCTGATTGGGCTTGCGACTCGCACAAGCCACTCACACACACGAAACAAATAAAAGAAAAAAAAAAGACCCTTTGAGGTGAGTCGTTCGGCTTTTTGCTCATCTACTGACTCCTAAAGTGCGAGCGCTCAGTCGGATCGCTGTCTATAAATTGTTATTGAATGAGCAAAACAGAAAAGCTCAACTGAGAACAGTCAACTAAAAACAAAAACAAGGAGAAACGAAGTGTTCTGCTCAGAGCGAGAGCAAGCGTGCATGGACTTTTTCGGTTTTGTTATTTTTCAGACCGCAAAGGCAAAAATGTTCAATTGTTCTTTACGAGCTCTGCTTGTAACGCAGTAATCTTATATTCACCTGCTCAATATCGAAATATTTAATGGTTAATTTAGGCTTAATCTCATCCAGAGTACTCAAAGACAAATATGTGGTGATTAGTATGTTTTTGCTCGTCAGCTCAATACATACAAACATATGTTTTGCTAAAACCTTTGTGTGGGCGCTTCTTGAATTGATTGGCCATAGCAGTCAGAGCTGTACTTTATAAGGTCCCAATTGGGAGTACTTTGTCCTTAATCGCGTGGACCTAACAAGCCCTAGACCAGGGATGCCCAGCCTTATGCTCTTTGGCTACGTTTTGTTTTTGTAATTGCACCGAAGATAGGAAGTCAATGAGCGTATACATGCAGAGCGTGAGGCATAGAAAACGACACACATGCAAACGATTTCGTCTTAGAACAAAACCGGTTTTATTCTTTTCTTTGATTGGTCATATACTAACAACAATTTTGTGTGATTTTGTTGTTGCCTTACCCAATTTTAATGTGCTTTTCTGTATGAATAGTGGTGAGTGCTCTGCCCTATGCTTGTTTTGGGCATGCCCCCAGACCTTCTTGATCCGATAGCAAAACGGAAATGGTCAAAACCACAACGATAAGTTGGCTACGCTTGTTCTCTTATATGTATAGAATGTTTTGTCGATAGTTATCGGCGTTGATCAACTAACGATATGGGTATTCCTGCCACTATTCCGTATATTTCCGGTTTGTTTCATTCAGCCTTTACAAACTGTTGATGATCTTTATATTGTATAAATCGCACTTAAAGTGTTCACTAATCAATATTTTACCTTTGAAGTAGCCAAAATAAAGAAAGTAAAAGAAAGAAAAGAAAGCAATTGAAATTTGGAAAACAACTGCACAGAAAAACAACATTTATGACTCTTTTGGAGTGGATATTAACTAATATACTTTTTCATATCCATTTTACGATGTTCAGCTCCTTTGAATGAAAATCTAAGATCAATTTAAGATTAAATGAATATTTTAATACCCAAAAAAGAACATTAGCTATTATCCAGTCCAAATAGATACCAAAATCATCTAATTTATAATCAACAACTATCCAACTATTTTTTTTTTCTCTGTGTGAGAAATACGCTAAGCATAAAGAACATTTGCTGAGTTGTCAACTGCGCCACGTGTTAGAAATTTTCCTACTTTTCTTTTTTTCGAAACCTTTGGGATTCAAATACACGAGCAAACCCACAGAAGGAAATTGGTTTAGTTTTAAAGTTTTAAGCCTCGCTTAGAAGCACGATCCATTCTTATGTATAAGGGATTCCAGCTGATAAACCTAACCTCAAACCGAACCGCAGTCTTTTCGAAAATGCTGAATCGAACCACAAATGATAACGGTTCGGTTCGGTTCGGCAGAGTTCACTGACGTTTCTCAAGACGTACAAATTTTGTGATTTTTAATCGAATTGCTACGATAAGTCCTTATCGATGCCGGATTTATGTAGCACCCAACCATTTTTAAACATGTGATGCCGTACACCTCCTGCAATTGACCACCGACCTCTTAATATGCCTGTCTTCCTGCCTGTCATTCCTTCTTTTGAAGTTGTTAATCGATTTATTTGATTATAACATTTCCTATACGGGACGATATTCTCAGTAGTCTGTCGAGCCTCTTCACCTTAGTCCAATTTTAGCCAGAAGTACAGCTTTAAAAGTGGTATCATTATGGGCGAAAACAGCACAAATGTTCTCTAGGAATTCAATTTCGAAATGGTCGAAAAGTCAGACCAAACAGAGTTGGTTCAAACAAAAACCCGGGGTGTAATACCTCTAAAAACCAGAACTAATACATACTTTATAATGTGTTCGAACACAACGGACCTAACTTTATTTTACATCAAATAGTCTGTCCCACCTGAGTTTATAGTTTTTCAAACTTCTGCACCTTCAAAAGTAAAAAAAAAAAAACTTTACTTTCTGAACAGATTTAAAAATATTTCTGAATGTTGGGCTTCAGAATGATCTTAAAGAAGGCGATCCGAGAAAATAATGGAGTTTTTGAAACGTTTTCGGACTGCTTTACCCTCGAAACGTTGGAAAAAATACCTTTCCACGCAGACTTGAGGGCAAGCTGGGACTTTATTGAGAATCGGCGAAATTAAAGACGGTCCTTGAACAGAAATTCGATTTTGGCAACTTTTCGGACTGTCTTTCCTTCAGAAGTCTGGAAAAAGATATCTTTCCGAACAGATTTAAGCAACACTCGGGACATTATCCTTAAGTACAGGCTTGAAGGGTTTACACTCGGCGGAAATTAGGGCAATCCTTAAAATCCTAGCTTTTGTCATTTTTTAAACTAATTGTAATTTCAATTTGGGGCTTTTATACTTAAGGATGGGCTTTAAGGGCTGTGATGTGACAGCATTTCAATATCCAAGAACATGAATTGCATTGCAAATTCCCATCCGCGCAACTTTGAGGGAAGATCGGGACTATTTGCGGAAACGGAAACTGGCCTTCATTAAATTTATAATAAATTAAGACGGAGCCACTGAACCGAACCGAAACCGTGGTTCAGTTGACTTCAAAAACTTGTAATAAACCGAACGGTGATTCAAAAACTGTGTGAACCATTGAACCGAACCATTCCTTATTTCCGATCGGTTTGCATCCGTGTATATACATTTTATTGATAATTTTCTTACATTTTAAATATTTTGTGTATATTTTTTTATATAATTAACAATTGTTTCCCTTTTCTTTTCGTTACAGGTAAGCTTTCTCCTATGAAAAAAAACTTTTGTGATCTAATTTATTAATTGAAAAAGGGTAAGTTTGTAGGTAAAACGACAGCAGCATTGGTGAGTGAGAAAATGTAGCAAAAATTACAAAATCCTATCTCTAACGATGCTGCTGAGTTGCTGCTGCCTTATTTATACCAAGCATAAGAGAACACGACAACACAATTTAGATATTCATTTGTTTATCCTCTTTTATTTTCTTCTGAAAACCAAAATGACAAAAGCAACTTAATGGTTGGTCGCCTGCTTCGAAAGCCACTTAAAGCTTCCATTGTTCCAACCGCTTCTTCAAATAAAGCAGCAGAAAGAAGCAACCAGATGACTAATAACAACAACTGATAAACAAAAAGCAAAATAAAATACTACGCAAAACAACAATAGAAGTTTTGCAACTGAGATGAAAGCGGAGCCAAGGATTCATGATTCATGACTCATGAATGAATCATCAGGCGAAAAATAAATTTCAATTGAAATGTAACAAGTTAATGGACCTGGACCTCTTTAGATGATCCATCAAGTTTTATACAAATCGATGTATATTTCGTTACATTTTTCGATCACTCAAAGCATTCTGTTCAGGTCGAACCAATTTCAAAAATGCCAACGGACACACAGGTCTGCATTCTGGTGCAACTTAACTAAGCTAATCAAAGTGTTCCTTTTGGCTTCGTGCTGCACCCTGTTAAAAAAAAAAAAAAAACAACAAATTGTAGTGTGCGTATGCATCAAGAGGTTGACTTCAATTATTTCCTGCTGCAGTTGGCAAACTGCTGAAGCATATGCAACTGTCAACCAATTTAAACGACCCCCTTCTCTCCTCTGCCCCTTACTCGCCCTTTTTGGTTGCCATCCTTTTTGTCGTTGACATTGCCAATGAGACACAAAATGCAAAAAGAAATTTATTTTTATTTTCGCATCAATTATTTTACATACACAACAATTTTATGCAACAACAGGAAGCAACAACTGAACTGAACTTGTCACAGTGCATGTATTGTGCAGTGTGTGTGTGTGCGTGTGTCCGGCAAAATTTAAAGAGACATTTAAGTAGGCAAGGTTTATGCAGAAGTTTTCAATTTTATGGTCAACGACTTAAGTTTAACTAGTGGCTTTTTGCCAAATTTTAAATGTCTGAAAATTCCCTCCTGATTATATTTCAGCCAGCTAAGGCGAAACCGGAACGAATGGAAACAGAGAAATGGCCCTTTTTTTCAAAAGATTTGTGCAAGACTCTTTAAGTTAAGTGAAGTGCTGCCCCTCAGTTCAGTTCTTAACTTGGTGGATGATGGATGTCTAAAATCTGATCAATATATGTACCTACGAAATTGGGAAAGAAATGAGGATTTCTTGACATTAGTAGTTAATAGTCTTTTCGATTATCATGCTATAGTTTTTCGATGAGTGTATGTAAATAGGGTTTAGCGACCGGTAATTGCAACAGTTTGATGGTGTCAGCGTTTGCAACTCACTGATGAACTGTTGCCGGAGGGTGTCGAAACAGTCTATCTGAGTAACCAAGCCTGCTGTGTCCAAATGAGACGGCTAACAACCAATTTATCGATGAGTTCTTTACGCATTTGCAATCAACGAAATAATATGCTTAGATTGAGTCTTTGATTTGGTCAAAAAGACAAATTGACACAGCTCTTCATCCATAAGTACGACCAAAACAAAGGTTCGTAAGATCCTTAAAGTGGGTTTTACACAAGTGAAAAAATCTTAACTAAACATTTTGACAAAGCTCTACGGACGAACAACTTCCGGAGCATCAGTCGTCACCTTATTAAAAAGTTTCTCTTCTAAAAAAAGGAGGCTCATGGCTTATGTTCTCGCTTCCGATGGCGACCGTGCTAAGAATCAGTTTCCCACTGCTCTGATAAGGTTTTTCCCATGACGCAAATGTTTCTTAGAAATGATCTATAATCAAGGTAGCGACCGTGATTTTTTGAGGTACAGTTTCTTCCTATGTGACGACGGTGCCATAATTGAGTTTCGCAATTTATGATAAGCATTTATCAATGGCTCAATTACTCCCAAGAAATGATCTTTAATCAAGGTAGCGACCGTGAATTTTTGCTTTTTCTACGGCTTTATTCGGAGGTACAGTTTCGACCTAAGTGGCGACCGTGCTAAAATTCATCTCTTAAATCAACTGCGCTTAATTCAACTCTAACATTTTATGCGGATCGTTTTACGGTTGCAGATTCCATCGCTCCAAAAAGGTCAGTAGAGAGTTAAAAGAAGCAGAAAAAAGCTCACATCTCCTTGTAATTAGAGCGGTTTTTAACATTGCCTTGTCATAGGACGTTAGCGTTATACTCTCACTGCCAAACCGAAAGGGCCGCTTGAAAATGTTTTAGTATAAAGACAAGGTTGCGCTCATTTTGGCGTTGAGAGACTGGGATGCCGTTTGGGATTTATCTCACCTCATGTATTCGGACATAAATTTTGTTAAGTGGCCGAGCCTGTTCAATAAAAAAGTTTGTAACACATCGCTCGCTTACTGCAATACTGTCATAACTTAAAATAGTCCGTTATGTGAAAATCGCGCCCAAAGTTTTCAATGGACTTCCTCTAGCAAAAATAGTTCTTTTAGTTTTAAGTCAATCTAGTAAAATATTTTATATTTGAAATTCTCATTCAGGAATTTGAAAATATGATGTTTTAGCAAAAGGCCGAAGGATCTTCGCATAATTATCGTCTGCAGCATAACTGAGATATGTCGCTTTTGCTGTAACATGAAAATGAACCTGCAAATATATGAAAGAACCTCAAACTTCGGGGTAACTTTTTGTTAGGTCTGTTCCCACTGGGCATATGTACATTACACGTTGACATAAGCTAAATTACTTACGTCGTAAGTCCTTCTAGGCCTTAAGGCTGCTCTACAATTGTATAAAGTTCTGTTCCTAAAGTGGCGACCGTGCTTAAATAAAGGTGTACAATTTAGATATTTTTATTTTTTGTATAAAGGGATTGCAAACCGCTAGGGAGATGGAGCTGTCTCGATATAATGGATATCCGCGGTTTTTAACCATCGATTTCGTATTAAAACTGGGTTTGAGAGCTAACTGAACCAAGAGTTCGGTTAGGTTCAGCGGTTTACTCTTGATAATTATCCAACTTGTTAACGAAGTGCAAAATTTTTAAAAAAAGCTCGACTAATTTTGCTAAAATGACGCACAAGGTTCCGTCCGGAGGCCTTAACTCATCGAAAAGTCTAAGATACGGTTCTGAAAACATATCGTATCTAAGATTTTGTTAAACCTACTACATATACCCTCTGCTTTTGCTAAATTTGAGTGAATCGGAGAGACATGCTCAGGTTGATTTTTGATGAGAGGTCAATCCATAATCAAAACGACTATTATTTTAAAGTGACCTCTTCCACGTTTTTTAAAAGTGTCTGATCGTTAAATTTGGAAAGTACCCTCTTTACACTTCAGTTTTACAATTTGACAACTTGCATTTCGCTTTATTTTTCCTTTTGGACTTTGATCTTCTCAAACTTATATACCAAGTTTAGATTTGTATTTGAAAACGACTCTTCGTAAAATAATGTACAGAAAATGATAGAAGTTCTTATTTAAGTGACTCAAGTCATTTATTGAGCCGTACCTTTTTCAGGTTCGAGAAGTAATAAGTTGAATAAGTCGAAAGTTCCTTTTATGATTCGAGTCTTTCAAAATTTCTGAGCCGAACCCGTATTCTCAAAGTAGCTAACGGCGCAGCTAGTTGGTTTTCCACGTTCTTTTATCAGATGTAATAACGGCGTTTCAAGGGCTGGAAAGATTTAGCTAAAATTTAATAAACTCTCCAGTTGGCTCTTCGAAGCTCTACAATTTTGTAAGGCCGTAATCGACGCTGCCCAAAAAAGTGGCGACCGTGCTTTGTATTTTGGCGACCGTGCTTTAATTATGAAATACTTGAACTCCTTTCAGTATGCTGTGGTTTTGTTGTGTCTGAGTTTCCAACTTTGTACAACAGGCAGCAAGTTTACGCATAATACTCGGTATCGCATACAAAATTCTCATCATTTACAAACGGGCGCTCACACAACAACACTGAGGCCACAAAGTCAAATTCATTCCTTCATTGCTTCATTCCCTCATTGCGCTTATGTTTTATAGTTGTTATTGCTTTTGTGTGTAGTTGTTATTGTCGTTGTTGAAGTCGCGACCGCGTCGAGTTCATTTGTCGGCTTTCGGCTTGAAGCAGTTCATTTTTTTTTTATATTTTTCATGTTGAAGCCTTTATGTTGATTGTATTTTACTGCGCTTTTTGTGGCTCTTGTTGGTGTTGTTGTAGTTGTTGCTATAGACTTTCATATGCAGCTCTCTCTTGCTGCTGCTGCTGTTGTTGATGTTTATGTTTTTAAGAACTTTACTTTGTGTTCTTTTGCATATATTTTTTCCAGGTCTCTGCCGCTCGACGTTTGTATAATAAAAATGCATATAAATTATGTTTAAATTTCATGTTGACACTTTTTATGCGCCAACCTCTCTGTCACCTTACCAACCTCCCTCCCTCACGTCTCATTCATGGCAATTCGCCATTATTATAATCCATAATTTGTTGCAGTTGTCGTGCCGGGGCATATTATTTTCAATTAAGTAATTGATAGCTTGACTCCTTAAAAATGAGGTGGAACCCTGGCGGAAGCTCCAGACGACGGAGCCTTATTACCCCAAATCGATGGCATTTAATTAATTTCCATTTCATTCCTTCTTCAACATCAAAATGTCAGACCGGGGTCAAAAGAGGAGGCAACCTTTTGTTAAATAATCAAACAAATTCACGCACATCCCAACACACACACACACACACACGCGCTTAAAGTCAGAGCCTTTTTCTATAGCCTACTTTCCCGCGCGTTAAGCACTTAAAACACTTTTTCAATGTCAATGCACAAGTTAAAACTTCGTGTTCGCACGCTAATTGGCTACAGAGCTGAGCTCAAGACACACAACATAAATTTTACCCTAGTCACAGAAATGTCATCTGGTCATAAAATATTTAATCCAGTTTTATAAATGTGTTAGTCATGTGGGTTTCTAGGCAATTTGGGTGAATTTTTCGTTTGACTTTTACATTAATTTTAAACTCAAAGGGTGTTGAGTAAGAAAAACTAGTTAAATCATGAAATTAATGGAACTATTTGAGACAGAATTGATGCAGTTGCTATATGATCCGAAATTAAACTCTCCTTTTGGGATATCGATGTCGATTCTCTTTTATGTTGCAAGCTTTTGCCATAACCTATTGATTTTTTTAAGAACAGATACTTAAAACAGTTTAAGAGAAATTTTTCAGTTATGATTTATTTGTATTTAGGAGTTTATTGGCAATCATTAGAGTAGACTCAGAGGCTGTACAAAGGTTATAGAGATCTCCAAAAAGCCTCAAAGTGAATCGGCTTAATTTGCAAGTAAAAGTTTATCTGAGAAGAGGAAAAGAGAGAGGTAGACAGAGAGAAATGTAGATAGAAAGAGAGAAAAAGGTAGACAGAGAGAATTGTGGATAGAAAAAGAGAGAGAGAGAAAGGTTGACAGAGAGAATTGTAGAAAGGAAGAGAGAGAAAGGTAGACAGAGAGAATTGTAGATAGAAATAGAGAGAAAGGTTGACAGGGAGAATTGTTGATTGAAAGAGGGAAAAAAGTAGTTAGAAGGAGAGAGAAAGGTATATAGAAGGAGAAAGAAAGGTAGACAGAGAGAAAGAGAGAGAACGGTAGGTATAGAAAAGGCAGAGAGAGAACGGTAGATATAGAAAAGGCAGAGAGAGAGAGAAATAGAAAGAGGTAGGAGAGATACACAGGAAAAGCAGATCCATTATGATCCATTTCAACTGGATATTAATTAAAAACCTGTTTTGATACTATAATATACTTTTTTTCATACCCTTCTGGCGACTTTCAGCTCCGTTGACTGAAAATCTAAGATCAATTTAGGATCAAATGGATATTTTAATATCTAAAAAATGTTCCTTAAAACGTCTTCTGAGGGGGTCCGTATCTGAGGCATTTTTTTTCGCAGTTTTCATTGGTGGATGTGTATATTGACGAGAATCGAGTACCAAGCCTAACGAACCGTCCCCTACTTGTCCTTGGGAGGGATCGCCGCTCACGTTAGCCAGCAGCTTTGTGCCTGCTTCGCTCTATTAGCGGGTGTTACCAACGGGAAGGTGTTGAAGCTCAGAAACTTTATCTCACTACATACTTACTCCCCCATAACCACGGGAGAGTTCCTGCCTTACAAATAAGTCTGGTTATTTTGTAATATTCAGACCAAATGGATACCAAAGTCATCCAATATATTATCAGGGAAAGTAAGGATATAACAGAAAGAGGGAAAGAAAAAGGGGAAAAGAGGTAAGGGAAACGAAAGGGAAAGAGAGTGAAAGACAGTGAAACGGAGAGAGAGAGGAGGAGATAGAAAGACGTAAAGAGAGAGTTAGGGAAAGAAAGGGGAAAAGAGAGGGAGGAAGAATGAGAGAGATAGGTAAAGAGAGAGTAAGAGAACGAGAGGAAGTAAGAGTGAGAGAGATAGGAAAAGAAAGGGTAAATGAGAGAGAGAGACAGAGATAAAAAAGAAAGGGTAAATGAGAGGGAGATAGGAAAAGAGAGGGTAAGAGAGAGATAGAAAAATAGAGGGTAAGCGAGAGAGAAAGAGAAAGGAAATAGAGGGTAAGCGAGAGAGAGAGAGAGAGAATGGAACATAGAGGGTAAGAGAGAATGAGAGAGATTGGAGAAAAGCAGGTAATGGAGATAAGGGAAAGAGAGGGCATATAGAGATATAGGGAAAGAAAGGACAGGAGAGAGATTTAGAGAAAGAGAGGGCAGGAGAGAGATATTTAGGTAAAAAGTGCGCTAGGAAAAGAGAGTTAAAAGGTGAGATTAAGAGTGTAAGATAGAGTGTTAGTGTTAGAGAGAGAGAGACAGGATAAAAGCTTAAGGCGAGGGAGACGAAACAAGGAAGAGAAAGAGGCTAAAAAAAATAAAGAGAAAGAAACGCTAAGATAAAGAGGCTAAGGGAAAGGAGGAGTGATTGAGATAGAGGATAAGAGAAAGGCTAAGCGAGGGAGAAGGAGAAAGAAAGAGACTGATGGATAGGCCAACTAAAGGAGACTCAGACAGAAAGAAACATTGTCAATGAACAAAAATCCCAGAAAAATCCATTTAAATAAGTCTGTAAAAATAGACACTACAACTAATCAAAAACTATCTTACTGATCAGTGAACAAGCTATTCTGCTGAATGCACCCACTTTCTATTTTATTGATTAATGGCTGATCAAAAATTCAGTCAAGCTCTTAAATTTCTCTTAACAATTCCCACTGATCATTGGACTTAAAATGCTTACCGAATTTTACATAAAAGTAAGCAATGGCTGCGTTCAGCAGAATAGCTTCATCTTCATATTCCCAGATAAAGTTTCATTTAATTTACCCTTTTAAAACCTCATTCACACTTTTCTGTTACCTTTTGCTCATCACTGATTCCCTAATTAGCTGCGGCAATTTGGGTTAAATTGCGGGCGGGACCTGAAGCTAAGCTGATTTTCAAAGTCAATGTCGCGACATTGTGTTGGCTGACTGAGCCTGTAAAAGTTTTTTAGCTTGAGTATGTGTGCGTGTGAAGTTTTCATTATATATTCATAGTACACGCACACACACACACACACAGACACTTGGCACAATTTGCTATTAGACGCTCGTTGGAAACTTTTGGACTTTTTGGTGCTGCGCACAATTCAATCAACAACAACGACAATGCCAACTGGCAACTGGAGCAAGGAATAAGAAATAAGTACAACTATGCAGACATTGACTGGGGCTTGTTAGAAACACACACGCACCCAATCATACATACATACATACTCACACACAATATAACAAAAACGTGTTGATTTGCTGGAATGTTTTTTAAAACCATTTTCATTTTTATTGAGCCAAAAAGTTGTTCAATAAAGTTTTCCATTTTGTGCAATTTTTTGCTCTCTCTCTCTTTCTTCTTCCTGAAGGCTGTCAAATATGTGTGTGTGTGTGTGTGTTTGATATGAAGACATCCTAAATTCAATTGTCAGAGATTTTTCTTGGTGCATCCATCAAATTGAGGTCTTTTGTTGCAATTAATGCAGCAAATGTTGGACTGACGGGTTCTTTTTTTGGAAATGTTTTGTACAGATAAATAAACTATATTTTACAGTCTTCACTGTGAGCAAATGCGGCACCCAACCTTGATATTTAACTCGAACATTTTTCTTTCGTTCTTTAACGTTGCGAAATTTAAAAATAGTTCTATTCCATTCCATTGACCATTTTGATAGGGTAGAAAATGTCAAGAAATTCATTGAAAGACTCTTCTTATGACTTGTGCAGTTTTGAAGATCAGGTTTTGGGAAAATATTCTAGAATTTATTTATTTATATTTATTTTTTAACATAGGATCCTTTTAGGTCGATACACTTTTCCCAGCGATGTTCAATAGCTTCGATACCTTTTTATACCCTTGCAGAGGGTATTATAAAATTGTACGGATGTTTGTAACGCATTGAAGGAAGCATCTCCGACCACATAAAGTATATATATTCTTAATCAGCATGACGAGCTGAGTTCACTTAGCCTTGTCCGTCTGTCTGTTTCTATGCTATCTCCTCCGATAGTTTTAAAGCTATCCTCACCAAACTTTGCACGAAGTCTTCTGGTACATATACGCTGCACATTTGTCGGAACCGGCCGGATCGGATGACTATAGCATATAGCTGCCATAGGAACGATCGGTCGAAAAACTAGTTCTAGTGAGAAAAACTTTTTTGTTTTTAATGAAAACGTCCTTATCATTGGCATACACTTATTTTATATACTTTTACACAATTCCACAAAGTTTGGTCGAAATCGGATGACTATAGCATATAGCTCCCATAGGAAACGGAAAACTTTTTCGTTTTCGAAAACGTCCTTATCATTGGCAAACACTTACTTTTTGTTTTTAATGAAAACGTCCTTATCATTGGCATACGTTTTTTTTTTCTAGTGAGAAAACTTTTTTTTTTAAGAAAACGTCCTTATCATTGGCATACCTTATTTTATATACTTATAACAATTCTACAAAGTTTGGTCGAAATCGGATGACTATAGCATATAGCTCCCATAGGAACGATCGGTCGAAAAACTAGTTCGAGTGAGAAAAACTTTTTTGTTTTTAATGAAAACGTCCTTTTTATTGACATACACTTATTTTATATACTTTGGACACATTTCTACAAAGTTTTATCAAAATGAAAAATCGTATATTGCACAACTTACCAGCTGATTGGTACTTCCAATACTAATTCCTAAGTTAGTCTCCATAAGTACCAATCTTCCAATCGTAGTTTCATATCTACTGTAATGTAAAGGCAAATAAAGCAACTAAATTGAATTGAATTTAAGCTATGGTTCCATTCGCAAATAATTTGTTTTAAAATTCGTTCAAATTATTTGCCCTGTGAACTTAGCTTAAGCCTTCAATTGTAAATTTTGGCGTACAAATTTTGTTTGTCTGTAAGATCTTAACTAAAGGCTACTATTGAGAATGAGAGAAGTGTTAAAAACATTAGCTTATCTGTATATCCATTCTATTCTAAACGCCAAGCGAAAAGATTACGCCTATAGAAAGCGAAAGTGAAAACTAAAACAGAACTTGCTGTGCAGGCTTAGGTCAAGCAAGCATTTAAGCCAAAAATGTTTGTTGCTGGTAGACTCATAGCTTAAAAAAAGAACCCCTAGACTAAGGAAAAGAAGTGATGCATCAGGGGCAATTTTTCACGTGCCGCACAAGAGAAGTGAAGTGAGCTTGCGCGGATTAGGCAATGGACGAGCAACTGGCACGGACAATTTATGAGACGTGTTCACAAAATGGGAGAGAGGGCGAGGGTGAGTAAGAGTGAGAGTGAGAGGAATGCAGCTCCTTGATAAACGACAATGGTGACAGCGTCAGCTGTGGAAATTGGGAAATGTTAAGGGAAATGAAACCAAATCCAGGGGATGCAATTGCCACTTGAATGCAAGTTTTTACACTCCACTCCACTCCAGTTCTCCCTCTTCTCCTCTCTCTCACACCAAATGATGTAATTTAAGGCATGACATGTGGTTGCTCGAGCGGTACGAGTTTTACGAGTTTTATGCATAAATTATGCGCGCGCCTCATGAATCCCACACAACATACCACACAACCCAAACCCCTTTGCAACTGACTTATTGAAGTCTATAATTAAAAAAAAGAAGAAGAAATACAACCACACTTTAATGAGCTATCATTAGCCAACATAGGGGTCAAAGAAAAATCTTGGAAAAAACAAAACTGCATCAAATGCTAATCAAATGACCCAAAG
Source organism: Lordiphosa collinella (assembly GCA_018904265.1). Taxonomy (NCBI): domain Eukaryota; kingdom Metazoa; phylum Arthropoda; class Insecta; order Diptera; family Drosophilidae; genus Lordiphosa; species Lordiphosa collinella. The sequence goes on from JAEIFV010000234.1 coordinate 130,697, forward strand.
AAAGATCCCATAAAATCATGTGTAAACCCAAAGCAGTCCAAAAAAGGAAAGGGTTCAAGTTGGATTTTTTGTTTTATTTTTTGATTGATGTGCCTTGCTCGTTGTGCAGACAACATGAAAATTAGCTAAGAGACTTGAGCTGCTCTCGACGCGTGGGTGCGGGTAATGGTGGTGGTGGTTGGGTCAGACAAGATGATGGACAGCTTAACAAACGAGAGCCTGGGCTCACTCTTCAACCACAATTGTTTATGGTGAAATTGTGGCGTTTTTTCTAAATGATTTCGATAATCTGTAAAAGGCAGTGTGAGCTGTTAAGAGCCAAATAGGAAGCGGTCGCCCGCCCGCAACAGTTTTCAACTCAATTCCGTTTCGTTTGCAAACCATTCTTATTAGCATATTTAGTTTTTCGAGAATTTCCAGAGTTGGCGACCGTGCTAGGTACAGTTTTTTTAGGGCAATACGTAAAAATATCTCAACTTGAGGTTTTTAAAGCTGCTTCATTTTGAAGCTTTCGACAATTATCCTTAGTTTTCCCCCAGTTTCCCAATTTTCGTAAAAATATCTTAACTTAAGCTTTAAAAAACCGCTTTCTACAATCATCTTCAGCTTTCCCACAATTTCCAGAGTTGGCAACCGTGCTAGGTACAGTTTTTTAGAGCGATGCATAAAAGTATCGTAGTTTAAGCTTTAAAAAGCTGCTTTACTTTTAAGCTATCGACAATTATCTTAAGTTTTATCACAATTTCTAGAGTTGGTGACCGTGCTAGGTACAGTTTTTGGGTTAATTACAAAAAATATCTTAACCTAAGCTTAAAAAAGCTGCTTCATTTTGAAGCTTTTGACAACTACTTCCGTTTTCTTACAATATCCCGAGTTAGGGACCATGCTAGAGTGCTTAGTTTCAGCTGTACAGTTTTTTAGAGCAATGCATAACAAGATCTTATGTTCAGCTTTAATAAGCTACTTTACTTGGAAGCTTTCGACGTGACCGAGGGGACACACTACAGTGCGTAAAACAAGAAACCATTCTTAGAATGCTGAAAATGAAATGCAAACTGTTTCAAACTTAAAATTTCAAGGATGTCTTGTTCTTTAATTCAACATGAAGACTTTTTAAGCTTTTTCAAGCTCTTATGGAGTTGGCGACCGTGCTTCAAAGTTTTAAGTTTTTGAGATTGCTGTCGAAGAGGTCAATTCTCCTTAAGAAGTTGATCAGGTAATCAGCTGTTATGCTGTATATACCACCACTTTCACCCAAACTAAGCTGCCAACTACTTTCAACATCTGGTGTGGTTAGCTGTAAGTAAGTGGCACACTTTCTTTGCAACAAATTGCTTTAAGAGGGAACACCCATCCATCCAGTAGCCAGAGGGGTTAATCAAAAACCATATCACTATCGCATTTCAATGCAGATGCCCACACGCACACACACACACACACATTAACAACAGGGAATGCCACAGAAGGAAGCTTCTCCTTATGTTGAACCAAACAAATTTCAACAAAAGCTCACTTGTGCGGGTGCGAGTGCGAGTTGCGGGTGGAAGCGAATCTGACACAGTTTCCTGTTGGCCTGTCGGCCTGTACTTAAGTGCCTGCTTGCAAATTGAGCGCGTCACCAAAAAACAAAAACAAGAACAGCAACAACACCAAGAGCAAGGGGAATGTTACCATCATCAATGCCGCCACCTAGTAGAACCGACAACAAGGTTGTCATACTTGTAAGTGCCATCATCCCAATATCAAATGACACGACGAAGCCATGGAAAATGCATTGGCTCGCGGTGGGCTGCTGCGCATGCGCAAAACCACAAAACCCCGTGAGCTAGCCACACGTGTATGAAGTGGTGGTCCTATCACGCACGCTGCCCTGACCCTTCCCCTGGCTTAAACACGTTGGCAATTTAACGCCTGCTTTGTTTGAAGAGCGAGCCAGAATGCGAGATTGTTGTGCCTCTGTCGGGGGGTGGAGGAGGAGGACAGTGGCACCTGCCTCTGGTTTGGTCATCGTCAACATGGCAACGCCCTTGTAGTGGCCTGTGGGCAAAGCTATTGACTTGAACTGAAACCAAACAACAACATAGGGGTATCAGTGTAGTGGGTGGAGGGCCGGCAAACTCACTGATGCGTGGCCAAAAGCAATCTTTAATGGATATCGAGGCTTGGGCTATAGACATGGAAGGTAAGGTAGATGCCAGCGGGGGAGGTTCCGAAGGTGATGATTTATTAAAAGAATTAGAAGAAACAAAGAGAAGCTAAGAAGAAAGTAGAAAAAAGAGAGTAAGAAATAAGCTAAAATAACAGGAACAAAGGCGGAAATTTCAAAATAAGCTAAAAAAAAAAAAACACCAAGAAGAAAAATAGGTGCTATAAAGAAGCGGAAAAGAGTTAAGGAAAGGTAGGAAAACTTAAAAGAAGTATAAGAAAGGGTGCAAGATTTTTTACTGGCTTAGTTTATGCAAGTTATACCACTTTATTTACAAACAAAATGGCAACGAAATTTGGGGCTATAGTTTACATTATTATATGTTCGGATGTATGTACAATGTACAAATGTGACGATGTTTGACTAACAAGCCATTTGTTAGTTCATTTAGCAACAAGTAGTCCAATAAAAAGTACAAGCTTTCAATAAATTTTATGTGTTTTTTTTTAATGCGAAAATTAGCGTCCACTGCTAGACCGAGACAGCGAACAAGGGTGATTGCGTGTGGAGTCGAGACCCAAATGTCTGCTAGTTTACTGAACTACTGAGTGTATTGAGCAACTTCCAATTAGGAATTAAGCAATACGTTTGCTTCGAGTTCGAATTAGCACCTATTATGCGCGAGATGTGATTAGTGACTGATCGCTTCGAGATTCAAATAATAACTTTTATGCGTGTGGGAATTAAGGCCGAATTTCCCAACGCTACCAAATGCAAGGGACAAAGAATAGAAGAAAGATAATAGAAGACCTCTATACAGTTATGTTCGAGAGAATGAGAGCAGCGCAGTCGCTGCTGCATACGAATCTACAATTTGTGTGTGTGTTTGTGTCTAAGCGACACCGTGGGCAATAGTCAAATCAAAACAATGAATTTAAGCTAAGTTAAGTTGCACCATGGGACTAATAGAAATGAATGTTTGGGTAGTTTTGGCTGAGCCACCCGGCAGAAGGAGAACAAAAATTTTTGAGGAGGAGGAATTAAGGAAACATGCTAAAAAAAGAAGTTAGAAAAAGATGTTTGGAAAAGAAGGGAAAAGAAAAATTTGTTTGGCAAAAAAGTTAGGATAAAAAGTTTGGCAAAAGAAGTTAGGGAAAGAAGTTAAAAAAGCAAGGTTAGATAAAGAAGTTAGACAACCCAACGCACCAACCCTATTAACCGTAGGGAGGGTTCGCCGCTCACGTTAGCCAACAGCTTCTAACAAAGCCTAACGAAGAAAAATAAGTTATGAAATATTAAAAGTTGCGCAAAGAAGTTATACAAAAAGGAAGAAAGGAAAGGAAAAAAGAAAAAAAAAAAAGGAAGGAACGAAAAAGGAAAAGGAAGGAAGGAAGAACGGAAAAGGAAGGAAAAAAGAAAGAAGGAAGGAAGGAAGAAGGAAGGAAGGAAGGAAAAGGAAGGAAGGATGGAAGAAGGAAGGAAGGAAGAAGGAAGGAAGAAGAAGGAAGGAAGAAAGGAAGAAGGAAGGAAGAAGAAGGAAGGAAGGAAGGAAGAAGGAAGAGGAAGGAAGAAGAAGGAAGGAAGAAGGAAGGAAGGAAGAAGGAAGGAAGAAGGAAGGAAGGAAGGAAGGAAGGAAGGAAGAAGGAAGGAAGGAAGGAAGAAGGAAGAAGGAAGGAAGAAGGAAGGAAGGAAGAAGGAAGGAAGAAGGAAGGAAGAAGGAAGGAAGAAGGAAGGAAGAAGGAAGGAAGAAGGAAGGAAGAAGGAAGGAAGAAGGAAGGAAGAAGGAAGGAAGAAGGAAGGAAAAGGAAAAGAAGAAAAGGAAGAAGAAGAAGAAGAAGAAGAAGAAGGAAGGAAAGGAAGGAAAAGGAAGGAAGATAAAGAAGAAGGAAGAGAAAAAGAAGAAAAAAGAAGAAAAGAAGGAAGAAAGAAATTAAGAGAAAGAGAAGAAGAAGGAAGGAAGGAAGAAGGAAGGAACTACGACCAGAAAGCACACAATAAAGAAAACAAAGTTTTTGACAAGAGTCAAGAAGAAGAGACACTTACTTTCGGAAAAGTTTTGCGCGATTTCAAGCCGGTTTTTGTACCAGTTTTGTTCTCTTTATCGCACATTAATGTGGAAGAAACTAGCAGATGGTGAAGAAGTGGGAACATTACAATATATCAGCAATCAGTTTTTTTCGCTGAATTTCGCAACTGTTCTGAGTGGAAGAAATAGTTGCCCTTAACAAAGTTCTTGGGATTCCCTTTCGTATAAATCTTAAACTCTGCTGCACAGCTTCCCATTGCTTACCTCAGATAACTATCTAAATTCTGCACACTTAATTTGTTAATTGCCCAGGCCAAAAAGGCCGACCCACAACCAGCTGTTGGCTCTTTTGGTTGCTGATTTGCCCCGGAGCACACAGTTTGAGTGCTGTTTTAGTTTGGCCACTAAAAGTGCAAAAAAAAAAAAAACACAAACCAAAACTGTTGTTTGTTTTTGAACAAATGCCATGCTTTTACTTTAAATGCGGGGATTCAATGTGAAATGAATCCTTGCTATGTTTGTGGGAAGGAACAATCTAGACAAAGTGCAGTAAATGTGTGAGTTGGACACAACTTAGCTAATTAGCTAATAATTATTTAAAGAGTTTGACCAGAGCTTGTAGATGACAGTCTGCGACTATTTTTAAGGTGAAACAGAACTGAAAGTGTTTTTATGTCTCCCTTGTTGATTTTTTTTTTTCAATTTTATTCAAAGTTAGCCAAGAATGAAAAACACAATTCTCCTCGCTTAAATCATAAAATCAATTTTTTATATACAAAATATATCTCAATAATTTGCCAACATATCCTGTCCCCGTTTCCACCCTCACCTGGTGTTACTTTGTTATTGCGACCCATTTTTTGTTTGCGTATTTTTTATTTTTTAACATTTTTCTGTTTTGCTTGTTTGCATTGTAAATGAATTTATAATCCCACAAACGGGTCAGCACAACAAAATATTTGTAATAGAGTGGACAGAAGCCAAAAGCTGCGGGGAAGCCAAATTCGCTTTATGTGGGATGTTCGTTCCTATCGCCGTGTGTATTTATGGTGGGCTCAGGTAGCAGCAGGCTCAGCAAATAAAAAACGAAATAAAATACACATTTTTATGCACAAATGAAATAATATGCGAATGGTGGTTTATTTTGTTGTATTTCGGTTTGGCTTGGCAATTTATGAAGCCAGACGCGTGTGGGGGGAATGGCTGGGTCTCAAATTAAAATATTGAAAAACTTCAAATCGAAATCAACATTTTTTTTTTTTCTTCTTTTTTTCCAGATGCCGTGGTGGCCGCCGCCTCCCTTTCCTCAGCTCAACATCAACAGCAGCAACAGCAAGCGCCACGTTTCACCACGCATCCGTCGTCCTCCGGTTCCATTGTTAGTGAAGGAAGCACCAAGATTTTACAGTGTCATGCTTTGGGTAAGTTTAAGCCCCACCATAAAGTATAAGTTCGTTGTTCGGACTAAACATTACACTTGTCCTTCAAAACGCCTGAGACGGCTAAGCTGATGTGATGGGAGAGAGAGAGCGAATGCGACTGGGTGTAAAATGAAACCATAAGCGTAAACACATTTCTTCTTCACGTGCTGCGCGCTTTTGAAAGATAATGAAGTAGAAAAACAATAACTTTTATGAGGCTTCCCTGTGTGTGTGTGTGTGTGCGCGCAATCCTTTGAGCCGTGAACACGGCCACAACGCGTCGTCGCTTAAGGGCGTGTCCAGCTGCCGCTGCTACTGCTTTTGACAGTCTCAAGTATCGGTTTCATATTGTTGTCTTGTACCAAAAAATGCCAGTGAAAGACAGCTTAAAAGGAGCAAGCACACCCTCAAGACAATTTGTGTGTGCTTTTGTGTTGAATGAAGCGGCCAACTAATGGGCCTTTTATTTTTCTGTGTGGTGTAGAGTTTATAAGAGGGCCGACGGCGACTTTGTATTATATGATTGTCATTTGGCTTCTCAACAATTGTGCAATGAAGTGGCTTATTCTACCAAATTATTCATTCATTTTATTCCATTTTCGTAGTTTATTTTTTAGACAGTTATTTTTCCTCCCGCCCTTGCATCTTGAGAAAAACATCATATCTCCCACAGTTTTGTTGATAGATAGTTCGTACCTTTTAAACATATTTAGTAAGCAACATTATTTATCGATGTGCCAAAGGATTGGTAAAGATCGACTGAATGATGGTCAAGTTATGAGCAAAAGAAAGTTCGCTGCTACTGCATGGGCAAAATACTTACTTAGCATACACTTTCGTTGGTACAGAATATATCACAATCGGACTTGACCAACTTTCTTAGTCGTTTGTCCTTACCGATTCATTGGCAATCTACGCACAGCCTGAACGGTAAAAGATAAAAGACTGAAATCTGGACAGAAGTTTCCATTTGTGGAGAAAGCGCCCAAGGGGTGGAAAAACGCCGTTTAAATTTGTATGAGAAACTCGTTTTAAAAGCAAAGTAAGCGGATATTTGCTCAAGTATTTTCCCGAATTCGGAAAATCAATCCAGAGAGAAAATAACCGGAAAATTCTACATGCAAAAATCTACTTTTTAAGGATAGTATGCGAAATATTTTGTGATGTGATTTTCCGATGTTGGAAAACTCTTGGAAATTTCTTCATGTACAAAGACCTTTTTCATCCGGTTGACTTGAAAATCGTCTTGTGAGTATGCGAAATAATTTGTGATGTGATTTTCCGATGATGAAAATTCTGCATACTTTTTTATCCTATTGACTTAATACTCGGTTTGTTAGGATGGCATTCGAAATGAATAAAAACGTCATTCTCCGATGTTGAAAAATTCGGCCCCAGGGTGTGAAAATTACCCGAAAATTTTGTATTCAAATAACTTTTTTTTCATCCGATCCGAACTTGGTTTTCAAGGTAAGTATGCGAAATTATTTCTGATTTAATATTCTGATGTTGGAAAATCTGCCCACAGGGTGGGAAAACTCCCGGAAAATTCTGTATGCACAAAGACTTTTGTCATCCGAAACTCGTTTTGAAAGCAAAGTAAGCAAAATAATTGCTCATGTATTTCCCCAATTTCGGAAAATTAAGCCAGAGGGAAAATTGCCGGAAAATTCCTTATGCAAATATCTATTTTTAATCCGATTAATATGAAACTCGGTTCTTAATGATAGGATGCGATATTATTTCTGAATTCATATTCTGTTGTTGGAAAATCTTCCTTTAGGGTGGGAAAACTCCCGGAAAATTCTGTATGCACAAACTTTTTTATACCCTGTTCCCATTGAAAATGGGAAAAGGAAGTCGAGTCGATTTAGCCATGTCCGTCTATCCGTCCGTCCCGTATGAACGCGTCGATCTCGGAGACTATAAGAGATAGAGCCACAAATTTTAGCATGTAGATAGGTGTATACCCGATTCAAAACGAGTTTGTTTCAGATTTGGAAAATTCCTCCCCCTCCCCCCTTTAAGCGCATGTGTGTGTGTGTATGTGTGAGTGTGTGTATATGTGTTTGAAAACACAAGAAGTCAAGGGAACAGGGTATTTTGTAGTCGGGGCACTCGACTACAGCTTCCTTACTTGTTTTATCTGATTGACTTGAAACTCTGTCTGATGGCTAGATTAATAACTTGCGATACATATTCTAAATGTGTATAATTAATATTTAATTTCGCAAGATCTCTCGTACACAGCGATTTTTTGCATATCACCAGACATTTGCACTTTGCTGGATTAACAGTCCATTAAGTTGAGCTCATTGATTAACACTCAAAAGGTCACTATTACATAAATTTACACACTCATTTATTTTTCCTCAAAGGACGACTAACATACATTTGGACATCATCTGCATACAGGTGGACATTACAATTAGTTAACAGATCTGGAAGGTCATTTAAATATACTGAAAAAAGAAGTGAACCAAGAAACAAACCTTGGGAAACACCACGTTTAAGGTACAATATAGATGACGTTTCGGCCCACTGCCTGGTTTCTATGATTTAAGTAGGATTTTTATTAATTCAATGGCAGCATCAGTAAAATTATAGAGTTTGACTAGCTTTGTAACTAAGATTTCGTTGTTTACCGCGTCAAATGCTTTGCTAAAGTCAAGTAATTTGTCATGTCATGATGTTCAATATGGCCGTGGTGAAGCTTCTATGTTTTCTCTAACCAGACTGTTTATTGCTTAATAATGAGTTATCAGTCGGCAATTTGCTTATTTGATGTGTCATCAGTTGTACTAAAACTTTGGACAAAAACTCTAATATAGACATGTCCTATATTCACCTTTTCCTTTTGGGATTGGGATAATTTCAGTCAATTTCCATACTTCTCGGAACTTCGAAATAGTAAGCACTGTGTTCAGAGCTCCCAAAATATGCTCAACCAAAATTTCAAAAGCTGTCTGCTCACTGAAATAACAGGGAAAAATTAGACAGACTCGCTCACTCTCTGAACAGAACACTTAAAATTTGTGTCTCTCGTGTTTTCTGTTTTATGCTTATCGGTGAGAGAACACACGAAGCGCTCTTGCGACAACAGTTTGAATGGGATATTTTTGCTCGGCGCTCCTCAACTGAGCCTCGGCAACTGAGCAAAACGATTTGCGTTAAAGCACAAAGTGTCTTTTTTTTTTTGTTGTTTCGTTAGTGCTTTGTTGTTGCTTTATTTCATCAGAGGCAAAGCGTGAAAGAGTGAGAGAGAGAGAGAGAAATGGTCACCTGCTGCACGCAATTCTAAAAAATAACACAACTAAAGCAAACGCGCAACACACATCCATGCACAAAAGACACTCACCGATTTCAAGTGTCTCGAGAGAGCGCGTACATAAAGAGAGCGACAAGAAGCTCTCACTGATTGACCAAAGAGCACGCTGAGTAAAAACAGGTTTAAAGTGTCTTTTTGATCCCGTTTTCAATTGTGTCTGCGAGCAACAGTTCTTTTTATGACTTTCTGCAAAAAGGGACCACTTCTTGCGAGCTCTGGGCAGGATTTGTGGAGAATTTTGAGGAACTTGGGATTTAAATATGTTACTTGGAATTCATATAATCTAATCCTACTGCATTTGACTTAACTTTAAGAACAGACTCCAGGACATCACAGTTATTCTTAACCTACCATCATAGCTTCTATTTGGTATAGTTTCAAGGTACAGGTAAGAAGTAGCTTCAGTATGGACTCAACAAATTTGATATTAAGATTATTAACGTCAAAGTGAACTTATCTTCGACTTATTTCTTTACCTATTCCAAGATTTTTAAGCTCACTCCATGTTTGTCTGGATGAATTTTTCCGAATAGTAGTTGTTCTTGACAGTCTTGATTAAATTATTTACATCCATTAGTTTCCATTTTTTATATGCTATGTCTCTTTTCGATATATGTTATTAAATAGCCGTGGTTTTTGCCTTGGTCTCAGTTTGACCTTTCGTAAAGGTATAATCTTCTCAAATAAATTGATAGTGGTCAAACGGAATTGCTCCATTTGCAAATCAACATTAGGATGTCTGTAAATTGAGTCATATTTTTGAAATTCATCATTGAGCATTCTGGTATTAATATTTTTCAAATCTCTATACCATATTATTTCATCAGTTTATGTTTAGAAACACTTGTTCAGTGGCTCTTGTTCAGTGACTCATGTTCAATTTTTGAGCTCTGTGACTTTTGTTTGATTGACTGTTCGGCAACTCCTTTAAAGTAAATTTTACTAAGTAACTGTTTTTCAGAGACTCTCCTTCTGTGACTCTTGTTCACTGATTTTTGATCTGATACTCTTGTTCAGTGACTCTTGTGCAGCGTTTCATTTGCAATGACTCTGCTGCAGTGACTTTTGTTAAGTGACGCTTGCGCAGTGACTTGCTCAGCTGTTATTTGCGTCAAGTTTCTGTATATTCTAGTTGATTGTTGTTATTTGACAAATTTTTCTTTATACTAAACAGAAAGGGCTACACAGAGTCAGCTATTGATGACTGCCACAAATTTGGGTCAAGTTTTTTTCATAAAGGAAACTCTTCTAACACCTCTTTGCTTTGCTGCTTGCCAATTGATTTGCGCCTTTGAAGTTTTTTGTGAGGGGGCTTCCTGTATGGAGATTTGGTTTTAGCCATTACACACCTCCATCCCATCATCTCGCTTGCACCCACCATATGTAAGTATTTATGCGGATCTATGCAACGTCAGCCGAGAGAAGAGCCATGCACTTTGCATAAGCTGCAAAGGGGGGGAAAAACACACACAGAAAAAATGCCACGCCGCGACGTACGGAAAAAAATGCAAATCTTTTTAGCTGCTCTTTGGTGCCGCGAATGAGTTGTTGTTCTTGTTGTTGTTGTCACACATGCCGTTGTGGCGTTCACGCACTCAGTCACTTTGCCGCTTTTAGCTGTCAACACACACATTGAGAAAGGGAGAGGAAGATAGAGATTCAGCCACATCCTTTGCCCATATGAGATAGTTTCCCTTGCCTTTTTTTTTTGTGCCTAGTTTTTAGTTGAAGTTTATTTTTTTGTGTCCTCCCCGTCCGCTTCTATGAGAGATTTTCTTTCTAGCTGAAACAAGTTTTGTGGCTTGCTAACGTTTCTGCGCGACAATAAAGCAAAAACAATTCTAAGAAATAAGCTGAAGAAACTTGTCAACTTTCTTAGATATAAGTCGGATCAAGGGATACCCTGTGAGAGGCAGAGAACAGGAGTAGGAGGCGGCTTAGGTTTTATAATGAATGAGACTTAGGAAATTTTAATAACGTACAAGAAACCTTAAACCTGAACACGAACCGAAGATTTTTTTTTTGGGGCTAGAGTGGGTTTTTTCTGCATACACGGACTTCATGGAAACTTCAGAGAAAAGGGAAAAAATTTCAAACCAGTTTCTTTCAAAACTGTCTCCAAAACTGAGTGAAGAATCGTTTAAGTACTAATACATAATGAGCTTGAATTTGAGTCAACTAAAGTTAAGCGTCAGCTCTTAACAGTTTCCAACCACCTGAAATTGGTTCCACACCATCTTAACTTGTTTAAACTGGAGTCCATTATAATTCAGGCTCAAAATCAGCTACTCTCAGCTTTGCATTTGCTTTAAAAGTCATGAACCAGATCAAAATTAGTTCCAAGCAGATTCTAAATAACTACAACTAATGAAATATAATATAATTTTTTTTTTGCTAACACATTTCTAATGTCCTAATGTTCCAAATATTTTCAACTGGTTGTTAAGTTATTCAATTGACTTCAATAATGTCGAATAAATGTGTTTTACCCAGAGCTCGCAAATATCAATTGACCGTTTTTCGTTGAACAAAAATAACTTTTATTTACGGACCCTTTGAGCAAAGAGTCAGAGAAGAACCGTTCACATCGGCTCTTGAACAAAACGGTCTGTGCTCAACGAACAACCAACGGTTTTGTTTCTCTTTTGCTCTGCTCATTCGCTGACCGTTTGGTCGCGAGCGAAGAAAATAAAAGTCATTTGCGTTTGTGTGTGCGAATTTGTGGGGGAAAACAAATAAAGAAAAAAATACCATTTGAGGGATTTCGTTCATTTTTTTTGCTCATCTGCTGACTCTTAATGTGCGAGGGCTCAGTCGGATCGCTCTTTACCAAGTTGTTATTGAATGAGCATAACAAGAATAGCTCAACTGAGAACAGTCAACTGAAAACAAAAACAAAGAGAAACGAAGTGTTCTGCTCAGAGCGAGATCAAGCGTGCATGGTTTATTCTGTTATGTTTGTTAGCAGACCGCGGGGGAAAAACGATCAATTGTTATTTGCGAGCTCTGGTTTTACCTAAGGGTCAAAATGTATTATAATAAATTCAAATCTGATTCCGAACCTGTGGAACTGGTTCCAAAACTAACTCAACTGATTCCAAATTCAAGTCTAATGTCTTCCAAATGTGGAAGCAGGGGTTCAGGCTCTCAACCGAAAAATCATAAGTGCAATTCTTCAATTGTTGACAAATGTGTTATTTGTAGTTTGGGCTAAAAATGTAGTATCAATTATGCATATCTTGCTCCGAACATTTGAATCTGGTTCCAAAACTGGCTTAACTGATTCCAAACACATTTCAAATAGATCAAAATTGTGTCACGAACAATCAAACTGGGTTCAAATCAATTCAATTCTGTTCATTTTGTTTCAGGTTAAAAAAAGTTTATTATTGATGCAAAACTAGCTCCCAAACTTTGGAACTGGATTCAAAATTTGCTCAACCGGTTCAAAACTGGTTCCAAAATTTGGTTAACTGGCTCTAAACTCATATCAAAAATTGCTCAACTGGCTCCTAACTGATTCCAGACATAGGTTTGTGTTGTTCCAATCTGATTCAGAACTGGGAAGAGATTAAAAGTTAAACTTAAAAGTTCCAAATAAATCCAACTAGTTCACTACTCATGAAAACTGAATAACTGAATTGAACTAGATCGTCTTCCAATCATTATACCCTGTTTCCATTGAAAATGGGAAACGGGGATCATGAAGTTGTGCAAAAGTATTTAACAGGTATAAGGAAGCATTTGCGACCCTATAAAGTATATATATTCTTGATCAGCATCAACAGCCGAGTCGATTTAGCCATGTCTGACCGTATGAACGCGACGATGTCAGAGACTATAAGAGCTAGAGCCACAAATTTTTGCATGTAGATAGGTGTATACCCGATTTAAATCGAGTTTGTTTCAGATTTGGAAAATTCCTCCCACTCCCCCCTTTAAGCGCAAAAAACTGTCAAAGCCACAATTTTCAAGATAGACCTTCGAGACTTTATATATATCATGTAAGGCCCAATATCTATCTATTCTGAAAAGATCAATAAGATCGGACAAAAAACACCAAAGTTATATACGAATCAATTTTGCTTGTGAGAGAGAGGGGGGCCTTGCATTGTCAGTTACCGCGTTTGCGCGTGCGTATGTTAGAGTGTGTGTGTGTGTATGTGTGAGTGTGCGAATATTTGTATGAAAACACAAGAAGTCAAGGGAACAGGGTATTTTGTAGTCGGGGCACTCGACTACAGCTCTCTTACTTATTATACCCTTGCAGAGGGTATTATAAAATTTTGCGGATGTTTATAACGCATTGAAGGAAGCATCTCCGACCACATAAAGTATATATATTCTTGATCAGCATGACGAGCTGAGTTCATTTAGCCATGCACGTCTGTCTGTTTCTATGCTATCTCCTCCGTCAGTTTTAAAGCTATCTTCACCAAACTTTGCACGAAGTCTTTTGGTACAAATACGCTGCACATTTGTCGGAACCGGCCGGGTCGGATGACTATATAGCTGCCATATGAACGATCGGTCGAAAAACCAGTTCTAGTGAGAAAAACTTTTTTTTTTAATGGAAACGCCTCCAAAGTACGTATTTCTTAGTTTACTATCCTTTACCATGATTTCACTAAGCTTGGTCGAAATCGGATGACTATAGCATATAGCTCCCATGGAACGATCCGAAAAAAGTCTATGAGAAAACTTTTTGTTTTTAATGAAAACGTCCTTAATTCATCCTTTTTAAATACTTTCACACATACAAGTTTGGCGAATCGACATCAACACGCAAAAAAATTTGACGTCCTATTTACTTTTTTATACTTTACACAATTACAAAGTTTGGTCGAAATCGGATGACATAGCATATAGCTCCATAGGAACGATCGGTCGAAAAACAAGTTCGAGTGAGGAAAACTTTTTTGTTTTAAATGGGACCGCCTCCAAATTTCGTAATTATAAATGTTTTATGCTTTTCCATGATTCCACCAAGTTTGGTCAAAATCAGACATCATATAGTATAGATCCCATAGAAAAGTAAGGTCCAAAAGTAGTCTTAATTAGAAAAACTTTTTTGTTTTCAATGGAAGCTGCAAGGGTATACAAAACTTCGGCCGAGCCGAAGTTAACTTTCCCCTGTTTTTTTTTTTTTTTGTTTACAATTGTTGAAAATTGGTTAACTGGTTCCTAAAAATAGCTCCAGACCATATGAACTAGTTCCAAAACTAACTCAACTAGTTCTCAACATAATTCTTATGGTTCCAAATTGTGTGAGTTGGTGTGAAAAGTTTTGTTTTGTTAACAACTGTTGAGAACTAACTCCGAACCGTTGACACTAACTCCGAACCGTTGGCACTGGTTCGTAAAAAGGTTTGAAAATCATATTAGCACTCCGAATCTGCATTACTGTTTTCTAAACTTACTCTGAACCGTTGGAACTGGTTCCAAAACTAGCTCAACTCAACTTTTTTCCAACCAGTTTCTTATAGTTTTCACAGTGCCGAAGCTAGCAAAAGTCATACCACGTTCTCCCCAAAAGTATGCTATAACCATTCTCCACTTTTAAGTCTCAATAATTAAGCCACCAACCAATATACCCACGATTTATACATTAAAATGTGCATTAAATTGTTGCTAGCCAACAAAATGTAATGCGCCGTGTAGACGGGCTGACTGACTGACTGACGGTTGGGATGCCTGCCTAGCTAGCTGGCTGGCTGCATCTCAAATGTAGCGCATTCACTTGCAACAAAGACTTTTATGGCAACAACAAAAGCCATGAGAGGGGGAAAAAAAGAGACCAAGTCGAAGCAGCAGAAAAAGTAGGAAGAAGCGGGAGACACAGAAGCCGAGAATGTGCGTGGTTGGTTGGTTGGTTGGTGACTTGGTTTGGTTTCAGTTTGCTGCTGCTTTCTTTTGCGCAAAAAAAAAAAGCAGAGAAGAAACCCCAATGGTAAGCTGAAAAATTGTAAACTATTGTTTTTTGTTGTTTGCTGCTTTTTGTCGCATTTTTCTAAAGGCACACACACAAAATGCGTGCTTTTGTTTGTGTGAGTGTATTGTAAGTAGTCCCTGTTTCCTACTCTTGTTGTACGGTGGGCCAAATGGTTCAGCCTTTTTCGAAGGCTATGCCTAAAACTCAAGTGGATGCGGATATGGTTTGAACTTAAATGGAAAAAAAATCGAAACTTACCTCAAAAAAATTGCATTTTTTTTAAACTAATTTTCGTTTTAACTGTGCAGGAAGCAGGTCGGTTGACACACTTCCTAGTTTCTTTTACATTCACTTTGCTCTCCTCAGTTTTTTTGTGATTAAAGCCACACAAAGATGTGTAAACAATGGCAAAATGCATAAAAGTGAAATGTTGCTCTGTCCCAAGAAAGAAAGAAAAAACAAAACAGCTAGAAGAATACCAACAAAAACAAAGTAAAGCATCGGCACCAGAAGCAGCAGCAAAGCCTTTAAGGCACTTTTTAAAGTTTACTCAAATTCAAGTGCAGCCACAATAACAACAAAAACTACTATTTTAACCACCACAGGGAAAGACACCTTCTTATAAACAAACAAAACACTTGGTGTGTGGAGTGTGTGTGTGTGTGGGGGATAAATGCAGCAGAGCAGCAGAAGTTGTTGCTGTTGTTTTTCTTCTTCTTGTGAAGCCCCATGCTCGCTTGGGCTCAAAGGCGGCGGCGCATTGCTCTGTGCATAATTTAGCAAACATGTGCCACAGTTGCCAGGCGCACACACACATACAAACAGATTTACACAGGCCAAGTACAAATAAAGCAAATAGTATAAAGTTGACATCAAGTAAAGTGGCAAGGAGCTGGTAAGAGGCAACCAAATTGGCTCAAAAATACTAAAGTTTTCTGTCACGGTCGCCAACCCTGTAATAGCCCACAGCCTATGCCCCAGCAGTCTATCTGCTGTTGTAAAGCACCAAACTCTCACAGCATCCGACAGGCTCTCAATTCTGCTTTCGCAAAAGTTTTGAGACTTACAATCAAAATCTGGTGCAAAATATGTTGGAAATTTTAAACAAAAACAAAATACCCTGACTGACTGATTAATTCATTGGCCATCTACGCACAGCCTAAACAGCTAGGCAAAAGTTACCAACTTTTAGAAATCAAACGATTAAAGACAGCTTTGCGGAGTGAAGCTTTCTGTGTGTAAAATTCATAAGCTCGACTTGCTCCGTTCCGCATGTAGTTAATGTGGGCACTTAGAACCATTTTCTCATGTTCCTGTTTTTGCTGAAATCAAAATCCACCTAGATTTCGCAACAAGGTGGATTTTGTGTAAATGGTTGGTCATTTAGGTTGTTTATAAATTTACCATTTTTGGGCAATTGCGGTTCGGTCACACCGGCAGGCTTGGAAAGGCACTAATTATAGGTTAGAAGCACGGCTGCGTGTAAGCAGCTTTGCGACAAGCATTTTTCAGTGTGACCAAATGTCCGAATACATATAAATACCTAACATGCATTGAAATGAACATGGTTTTTAAATTAACGAGTATGAACTAGATTGCTACAAAATCCATCTAGATGCTTAGCCAAGAACATGAGCAACGCAAATGCTGCAAATCTACTTAGATTAAATATTTGATTTTGAAAAGGAAAAAGAAAGAGAGAAAGCGAAAGGAAAAAAAGGATGGGGATACCTACTTTTTGCCACTCCCATCCTTAAGTCCGGTTTGTAAGTAATATGTTTTGCCCATTCATGAATAAACACCCCATTGAAAGAGTTTCAGGACTCAGTACATGGATTTGTCTCATTTCGATCGATTTTAAACCGAATTTGATATTAATCAAAGGGCTACGGGTACTATGCTAGTCTGTTCATATTAAGAAGTGTTTTTACTTAAAGTAATAATGAAGAATCTAGAAGGATTTTTCAAAATTTAATACCTAATGGAAACGGCGCTAATACCTGGGCTGCAAACTTCCTAGAAATCGTAAGGGGTACACTCCGGGCTCAAACCAGCGAAACTTTTTGGGTTCTGGTTCGAGGAGCGGGAGAACTTAGGTTAAGGTTCAAAACCGAGTTCAGGTAATTTTTGTTTCCTTATACCGCAAACATTGGGGTTCAAATCACAACATTCAACATGTACTTCGTTTGTACAGCTCGAAGTACTTTTTCATTGGGGATCTTACAAATTTGTATAAATTAGGGACCAAACCCTTTTTTTATTTGTGCTTCGGTTCAGGTTCGGGTTCGGGCTGTTAAACTAAGTATTCTTAGGTTCAGTTTCGGTTTGGACTTCCCAGAGATCATCCCATAGATCAGAATTTATTCAAGACTGCTATATAGAGCTGCATATCGTCGGTCGATTAATGCTTTTGTTATAACTTCATAAAACTTTTCTTTAACACTCCCAAAGAGACAAGGCGAGCTTGTCTCTATCTATTTTAGAACGAGAGTCGGCAGGGAAATGCTTAAGAAGCTTTTTCACCATCAATAGCTGGTAAAGGTGACCAGTTGTGAAAGTGACTCCACCCCTTTTTCTAAACTTTAATAAATTTTGTGATACCAATAAAAAAATTTTCATTGGGATTTGAACCCTGGACCTTGAAGACTAAACACATGGACGTCTGCGTCTTATACCCCTGTTCCAGTGGCACATTCTGAAGTTCAATCTCTGGATGATCTAAAGGACCTCATTCTTTCTGTGTATTTCCTCATAGGAGATAAATGTCAATTCGGCAGATCATCCGTGACGGGTGACCAAGCCAAAGGTTAAATGTTCTAGACTTTTCCGCAAAGAGCTAGATTTTCTATCGATATGCTATCGAATTCTAAAAAGTCGCCAATAGGAACTGCTATTAGTCGGTGGCGTTGCCATGTGCGAATAGGATTTTAGCTAAGTGAAAGAGGGTCTTATCAGAGAGAGAAAAGTTTATGGGATTTACAATAACCCTGCATGTATATTTGAAAAAATTACTTAAATTTAAGAAAGTGGTCCAGTTCGGGCTCAGGTTCGCGGATTCAAAAACATGAGGCACCTGGTTCATGGTCCGGTTCGCAAACCCCAATATAGCCGAACCGAACGAAGCTTTTTTTAAAGGTCATTTGACAAGAGAACCAAAACTAGAAACATTTTGTGTTTGCTTCAGATTTCTTTGGCTGCCCTTTTGACTTTGCACTGTCAGACGCTTTTGTAATTTGCCATAGCAGTGACCAAAACAGTTATCAACCACTAAACAAACAGTGACCAAAACAGTGACCAAAACAGTGACCAAAACAGTCACCAAACAGTGACCAAAATAGTGACCAAACTGTGTACACAACAGTGCCCCAACTGTGGCTAAAAAGTAAGTAAATAGTGACCAAAACAGTAACACAACACTAGCGTTTTTTCTAACAGAATTAAACCGGTCCGGTTTTTTTTTTGGAAAAGTCGTTTGTAAGGAGTATAATACAGTATAATCCAGTGTCAACTTGGGTAGAAATTAAAGACAGACTTAGGTCATACAGTTTTATAGTATTTTTTTTGGAAAAGTCGGTTTTAGAGATATAATACAAGTGTTAAGGAATCCATGACGCATAAATTCATTAATCTTGATCACATTCACTTGGAAAACGT
Organism: Lordiphosa collinella; assembly: GCA_018904265.1. NCBI lineage: Eukaryota > Metazoa > Arthropoda > Insecta > Diptera > Drosophilidae > Lordiphosa > Lordiphosa collinella. The sequence continues at coordinate 149,204 of JAEIFV010000234.1, forward strand.
ACTTCAAATCCCGATTTAGGGAAAAAGGTTCATTTGTAGAATTATAATATAGATTCCAAGGAATGAGACCCATTCATTGACGTAGTTGGAAATTTGTAGAAGTTTTGTTTAGATTTAGGTCTTATAATCAATCTATCAATCAAGATGATTAATAATGGGCATGCAGTGGCCCCGCTTAAAAATCCCACGAAAAAACCCTTACCGTAACGCTTCTCATTATTTACACTGAATTTTTAAATTTTTTTTTCATTTTGCTGAAGCCACATTCACCTGAAATTGATGAAATTGTAAGCTCATTTGGCACTAATTTTGTTGACTTGCACCCACAAAAAGCGTATGTCGTCTGTGTGTTGCAATCTCAAACATAAATTTTTGACAACCAATTCAAAAGTGAATCAAATCATTGAGTCAGTTTTGATCTATAACCCTCTTATCTGTCGGATGCCATTCAAGACGAAGGGAAAAGGGGAGACGAAAATCAGAGCGGAAAATTGCAAGGAAACTGCTGTGGTGGTGCCCAGTTAGACAGACGATAGTTAGTCAACGATAGTTGACGGATTGACGACGACAACTATGTGCTGTCCGCCCACCCTCTTCATCTCCATCTCTCCATATGTGCTTGACACAAACATTGATGGCAGCAGTAGCAGCAGCAAAAGTTATGAATTGCGCCCCGGAGGAAAGGCTAAAGTCGTAGCGTTTTGGTCTCTTACCTGACTGGTTGTAGAGTCCTTTTTAAAGGCTTGTGTGAGCCCTTCAATCAAGAGGCAGCCACAAATCAAACAATTTCCGCTATGCGTGCCTTCGAAGGGGGTGAGGGGAGAGCGAGAGAGAGTTAAAAGGCGCACACACACACACACACATATATGCGCACACACAAATGCAATTTGTTGCGGTGCGTCGCTTCGCCTGTTTATTGAATTTATTTATATGCAGTGGCTTAGACATTGACTGATTGATTGAGTGATTGACTGAGTGATTGAGCGAGCGGCTGGCAGTTTGCTGCCAAATGGTATATAAAATGTATAGCATACATTTTGGGGCTAATCGGCCTAACGTACCATCTACATATTATCTTTTTTCCCAAATAATAAAGATTTTTGATGCCCCCCCAGAGGTTGTATGCAAATTTAGTTTGCCTTTTTTCCGCACACTGACTTTGTATGGCTTGGGCTTAAAGGATTTGTCAGTTTAGTTATTAAAAACTCATTACACACACAGAAAGAGAGAGAGAGAGAGAGAGGAGGGTTATTGGCCCTTCACTTCGATTTAGCGCTGACACATGTGCTTGAGTGTGTGTGCGTGTGTGTGCTTGCCTTACAATTCCCCAAATTGTAATTTTATAGCAGCGTCATTGCCCAAATGCTCAAATAGACTTTAGCCTTGCTTTACTTTTTTTCATCTTGCCAAAGTTTTCGTCTTGATTCTTATTCCACTTGTAGTTTTCTAGTAGTTTTGCCCGACTCTAAACTGCAGCTGCTGGAAAATGCTCAATTCGATTTAGTCGACTGGCCAAAGTGCTGCAAATGCCTGAACGTCATTGCAATGGCCACTGGCTACGTTTTTTAATGATACCCTATAATTCTGCCAGGCACTTAAATTGGCATATGTTGGAGCTGTTAAAGAAGTTGCCAAAGTTTTACTTGTTATAAGTTAGAGTTAGATTACCAGTTATTATACGGTGGGAGAAAGAGGAAGATGTCGTAGCAGGGTAAAGCTTTAAAGCAAGAAATGAGGCACCAAGCAAAGAAAACTACAAAGTGAGTTTATTTTAGTCTAAATACTTATTTGAGTGTTTTTACGACCTTTGTACTAAGTAAACCTGCCGTTTTTAGCCGGCTCGAGGTCATGTTTTGCTCTCGCATAACTTTCAACAGAGACACACAACACTTCAAAGGAGGCTGGTAGATCGTACAGCTGATTCATGATTCAATCATCAGCGGTCAATGCGTACCTCTGAACCGTTCAACAGCAGTCTCTCCATGCCTGTGTTGCTAAAACTGTTTGGGAATTCCAAAGCAGCATGCCCGCAAAAACTCGAAAAACACCTTGAAACGGACAAAAGACTTTGTGTATGTGTGCCTCCTCTGTCCTTATTGAATTAGTGTGAGAGAGATGACCAAAAAGTTGATCTAAATAAATATCTTACGACTCAATACAACATTTTGTACATTCGAACGAATTGAGCTGAGTTCCGTTTATCAGTAGAATTCTATAAACAATCATTTTTACTCTTCAAGTATACCTTGAGGTAATCTTTTCACTACTTTAGGGTGATCTTAATTTTTCTATTAGACAAACATTGCCCTTAATAACCCGTTACATGTCTTCAGCACTGTTTCTTAAAAACTTTATATATTAATCTGCTCCAAAGATTCTTTTCCTGCTTTAAAAATCACTATTTTAACTTATTTAGTCCGTAAGTTAAAGCTTTTTTATGAATATGCTGCTTTTTACGTTAACATCCAATACCCCGACCCAGCCCCACATTTTCGAATTTCATTCAAGGCATTCACATAAAAACTATTTATCTCTTTTTGTTTGTTTTTTATACTATGTACCAAAGGTACACAGAGTATAAAGTCTGTACAAAAGTATGTTACAGTCAGAAGGAAGCATCCCCGACCCTTTGAAATAAATATATTCTTGATCAGCATCAACAGCCGAGTCGATTTAGTCGCGTCCGTATGAAGAAACAGATCTCAGAGATGGTAAGAGATAGTGGTTTGACATGTATGGGACATATGCTTCTTATACTTGCAGGTAGATCAAGTTTATTTTCAATTTTTGCCACGCCACCTCCTGCCCCCGCAAATTGGAAAAAATGTAATTTCTCCCAAAGTTTTATAGATAGAATGTTCGTTCCTTCTAGTAATCAGGATGGTAAAGATCGGAACAACGATAAACGAATTATAAGGAAAACAAACAATTATGGGCAGCACCGGTCGCAACGCTGATGGGCACCACTTTATAGTCGGGCTTAACCGACTTCTTTATTTGTTTTTTTAAAGTATTATATTAAACCTGAACCTGAAATTTTTCTGAATTTTTGTTAGTTTTCTATAATAATGATAATACTTTCAATTTCTGGTATTTTTTGGTTATCTTACTTACTTTCTGTATTTTTGATAATCTCTATAATCTCTATAAATATAAAATAATTTGTCCTTACTGACTGACTGATTCACTGACTGATTGGCAATCATCGCACAGCCTAAACGGTAAGAGCTAGAGGACTGAAATTTGGACAGAAGTTTCCTTATGTGGTGAAAGTGCGTACAAAGACGGGGTTTTGAAAAATTCCACCCGGAAAAGCCGCCCACAAGGAAAAATCTCGGGAAATTCGATAAGCAAAAATCAATTTTTTATCCGATTGACTTGAAATTTTTTGTAAGTTAGTGAAATTAATTGAAATGTGATTTTCCGATGTTGGTAAATTCGACCGTAGGTTCGGAACATTCCCGGAAAACCGTCGAAAAAAGTTGGTATGGTGAGAATTTTTTTTTTCGTACGATTGACTTGAAACTCGGTTTGTAAGCAAAGTGTGAGAAATAATGGGACATGTATTTTACCGATTTTGGAAAATCCACCCGCAAAGAAAATTCCCGAAAAATTCGAAATGCAAAAATCCATTTTGCATCCGATTGACTTGAAATTCGGTTTGTAAGGATAGTAAGTGAAATAATTTGTAATGTAATTGGAAAACTCATGGAAAACTGCTGCCAAAAAACTATTTTCATCCGATTGGCTTTAAACTTGGTCTGTAAGGATAGTATAAGAAATAACGATAACGATAATGATAACGGAATCGATAGCGATATCGGTAACGATAACGATAAAGATACCAATAACAATAACGATAGCGATAACGGTATCGATCACAAAAACGATAACGATTGCGATAACGAGAACGAAAGCGATAACGATAAAGGTATCAATAACAACGATAGCGATAGCGGTGTCGATAACGATTTCGATAATGTTATCGATAACGGCATCGATAACGATAAAGAATTCATTAACGATAGCGTTACCGGTATCGATAACGAAATCTTTACCGACGGAGATAACGGTTACGATAAGGGTAATGTTACCCAAACCCGGTCGGAAAAGAAAAACTATATCAGTTTTATGTGATGATTTTTAAAAGCTTTATTGATCCAGTATAGACTGACGGCGGCGTAGCGAAGCTTGCCGGGTACTATGCTAGTTTGTATATGATAATTTTTTCAATAGCTGATATTTAACTTATTGGCTATTTACACTAGGACTGTGTTAAGCGTTAATAAGTTATAAATTTGTGTTTTTTGGTAGTTATTCTTTATTAAATCAAAAAATTAATTTTTTTCTTATAATCTAAATAAAAAAATATCTATGAATATTTTTCAGCCAGCTTGTTTTCTTATATTTACGAGCACGTTATGCTGGTGGCTGTTTTTTTGCCTTTCTTTTTTAATGTTTTTTTTTGTCAACTTTGGAACGTTTTGCTTCTGCCTTTTAGCGTATTATTTGCAACATTCTATTCGGAAGTCAAAACCGACTTTTTAGCAGGGACAAATTCCGGTGGCTTACGACACGTACATAACTTTTTTTTATTGGCGCCACAAACCCAAAACAAATTTTTCTTTTCAAAAAATTATATTTCGATCAAAAAGGCAATTGATCAAATTTATTTCTGTCATACTGACTTTTTGGATTCCAAAAAAATTTTGAATTACAAGACAAAAAAAAAAAATTACAATAATATTTGGAAAAAATCGAGTTCTGGTTCACCAAATAGTCAAAGGTAAGGTAATACGTAGAGAGAAACTTGTCCCAATATTCAGGTGGCTCACAACACCCCAACTTCCCCTATATATATTCTTGATCAGCAACAGTCGATATAGTCATGTTCGTCTGCCCGTCCGTCCGTCCGTATAAGCAAACAGATCTTAGAGATGGTAAGAGATAGAGGCTTGACATGTATGGAACTTATGTTTTTTATATTTGCAGGCAGATCAAGTTTATTTTCAATTTTTGCATATTTAGTAATCAGGATTATTTATCGATCCGCCAAAGCAATGGAAACGATCGGATGAACGATAGTAGAGTTATATGAAAAAAAAAAAAAAAACAATTATGCCGGTCGCAATGGTGATGGGTAGCACTTCACAGATACAGAGTATATTACAGTCGGGCTTGACCGACTTTCTTTCTTGTTTTTAATGTATCAATATTTTCTGATTCAACGTATTTTTTTTTTAGTGTTTTGCTAACTATAGGATTCTACATTGTCGGAGTAATTTTTTTTGACTCATTTTCTGTATATCTGAAAATTTTCTGAATATTTGATAATACATTGAATTTCTAATATTTTTCGGAATATTTGATCATGTTGTGAAATTCTGCAATTCTTTCTGAATATTTCTTATTATATTCAATTTCTGCTAATTTTTTCTTAGGATTTGTGACATTTTTACTAATTTATGATAATTTTTTATACACGAGATAGTATTATAGGATAGGATAGGATTCTGAAATTAATCGGAATTTTTTTCTAAATACATTTAGAGATATGTATAACTTAAATGGTTGTGCCTTAAGTCTGTTCTTCCCGCTTGTGTTTTGGTGGTCCTTCAGGCTGCCAGATATTGCACATATATAAACGCTGCTTTTCGCATTCGTGCCGGTTGCATCATAAGGTATTCATTCAGTCGCTTCCTGTCGAACCCTTTTGGCTGAATATCTGTTCAAGTCTTACCCAACAGCTTTCTGGCATTTTAAAGCGTTGATGTGTGCCGCTGGGCGCCTGGGGTCTTGATAGCCGGATTTGGCTCACTGGACAGATGGGCTGCTGCTGCCGTCTGCCGTTAGCCCGCCCGCCACCCTCTGGCTCATGGCTGACCTGATCCACTCTCTGCATTCTCAATCCTGTTGCATCCTGTGTGCTGTTTGGTTTGGGGCCAGTTAGGTAAATCGGATATTTTATTTAGACATTCATTTAGTTTGCTCCGGCCACATGTAGTTTTTTGTTCAGCCATTCCCATTGCAATTCCATTCCACTTCTCCCGACATAAATCAACTTTCATTTAAATACTACAAACGAGAGGACGATGAAAAGGACACACACACACACAGATCGAACTCTAAAACGCCGCCTATAACTACTCACCCTTCCCAGTTGTCCTGGCCAAGCATCCTGCCGGGGCTGTCCCTTAACGGAAGTTCAAAAACAAATAGAAGTAGTAGCGCAGGGCGTGTGGCGAAAGCCGCCGCAGTTATAATATCCTTTTCTCTCCCAGCACAAGATTAAATCGCATTGCAGAAAAATGGAAAACATTTTCATTATGCAACAAGAGGTACTAGGGGCACAAACTACGATTTATTTTGGATGGTCGTAAACAGTTAGTATCGATTTGGAAAGTTGATTTATTGTTTAAGTAATTTCAAATCCATGTTGAAAGGGTAAGATAATGGAACTACATAAATGTTGCAGTTGAGATGTCGTAGTTCTCTCAAAAGCCTTTGGAATTTGAAAAAATTGGGTTTTAAGTTTGTAATATTTAAAAAGAAAGGGGGTAAAGTTGGGGTTTTTTTTGTATTTTTTTAAAAATTTTTGGGGGGGGGGGTAAAAAAAAATTTAAACAAAAAAAAATGGTTTAAAAAAAATAAAATTTAATAAAAAAAAAAAAAAAAAAATAATATAAAAAAATAAAAATTATTATATTAAAAAAAAAAAGAAGAAAAATGATAAAAAAGTTATTTTTTAGTTTATCTGTCGGATAGCTCTATGTAGAATATGTAAAATCGGCCCTAAGTAAGCTTAAAATGAATGATAATTTGTAACTTGGATTAAATATTTATTTCACTTTCGCAACAATGGAAACCAAGTCTTTCCAAAATAATAACTTTAATTGTCTGGCAACAACAAAGAGTTGCCACTTTGGCTTCAATTCATGCCCATGGTATCATGTAGCGCTACTGCCGCTGCTGCATCGGTTCCTTTATTACCCCCAATCTCCTTCAACCCACTTTAATGCAATATTCATTTTTTTCTTCTTCTGTTTTCTTCCCTTATTCACAGGTTATCCACAGCCCACATATCGTTGGCTCAAGGATGGCATCCCCGTTGGCGATTACTCATCCAGTCAATTTTATCGCATTCACAGCACAAGACGCGAGGATGCCGGCAGCTATCAGTGCATTGCCAAGAACGATGCTGGCTCCATATTCAGTGAAAAAAGCGATGTGGTTGTTGCCTGTAAGTATCTCAGTTGCAGAGGGATGTGTGTGTGTGTGCGTGTAAGCTCAGTTAATAAGCCTCCCATTGTTGAAGTAAGCGCATTAGGCAAACCGCTTAGCCCCATTATTATTCAATATCAATCGCAGCTCTAACCAAGAGATATCGAGTTAGTAGGTGATGAATTGGAGTTAAATGTGCATGCTATAAGGTCAAAGTATCGGCCTAATTGCATTCATCCATTGAATTCGCATTTCAATTGAAGTCATCAGGAGAAGGCACACACCACCACCTGATGATGATGAAGATGCACACCAAACACCAAAACCAGTACACCCACACCCACCCACTTGGCAGGGTGTAGTCACAAAAGGGCTTTTAGGTTAATTTGATACTGGCAGTGCCACACTTCGATTAGATAGAAACCGGTTTGTAGGCTATCACTTAATAGCCTCACACATATCACACATTAAATGACACACAACAGATTAAACTGAAATGTTCTAAATGGGGAATTTTCTGGATATTTGATAGATAAACTAAATCAATCAAATGGGAATAGATAGGTTTATATTAAAAATTATCAATAAAACTGCAGGTAGTGACCCAACATTACAAATTTGTATTCATAACAAGCTAAATCCAAGTCAGACCTGGCAAGCCCTTAGCACCGGGAATCGGAGTCACTTGTACTCTTCTTACAAACGCTAGCCGAGCTTGTGACTTTTTGAGAGAGAAGCACATAAAAGCAAGTAAATCGAAAGCTGTCTGTCGTGCTCATCTACACAAGCAAGTAAATTGAAATCTGTCTTTACTGCTCACCAACACAAGCATATATTTCTCCTCTCTCCAATTGGCCGGGTTTGATCTAAGTGCCGTTGCCTCACTCACGCTCTAGCGCTTTTAGCACAAGCTCTCAGTTGACATTCCAATACAGTATACAGCGTGGGGCCAAGGACGCTACCCTGTGGCATTCCTGCTAGTATGTGCTCGATTTAGCTCCATCAAGAACGACGGAAAATGTCCTGTCTGTAAGGAAACTGCGCCCCAGGTCAAAGAGTTGTGGTGGGAGGAGGCTCTTTATCTTGCACAGCAAACCATCGTGCCAAACTCGATCGAACGCTTGCTTAACATCAACAAATACTGCCACGACGTACTCCTTTGCATGAAACCCTTCCTGGATAAAGTTAGTTACCCTGTTTAACTGCTCTGGAGTTCCGTGCGACCTTCTAAAGCCAAATTGAAAGGGCGGAATCCAATGGCTGAGCTCATCCAACGCTAGTATCCTTCACAGAAAGCATCTTTCAATGATTTTCGACACCGACGAAAGCAAGCTAATTGGCCGCCGGTATGATTCGACCTCTGAAGAACTCATCCGGGCTTTGTGGATCATTACGATCTGGGCCTTTTTCCAAGCCTTCGGAATGTACCCCAGTCGCAACACTGAGTTGAAGAGCAAGATTAGGAACTGTATTTGTCAGGAAGTGGCTTCAGCGTTTTGTTGTCTATCCCATCTTCTCCAGGAGCCTTTTTGGAATTAAGCGCTTTGATTTTTTCTTTCACCTCAGTAAAAGTTATCGGAGACACTGGACACGTTCCACTCTCCTTATCCTGTAAACAGGCGAAGTTGATAGCGGCGTAAATCTCTGCTCGAGATTTTTCGCAAACTCCTCAGCCCGATCCCTGGACGACTTCGCCCAGGTGCCATCACTCTTTCGGATCGGGAACTTAGGGGTTACCTGGCGTTTGTCTCTTCTGGTGAGACACCAGAGGGCATAGTTGGTGCTCACATCTGATGTGACACGCTCAAGGAATCGATCAGTTTCCATCTGTTTGTGTCTGGTCAGCAGCTTTTTAACTCGGTTTGACACTCTACGATAGACTCTATCAACGATAGGGTCACGGATACGAACATATTGTCTCCGGAGTCTTCTCTTAATGAGGAGTAGAGTGTCAAGAGCAGGAGGAAGGCGAGAGTGCTGATTTTGTTCTTGCGTGGAGCTTGCAGCTTGAGAATTAAGCGCAGCTGCATGCACCTTGTTGAGGAACAATGCATATGCATCCTCGACTTCCTCTGGCAGAGCATTTTCCAGATTTAGGTCTAAAGTTAGCTCCAGATCTCTGCGAAAGGCCTTAATATCTGTTCCAGGAGGAAGTAAGTTGGCCTTGGGTACCGTGTTTTGAGTTGATCCTGCCATTTCAACCACTAAAGGAAGATGATCCGAGCTCAGAGCATAGTGGGTCTCTATTGTGAGGTCACTCACTCTAAGTCCGTTGAAGATAGCACTCGGCATGTTTCGTTGAGCATACGGGTAGCGTGTTGCTTGACCTGTCGCTAGGATTTGAGCAGACGTGTTGTTTATGACTTCTTGTAGACTTGCACCCCTTGCATCAGCTCGAAAACATCCCCAGGATCTGTGTTTCGCATTGAAGTCTCCTCCAATGAGAAACTTACTCCCAAGAGTGTCAAGCAGGTTAGTAAAGTCTGCCGTATTCCAGGAAAAAGCTGGAGGAAAGTAGAGCGAAGATACGATTAACTCTCCCACACTAGTGGCAACCTAAATGGATGCCTTTTGAAGTCTATCTTGCCTCACTGAGCAAGGATCGCAGCACCTCCTCTTGGGGAGTTGCATGGATGGCGAAAAACTACCAAAAAATCACCCTGAGGATCATTAAAACCACCCTTTTTATACCCTCTGCAAAAGTATGTAGCCATGTCCGTCTGTCCGTATGAACCCGACAATCTCAGTGACTAGGTAGGTGTATACCAGACCCAGATCAAGTTTGTTTTAGATTTGGAAAGTTCGTTTTTGTACTACGTACTACTGCGTCTCTTCTTTTGCTCCTGTTCCCACACAGTGTATACAGTAAGGGCTGTCTTTGTGTTTAAATCAATGTAAATAGGATCTAAAGCACTCATGTTCTGTCAGGAGCTGCGTCAGGTAGTAGTCGATATCACCATTTCATCAGTCCAGCCATACCTTTAAGTAAGGCTAAAGGTTCTGCTTCCGTTGGTTGATTCTGTCCATCATTTTTGCCAATGTAGTAGGGTTGGGGAGCAGTCAACGAGGCCGTCGTCGATCGTCTCCTGATCTCTACAGATTCCTGGTCTGCGACATCAAGTGGGATGATGCCAAAATGCGCAGCTCACGCGCAGAGCACATAATCGTCTTACCGAATAGGCAGACCGTGTGTAGGTTCTGTTTCGTGGTGGCCATTATTCGCGGCAGCGATGGTGCTGTCATGCTGCCCTTTTTGGTCGCTTCTAAGAGGAGTTGCTTAAAACTCAGCCTATGGTCTATTGTTACCCCAAGGTATCTCAGGCGACGGGTCTTGATGTTATAGCAGAGTTGCTAATGAGAATGGTGTCAGTCTGTTCCATTTTTCTGCTGCTGATAAGGACCAATTCTGTTCTTTGAGAAGCCTGTGTTAATCCTGAATTACTAAGCCATTCGCTGACAGTAGCTATCGCTCTGTTGCAGGTTTAAGCTTCAGTATACCATTGTTCATCAGGTAAAACAGAACCTTGTGCTACTCCTCCTGTCACTGCATAGCGTACGGTGCCTTGGTCTGTTTCATATTTGAGTATTCTGTCTTGGAAATTGTCCTGTACTATTTTTGAAGGTTTGCTGGGACTTCAGTGCGTTAATAAAGCAGCTCCATCTGGCCGTGTTGAACGCGTTCTTAGTGTCCAACGTTGCCATCAAACAGTACTTCTTGGTACCTCCTAACCATCGTTGCCATTCGATCACTCGTCTGTCTGTCTCACAGAGCGTCTAGAGTAGATCGCCACTTTCGAAAGCCAAACTGCATTGAAGACAGGTATAGGTACTCGGCAGCATTCTTGATTCCTGTGTGGGAAAGTTGCTCCAGAATTTTACCGGCAGTGTCCAACATACAGAGAGGCCTATAGGATGATGGCTCGTCTACCGGCTTATCTCCCTACGGGATAAGCACCAGTCACTGCGTCTTCCAAAGCTCTGGGAACGTTCCATGCCTCAGGCATGCGTTGTACATGTTTTCAAAGACTTCTGGACTTTGTTGTATAGCTAGTTCTATTACTGCATTTGGGATTCCCTCTGGGCCTGGTCCCTTCCCGTGTGTGTGTGTGTACGTTTTCGTAGAAAATGAATGAAAACATACGAAATCAAGGGAACAGGGTATTTTGTAGTCGGGGCACTCGACTACTGCCCCTTTACTTGTTTCTCTGTATGTAGTACACATCCAAATTAATGGGTTTTTTTCATGGTAGATCAGAAATTGGAGGATACAGACTGGTGACCATTGATGTGGTCATAGCCAGCTCTGCTCTCTGGTTCTCTTATTGGTAACGTTTATGCGGATCCAATGACTGGTATTTTGTTTAACATAAGGCTCTACGATTTAAGCTGCCAATCAAATGGGGGACTTCTTATTCTAATTGAAATAAAGATCATTAAGTTGATTGGTTCAATGATTTAATGCTCAATGTGATGAGTTTTAATTAGCATCGCTCACAGCTTAGAAGAAACTCAGGGACAAACTCAAGCAGCAGAGAGACAGCGACAGCAACAAAAGTGTCAACTTACAACTAGAAGAAGTGAAACTGGGAGTGTAAAGCCAAGGGTCATGGAAGTGGAAATTGGGTGAATGAGATGGCGTCAGTGGTGGTGGTGATGGTGGTGAGCGGCTAATCAAGCATCTTTAGCTGCTGCTGCTGCCGCTGCTGTTGCCTTTTGATAGATGTAGCTGCTAATTTTTCTTTAATGCGAACTTAATTGCAACAACAAGCTGGCAAGGAGGTGGAGGTGGGCACGAACAATTAGACGCACACTCACACACACACACACACACATACTGACACGCTGACACTTCATTCATTCATGTGTGTGTACGAGTGCGCATTACCCAACTACTTGAACCTAATAAATCGAGCACTCGACATGCCCGTGCTGCTGCTTCGGCTGCTTCTGCTGCTGGCTGGCTGGCTGCCTGTTGGTGGTGGTGACCTTCTTTTGGGCTTGACGATGACGATGATGGCAATGTTGACTCGTGCTTGGGAGTGGCTGACTTGGAGCAGCGTCTTGAGCACTTAATTAATTGTAGGAGTGCGCTTAAACTGAACTAATAACCTTTAAAAAGCAGTCAAGAGTGAGAGAAGAGTGCAAGCAGTAGAAGACAAGAGTGTGAGAAGGGGATTAGGTCAACGGGGGTGTTGGGGTTGGGTTGAAATTCAATTACGGGCGATCCCTTGTTAATTATTGGGATTGCGCAATCCTCTTATCGTCTCAGTCCCAACACTCTCACTCTTCTGTGACTAAGTCTGGATTTGATTTGGGATTAAAAATTGTTGCTCCTAATTTTGCAAAAATTGTGCAAATATAATAAAATAATAGAAAAAAAAATGGGACAACTACATTTTTTGACACAAAGCAATCAGTTCAAACTCGAAACTCTGTTATTTAATTGTGAACCGAACGATGTGCGTATCAAGCTGTACCGAATAGTTATAGTTTTCAACTGAAAACAGAATTTTTGAACTGCTAAAAAATATCCTTGCTATTCATATATACTCGGCGGTGTTACAGAAATCTCTAGAGATTTTTGTGTAAACGGTTTCATTTCGAACTGCAACTGCTTGCCTTTACATGTGAAGCGTCTCCAAAATGCCAGGCTACTAGATTAGATGACTAAAGTTGAGAGATTTAAAACTGACTGCTCAGCACCAAGTACACTTCAAGCTTACAGTTTTCCCTTCCTATAATCTAGTAGGTGACATTATTCTTGACACTTTACATATAAAGTCCTGATAGTTTAGTTGAAAATCCAATCGCTTATACGAAAATCTCTAGAGATTTTTGGAACACACCCGATTGAGTCTTTTTGAAATATCCGTTTGATCTTTTGTTAATAGCCTTTCAAATATCCAATTGATCTTTTTATACCCTTCCAAAGGGCACTTTGAGACTGCATTCCAGATATGATGACCCGCTTATTCTCTGCTTTTTCGTTATGTATCCACTTTCCGAAGTGTAGCCATAACGGTAGCTGCGAAGTAACAAGTTGCCTCCCACTTTTCCTTCGACGTCCAGCATGTGTGAGACTAAACTATCTTCGGCTATATCGCCCATCACTCTGGATAATTCCACCCTCTCATTGTGGAACCTTTCACACTCAATCAGGACGTCCTCCACTGGCCTTGCTTCGCAGCATGTGCACTGCTCGCTATCATCATGGCCAATTCTTTTCAGGTAGCTCCTAAAACAGCCATGTCCACTAAGGAGCTGGCTTAGTTCACATCACAATGTTTACTAGACAGCCATCGCAACAATTTCGGAATAAGACTATGGGTCTATTGACCTTTAGTATTTTGGTCCCAACAACGTTGATGCACCGCTTCCTGCTGCTGGTTACCACTTAGGTTGACTTGAGCCACTCAGCCGTGAAGCCCTGTACCTCTCATTTGCTTCTGTGGCCAGCTCACTAAGTGGGATCATCCCGGCAATGACCAAAGCAGCATCTGTCGACACCGTACGGTAATACAGAAGTAATCCTTTTATGTAGTTAGGGAACTCCATGGAACGAAGCCAGTTCGGCGCCGCTTATAAAACTGTGGCCTTAGTTACGCTAGCCAAAAGCCGTCTTCGCACCTGTTTTGGTCCGCTCGTGTTCAGCATGATACTAGCTAAAACGCTGCTTGATTTTTCTGCCTTCTCTCCGACGTAGGCCAAATGTTCTCGAGAGCATAGCCTAGTGTCCAGCATTACTCCAAGTTATTTAATGGCTCTTTTGGATTTTATCGCTGTGCCATTGACTCTGACCCAAGCTGATTCCATCTTCTTATGACTGCTTAATAAGCCGCCTCTGTCTTTTGCGCCGCAAGCGCGAGTCCCGCCGCGTTAAGCGACTGGTGAATGCGCTCATAGAGGTTTAAAGTGTCGTACTTAATTCACTAATAATGTTTATTGTTTAACTTAACTAGATTAATAAAAATTTATTGTTTGTTGGTCGTGGCCAGCTCCGAGCGCTGGCCGCTGCAGCAAGTCTCACACACTAACTCTTCGAGATGAGAGATGATTAGCTGCGTAGTTATCGATAGAAGCTTGTGACTTGTGATCGATAGTCGCTCGTGGCTAAAGTGGGCAGAGCCGCCACAGTACTCCCCCTCCAGTGAATATGTAGGAGCGAATGGATAAGGTGGAAAGAAGCTGCAGAATCCGCAGTACTGAGCATGTGCACCGAGTACAGATTTGCTCAGTTGCATCGATGGCCGGTGTTTGCTTCGAGTGGGGGTCGGTAAGCAGGTTCGTTTGAGCCGAAATGATGTTGCCTCTTATTGAGATTGATGGTTGAGGTTGAAGTCGCCTCTGGTCGAGGACTTCGTGTTGCCTCAGTTGAGGACTGCTGCCTCGCGTTAAGTGCTTTGCTGCCTCGCGTTGAGGGCTTTGTTGTTCAGGTTCACTGACGTGGACGTAGTAGACACGACTGAACCAGAATCGATGTGCCTCGGATGAGGACTTTGTCGCTGCCGCGGATGAGGACTTTGTTAATAAGGTTCACGGGCGTGCGCGCAGTAAACAGGAGAAAATGGGTTGATGTGCGGATGCGTCACAGGCCGAGTGTGTGCGATCGCGCGCTTTTAGTTTTTGTACTCGTCACTCGCACATGTGTGAATTCTTAGCAAATTTTCGGTGGCTGCGAATTGTTGGAGAAAATTGTGAGTTGATGTTCAAAACTTGGCGGTCACCACTATGGGAATTAAGATCGTTCTTGACTTCACTATTAAGGGGGTCTTCTCATTCAAAACCCGTTTTTTGGACCCTTTTTAAAAAAATCTTATTTGAAAACGAAGAATAATTGAAAACTTTTTTTTATTTATTGTATTACAAAAGGTTCAAAGTAAATAAAAATTTTTTTGCCTCGATACGAGGGCTGTTCAAAAGTAATGAGACTTCAAAGTTGGTGGTGAAAAAAAGGTGTCGTCACGGCGGCCACGATTCCGGGCTCCGGAGCGTCCGAAATGAAAAAAACGGGGTTATAGTCAGTATAGATGTAATTCTCGGGTGAACCTCAAACTTAATTTTGTGATTTTTTTGACAAAATGGCGGCCATTCAAAAAAAAATTTCAATTTCGGGCTTTTTTTTGTAGTTTAGTGTAAAAAAAAATAGTAAAATTTTTTAAAATTATGGTCGAGGTTCACCCGAGAATGGTGACAATTCTGCGTCGATTCCACTTTGTTTCAGAAAATCGGTTCAGTTGAACTGGAGATATCATGGCCGCCAGTTCGAAAAACGTGGTTTCGAGATAAACGCGCTTTAAGTTTGCAGTTGCTTGGGAATTTAGGTCACATTGGGTCACTAAAAGGACTATATCTCCTAAACTAATTCGAGTTTTCGAAAATCCTTTTGGGGGGATATTTTTGAATATCCAAGCTATAAATAAATGGAAAAATAAAGTCGAAAAAAAACAGCAACCAATGAAAGGGAGTCTTCTTGTTTTACTTATTGTTTTACTTAACTAGATTAATACAAATTGTTGTTTGTTGGTCGTGTCCAGTTCCGAGCGCTGGTCGCTGCCACAAGTCTCACACACACTATTCTAACTCTTCGAGATGAGAGATGATTAGCTGCGTAGTTATCGATAGAAGGTCATGACTAGTGTTCGATAATGGCTCGTGGCTAGTGTGGGCAGAGCCGCCTAAACACTTTACCTACAACAACAAGTGCCACATAGTTTTTTTTTTTTGAAATGGTTGTAAGAATACCTTTTTGCTCACACTCATTGAAAATATGCACAAACTGTGCTGAATGCAGTGTCATGGCTAGTTTTACAGCAAGGTTCGAAAGACCATTCAGATTTTATTGGGCTGAAGGTTCATCGCCGCCGCCAATATTTCTGCTCGGTTATCTTCTTCTCTGTAGTATTTGGGGTAAAAACAAAAGGGTGCATGGGTAATTCAGATAAGCGAGTCAGAAAGACATTTTCGACAATCTTTTTCAGCTCACACGGGTCACTTGGTGTGGCCTGTTTATTGCCGTAGAGTCGCTTATTTTGTAGGATCTTGGACAGCAGAGTCACACAGCGCAAAAAAGCACTCCCGCTTACTCGCTTTGATCGCATCTTTCTAGCCGAATAGTACCCTGCCTGTCTCCATGAAAAGTTCAGTCCGTAAGACGTCTTCTTTTTTGTAGATTGACAAAATTTTGATATTCCTAGGTCTGAGTCTAGGTTAGGATTTGCAGTATTAAAGTTACCCTTTATAACTTTTTATTCTGCGTAAAATGTTTGAAACTTTTTACTAAAAATTTCCTGTTTTTCTTTTCAAACTTGCAGACATGGGCATCTTTGAGAACATTACCGAGGGACGTCTGACCGCCATTAGTGGGCATCCGGCTATATTTGATTTGCCGCCCATTGAATCGGTGCCCGTTCCTTCAGTTACATGGCAATACGAGGATGGCCCACTCAACTATGACATCAAATATGCTTTTACCCAATCGAATCAGTTGATTATTTTGAGTGCCGATGAGAATGATCGTCGTGGATATCGTGCACGTGCCATCAACACGCAACTGGGCAAAGAGGAAATCAGCGCTTTTGTACACCTAAATGTCAGCGGTGATCCGTATGTGGAAGTGGCACCAGAAATTATCGTACGACCGCAGGACATGAGAGTGAAACGTGGCACTGGAGTAGTAGAGTTGCAGTGCATAGCCAATGCACGTCCGTTGCACGAACTGGAAACGCTCTGGGTTAAGGATGGCCTTGCCGTCGAAGCAGCCGGCGTCAGGCATACGCTCAACGATCCCTGGAATCGTACGTTGGCCCTGCTGCAGACCAATAGCTCACACCAGGGTGAATATGCGTGTCAGGTGCGCTTACGCAGTGGTGGCTATCCCATGGTAAGTGCCTCGGCGCAGGTAGAAATCCTGGAACCACCCGCCTTCTTTACGCCCATGCGTGCAGAGACTTTTGGTGAATTTGGCGGACAAGTCCAATTAGCCTGCGATGTGGTGGGTAAGCCTACGCCTCAAGTGAAATGGTTTCGCAATGCCGAGCCCGTGGAGGCTCACATACAGAGTGGCAGGTGAGTTGTTGATGCACACAATATTTCGTAATTAAAACCTAAACTACTCACCCATTCCCATCTGCAGATACGCTCTTGGTGCGGATAATACGTTAATAATTAAAAAACTAAGCCTGGAGGATGCGGCCATGTTTCAGTGTTTGGCCTGGAATGAGGCTGGTGAAAACTCAGCCAACACCTGGTTGCGTGTGAAAAGTAAGTCAAGAGGCGTTTAGGAAGGAAGAGGGGCCCAAATGCTAATGCTTTAAACATTAATCCATCGCGTGCCTAACGCTTAATCTCTACATCTCTTTGTCTTCCTCCATACATATACATACAATAATCCCTCCCCTCCAATACCTAATACTACTTACCTAGCCACAAACCATACAAAATCGCGCGTTAAACGTTTGGCGCAACCGCGCATTTTGCGGGTGAGAGCTTCGCATGCTGGCATGGGATCAGGTACCGCTTCCAACCCGGGCACGGTCTATAATAGACGCAAGGAATTACGCTTTGGTATGGGCATCCAGAATGCTGCAACAAAAAAAAAATTAAAAAAAAAAAACACACTGCACTCACTCATTCACCTACTTACACAAACCGCATGCCAGGCACTCGAATTGCACACGCTATTAGGTTTAATGGTACACATAAAGCACCTACTTTGATACTCAATCTAAATAATCTTAACTAAATCTAATATATGTAACCATTTTTTGCTTTGGTGTTCATCAACCGTGCACTTATTTGCACTTTCGCCAAATATTTACGATTTGATTCTATTTGTGTTTAGCTTTTTAAGAAAAAATAATGCATGATCAGTTGGTAAAAGTAATTGCAACATTTACCGAACTTTCAAATGGTCTAGAAATAGTACCTAAAACAGTGAAGCGAATTCGAAGAATAACAGTTATTGTTTAGAAAAACTAAACTTAAGGTAAAACCGCTATATCAAGTGTGTTTCGAATTCTCATGGGATAGTTTTACAACCTTAGAAATACCCCATACCTGGCTTTCGCCAGAAGTTAAGTAAACTATGTTTCGGGCTCCGGGCCCCTCTCAGAAGTCCGGGCCCGAGGGGACTTTAAAAAAAAAAAAAAAAAAAATACGTATCAAATTTGTTTGGGTACTCTGCTTTCAAGCCGAGTTTCATGTCAATCGGATGAAACCATAAAAACCTTTTTAATCCTCTTCGGAAAAGAATTTTCCAAATTTTCTACATAACTAAATGAAGGTGAGCAGTGTGACCATATAACCAACTAGGCAAACCATATAAGCGATCACACTGGTTTGCCAGATGTGTTTTATTCACAAAGAAACAACAGTTTAAGAATATGTTTCTTTCCTCTCTATGTCCAGTAACGTAAAATCAGCTGTGTGGCCAGATATCATCAAATGTTGAGAGAGCGCGGTAGTCTGCTTGTTGTTCTTCGCGTCTCCTTTGTGTACTCATATTGTTATTTGCAGCGGTCGTTTTGCTGTCCCAAATACCCTGCGGTTCTCCCTGCTTTCCATTTGTATTTCGTATACTCTTTTGTTGTTGTTCCTTGTTAAGCTCAATTTATACGACCGGATCGCTGTGAGTTTTCGACCTGGTGTCGTTCTTTACATGTCTAAGCTTTTAACTCTGTTACAAAACCAATCGTTCATTGAGCGGTCTGGTGTGCGGTCAGTTCAATTTTACCCGTCTCTTTTACACCTATCGCTCGCTGAGTGGCTACTCTGTTCGGTCTAGATACCAATACAAAACTAGCTGGATCAGGTCGTGTAATTGGGCTTTGTTGATCTTTTGTATTTGTAAATAGTTTCTGGTTCGCTTGTTTTTTCTTGTACTTTTATACCTGTAGAGTACACAGTATATTAAGTTTTCAAATGTCGTCATCTCCGTATGAACAAACAGATCCGATGGTGAGACTGTATGGAACTATGTTTCTATACTTCAGGCGTCAAGTTAATTTCAATTCTAGCCACGCCCCTCCTGCCCCCGCAATATCGAAAACGTATATCTCCCCAGTTTTATATAAGTTTGAACTTTTGTCCTTCTGATTTTAGTTCGGGACTCTTTATCGATCCGCTGGTTTTAAGATCGTGAACGTATTCGAGTTTAGGCAAACATAATTATGGGCGCACCGGTCGCTGATGGCAGCACTTCACAGGTACAGAGTATGTTATAGTCGGGCTTGACCGACTTTCTTTCTTGTTTTTGTAATTGATTGTTTGTTTGTTACTTTGTCTACGTATGGAACTCTTTTGTTAATTCTATCTTTGTTTTCCTTATTTGGGTTTGGATCTGGATTCTGGTTAGTGGTTTCGGCGATGAGCGATAATTTTATGCATATGTTTTAGAAAGAGGTTGATGCGAGGAGAAACTGATTGATGAAAAACCTTCGTATATTATGTAAAAAGTAGTTTTCCTTATTCTCTTTTAATCTCGGTGTCTAAATACGCTATTGTTTCGTTTTTCTCCATTTCTATCGTAATTGCAAGGAGAAGGCGAAGTGCATTCGCATTAGAGGTGGCCCACCGACAAGTCATCCTTGTGTGATAAAATTGTAAATTGTTAATGGAAGAATCAGCGAGTGGGCAACACTTCGAAGACAACAATGTAGATGATCTACCTAGTCTAAGTTATCACCCAGGGAAAACCTAAAGTTGACTTTTAAAATCAAAATTTTTGTCAACGGCAAGCGTGTAATTTTATTAGTAAGATCAGTAGGAGCGTCACAGAGTCGCGGTGCTGGTATTTTGTTGTTGCTTGCAAAGATTTTTTTTAAGAAATAAAGGGCCAGGTTCTAGGTTGCAAAGGTCCAATAGGTGCGCCCACGGCTACAAAGTTTCCCATAAATGTGTTTAAGTTGTCTAACAGTTTTCTTATACAATCGTCCTTTGGCAATTTCAGATGTTATTTATTATGATTAACCCACATATTATTACAGTTATTATTAATATTAAACAGGTCAAAACTTCACTCTAGCAGCTATGCATATTCATTTCTAATTTGCATCTTCATGAAGCCATTGAAGAGTTTTTGACACCCAAGTGCCGTTAAGTGCTTGTGACAGAGCAAACACCAACACAAACATACACACACACACACACCTCTCTCTCTCTCTCTCTCTTATGAGTTTGTATTTGCACTTGCCAGAGGAACAATTTCGCATTTTAATGAACTTAATAGGGCTGACACAAGTCACTTGCTCGGGGGTCACTTTGCCCAAATAAGTATGCTACATAATTTGACATATTGTAGTGGAAAATTGCTTCACAGTTGCATATTGTTTTTTAGTTCCTCCTTATTGCGAGGTCTTTAAAAAGTTTCGAAAGAAACCAGAGAACATTTTTATGGCCACCCAAGCTGAGCCAATGTAAATTTCAAATTTCTATGCATATTTTGTTGAGTTATTTCTTACCACACCCCCAGCAGCAGCAGCGGCAGCGGCAGCCCCACTACCACACTGCTGCCGCCCCTCCTGCTGCTGATGTTGCATTGTATTCGAGTTAAACTAGTTAAAAGATTTTCGTCGTCTTGCGGTTTATTGAAAAACTTTTCCTTCAGTTAAGTTTTAGTAAGTTTTTTCGTGCTGGCTTCTCCCACTCCCCTCATACCATTCAGTCAAATCGGCATTGTGTCATCATCCACTTGGTTGCGCCTCATTTAATTTTATATGGCAAGGCAGGATCATCATTTTAGTCAATTTGTTTGTCTGCGCGAACGCATTTTATGGACAGAGTTTCATGTGTTTTTAGTCTAAGTCTGGCCCTGTTCTGATTACTTTGGATGAAAAGTTTGTTGACTTTATTTGGCCAATTGATGTTAACTTTATGACTCCCCTCAACTGATATCTTTTTCTCTCTCGCTAGACGAACTTATTTTTTGAAAAATTGTTTGACTTGAAGCATTAAAAGGACTTGGGAGATTAAAATTGAAACTAGTTTCTAGTTTGAAAAGGGGATCAATAATTTAAATCTGCAAAATTTTGGAAGCTTCTGTTAAAGTTAAAGATTAAATAAAGGTTTAAGGCTATTTGAAGCAGCTTTCGCCCTTTCATTATCAGCAGACTTCACTTATAATCTTTTCAATTGCCCTTTTAATGTTGAATGTCCTTAGAATGAAATCTTAAACATTCAAAACTCGAGTTTATTAGCTCTTTTTGTTCATTTTATGGCCACCCCAAAAGTATGCAAATTTTTGAAGCTTCTGCTTAAGTTGAATGTGAGTTGAAATTGATTGAAAGATTCAAAATTGTATAGTAAGCAGGTTTTCAGCTTAAGCTCTTTTAAGAACCATCGGGTTTTAACATTAGCAGACCTGGCTTTCCACTTTAAAATCACATTTCAGTTATTTTAAGCCAATTTCGAATTTGATTTGGATTTAATTGGACTTGAACTTGGACTTACTTTGTATATAAGGGCTGATTTTTGATTTAGATCATCGGTGGGCACGATATTTGATTTTTCAGAGCGATCCAACAACAACAGAAAAAAAAACAACCCTTTTTGGCGAGGCTCCAGTCGATGAGAATTTTCAGATCGATAGCTTTTATGCTGTTTGCGTAGAAGCAGACAGACGGACAGGGATGAATCAACTTAGCTCCTCACTCTGATCAAGAATATATATAGTTTATGGGGTCGGAAATGATTATTTCTATGCGTTGCAAATTTCTGGGCAAAATTATAATACCCGCTGGTTATGGATAGCGAACGGCCTCCTAATGAAGGTTAGCTGCAAACAAGTGGATATACCCAAATATGTAGATATTGTGAAGAAAGCCTTTTTTCTCTAAACATGTACTAGCACACTGCGATGTTCTAGCGTTAAGGAGACTTAACAGATTTGGGAAACATAGCTCACACCCCAACATTAGATTAGTAACCTAAAACTCACGGAAATTGAGACATTCGAACAGAAAATTGGGCTGCTAGAAAAGTTGTACACTCAGTAAAGGGGCACAACAGACCAGGACGAATATAATTCAAAGTATCAAACCGACTTGAAGCCAACGGAATCGGGTCGTCGCCGTGTATTTAACTAGTATAAAAAAAAATTTAATCCTAACCTTCGAAGAAAGAGCTATAGCCTGATTACAGGGGTAAGTGACAGAAGACAATTGCTGGTGATGCTCGGTACCAAATATATTTGGATAAATGAAACATATTATCAGCAACTGTACGGATCAACATTTTATTTCCTTGAAGATATTTGCTAGAAGGACCTATAAGGCGTTCTGTAAGCTCATTGAAATTATGGCTGTCGAGTGACAACCCTTTATTAATACGGGCTCTCTAAGGAAAAGTTCGGACGTAAGCTTACCGAAGCAATACGAGACGAGATATTTCGTTGAGACAATTTTTCAGACACAAATTGGTTAGTTTACAAAAATTTTAATTTAAAGAAATTCACGGCCAAAATGGCACGGACTAGAGGTTCGGATCAGATTGACTTGGCTGAGTCCCTATAGGTTTCCTGGTCCAGTATTAGTTTACTTGTTAATGTTGTAGTGGCACAGAATCGAAAAAAAAAATTTGTGTTATCCTTAATGTTGATCCTTTAAGTACATGTGAGAATCATAGATTTATCTTGCGACGCTTTGTTCAAAAGATATTTGAACAACAATCAATCAATATCGAGCACCCCACGCTTTTTATACCCTTGCAGAGGGTATTATAAAATTGTCCGGATGTTTGTAACTCATTGAAGGAAGCATCTCCGACCACATAAAGTATATATATTCTTGATCAGCACGACGAGCTCAGTTGATGTAGCCATGTCCGTCTGTCCATCTGTTTGTATGCTATCTCCTCCGTCAGTTATAAAGCTATCTTCACCAAACTTTGCACGAAGTCTTCTGGTACAAATAACCTGCACATTTATCGAAATCGGCTGGATTTTGTTTTCAATTGTAGCGTCTTTAAACTGGCCTGACTTAAATATTATCTGCTTCAGCACAATTTGACCTACTTTGTTGAAAATTGGATGAATATATCAAATAGCTGTCCTTTAAAAAAAAAATGGCTTAGAGAATGAGAGGACAATGCTCGTGTCACTTACCAATATAATAAATTATAAACTTAATTGCTTAACATAATCAATGAAGCTGTTCGAGATGACAACAAGGGACGCGATAGGTTATCGATATAGCTCGTGATGATCGTGATAAGTGTGGCCAGAGCTCCAGTGATCGTGTGGAAGCAAATATATGATATGGGTAGAAACTGCAAAATCCGTAGTACTGAGCATGTGCACCGAGAACGGATTTGCGTTGTTGCATCGATATCTGGTGATAGCCTCGAATGGTCGATAAGCAAGTTCGTTTGAGCCTGGATATTGTTGCCTCTCGTCGAGATTGATGGTTGCTTCGAGTGGGGGTCGATAAGCAAGTTCGATCAAGTCGGGATGATGTTGCCTCTCGATGAGGTGCCTCGGTTGAGGAGCCTAAGTTGAGGGAAAAGTTAGCTCTCGTCGTGGGGCTTGTGTTGCCTCGGTTAAGACTTTGTGTTGTCTCGGTTGAGAACTTTGTAGTGCCTCGGTTGAGGACTTTCTCGCTGCCTCGCATAGAAGGCTTTGTTGCCTCTCGCGGAGGGCTTTGTTTTGCCTCGATTGAGGGCTTTGTTGTTCAGGTTCACAGCAGTGTGCGTGTGAATTTTGCAAGAGTTCGAAATTCGTTTGTGTAAAACACCACTTTAAATTTTGTTAATATAGCTCTTCTCTTAGACGGGCTTACCACCTATGGTGAATGAGAAGTCTGTGCTTGTATGAACATATTATTTATTGTTAACTTAAATTGATTAACACAATTTGTTGGTCGCTGGCCAGCGGTTGATCGACTAAGGCCACGATTGGTTTACGATATATCGCTCGTCATTATAGTGTTAAGTGTGGCCTGAGCTGTCACACTGGCCGCAGAAGAGGCGCCATCTATTGGTCAGCTTTGGATCACTCAGCTAGCATTGTTCAAAGAGAAAAGAAAATTATTGTATAAAAGCGTTTTATACGTGCTGCAAGAGTATACAAACTTTGGCTGAGCCGAAGTTAACTTTCGCCAATCAATCAATCAAATTCTATGGTCTCCCAGGCACACATTTCAAAATCCAACAATACACAACACCAAATATATCAAAATACATCATGAGCTAGAGTCTATGGCCCGGGGCACCGGCCGACGCATAAATTGGTTAATGGTATTGTCTTAAAATAAACCCGGGTGAAAGAGCGTAGCCTTCGAAGGCATGCGCCCCTGATATATCATCAAAACGCCGAGCGATCTAGGGCAGGACTAATAGGTTGATGCTATTGTCTTAAGTTTTGTTTGTTAAATATGCTTTCAAGTTTTGTCAAAATTTAAAGCCAGCTTCTTAAATATTTTTAAGCATTAAATAAAGATTAAGATAAAGATGCTTTCGATATGAAAGGAGAAACAATCTTTAAAACAATGTCGGGAAAATGAGAATATAAATGAAAACGTGAATTTTCCTAAGCAATATCGATGGTTAAAGGGGTGACTATAGCATATAGCGCCCCATAGAAAAATGTTTTGTTTTTAATGTTAGCGCTCCCTTAAACTAGTCAAAGATGAATGTCAAATGCTTTAAAAGATATTTGCAAAATTTGGTAGAAATCGGATGACTATATCTTATGACTGCACTATCGGCGAATGTAGAAAATTAAATCGCTGTTGAAGGTTTTGGGTTCGATCCCGCTCAGAACATGTAATGAAGTTTTCTTTGAATAACTTACACCCGCACTTTCTGTTGGCCCAGCTTCGTAGTAAATGCAGCTTGTCAAACTTCGACGGCGTTAAACTATAGTCTTTTTTTAATGGTTAGCACCGCGATTGAGGAGGCTCCTTTGCCTTGGGTCTGGTTCAAGCCATTTTACCATTGTTAATAATATACGTTTTAAACATATTTTGCAAATTTGGTCGAAATCAGAATATCAAAACGATGACTTGCAAGGATATCAAAACTTCGGCACAGACGAAGTTAGCTTAGCCTTCTCGTTTTTAGAAACTTCACGCTCAAATTTGCACAAAAATATAATTTTTAAATACTTTTAGAACCTTTTCAGATTCAAAATAAATTTTCCCGAACAATGTGACTCATAAATTTTATATTTATTTGGGGCACCCATAAGTATGCAATAAAAAGTCAAGTTGCCAAAAATTTTTTAAATATTTTGTTAACTTTTAGAAAAGTAGCTCTTAAATGTAATTTTTGCACATTTTGATGAATGTTTTTGATTCAAAACAAATTTTCCCCAACTCAACATAAATTTCATGATTATTTTTGGCACCCATAAGTATGCAATGAAAAATAAGAAAAAAGAAGCTGCACTGCCCTTTTTTTTATAATTTTAAAATTAAGCCATTTGCATCAGTTGTCGCAATTAGTTTATTCAATTTAAACTTTGGCTCTGGTCTATTTTTTTTTTTTTTTTTTTTACTTTTTTGATTTTACTTTTTTGATTCAAGCAACAAGTTATTGTAGCTTGAGTCTCCCAGGTCTCAAGGAGCTCAGGGGGGGGGGGCTCTTTTGACTCAGTCAGTCAGCTAGCTAATCATTTTCCAGCATGGCGCGCGTCTAAGTAGCGGCGGGTCTGTCTGCATTTTAATTGCACACTCTACAACAGAGGCCCCGGGCAAAGTTTTGCACATTTTTCTGTGTTCTGTGTATTTTTGTTTATTTTTCGCTCCATTTTCGTTAACTTGACGTAAATCTTCGCTCTTTGCACCTGGGCACAGCTCAGGATTTTCCACATTAAGCACATTGTTCGTGTTGTTGTTGTTCTTTGCTGCGCATTTTCCGGCTGGGTGGTGGTGCTCCGTAACATAATTTCGTAATTTCCCGAAATGCAAAGTGATTTTAATCGCCGTTTCCTTCAAGCCGGCAAAGGGTGAAAGTTTAATGAGGCGAAGTAGTAGGCCAGAAGGGTATGTGGGTGGGCGTGGATGTGGAGGTTTCATCCGGCAGCTGACAACAATGCAATGCAGTTGGCAGTGGCTTGTGGCAACAGGTGGCGCCACCATATGTGTGGGAAGCAGTGGCTGTTTTTTAAATGCATTTTTTTGTTTGGTAAATTGGCCTTAATATTATTTTTCTTAGGATTGATTGAGTTGAGACATGCAATTTTCATTAGGGGAATGCGACACTTAATGAAGTGAGAGAGAGGTACAGCCAACAAAATATCTGAGCAAGTGAGTAACTGAACAGCTGAACAACTAAGGAGCGGGCAAGAGACTAAGTGACCAACAAGGGAAGTGAGCAATCAAAACACTTAAAGAAAGAGAACAACTAAGCAAGTAAATAACTGAACAACTGAGCAAGTGAACAACTGAAAAGTAAACAACTGAGCGAGTGAACAACTCAGCAACTGACCAAGTAAATAACTAAGCAATGAGCTTATAGCAGCTATCAGCTGGTAAAAAACTGAGCAAGTGAACCTCTGTGGAAGTGACCAAATGAGCAAGTAAACAACTGAGCAAGTAAATATGCTAAACAGTGGAGAAAGTAGATAACTGAATAACTTGGAACAAGCGAACCTCTGAGGAAGTAAGCAGCTGAGCAAGTAAACATCCAAACAGTAAACAACTAAAAAAGTAAAGAACTGAGCAAGTAAACAACTGATCAATTTTAAACAAATCAACCTCTGACTAAGTGAAGTACTGGGCACGTGAATAACTGAACAACTAAGCAATTGAAAAAACTGAGAAAGTACACAGCTGAGCAAGTGCGCAACTGTAGATGTAAACATAGAGAAAGTGGACACTTTAGAACAAGTGAACAACTGAGCAAGTTAATAACTGTGCAAGTAAGCAATTAAGAAAGTAACAACTGAGCAAATGATCAACTGAGCAAGCGATCAACTGAGCGATTCAACATTGGGATGTAAACATAGGGAAAGGTGAACAACTGAGCAAGTAAACTACTTAAAATTAGTGAAAAACTGAGCAAGTAAACAATTGAGCTAGTAAATCACTGAACAACTGAGAAAGTAAACAACTGAGTTACTGAACAACTTAGAGCAAGCGAACCTCTAAGGAAGTAAAGAACTGAGCAAGTAAACATCTGACCAAGTGAACAACTAAAAAGTAAAGAACTGATCAAGTGAACCTCTGAGGAAGTGAAGAACTGAGCACGTGAATAACTGAACAACTGAGAAAGTACACAACTGAGCAAGTGTCCAACTCTAGATGTAAACATAGAGCAAGTGTACACTTTAGAACTAGTGAACAACTGAGCAAGTAAGCAACTTAAGCAATTAAAAGTAACAACTGAGCAAATGATCAACTGAGCAAGTGATCAACTGAGCAAGTGATCAACTATGCAAGTGATCGACTGAGCAAGTGATCGACTGTGGAAGTAAACATAGGGGAATGTGAACAACTGAGCAAGTGAACTACTTAAAACTGGTGCAAAACTGAGCATGTAAGCAACTGAGCAAGTGAATTTGCTCTCATTCAAATTCAATGTTCAGTGTAAAGACAACCACTTCTACCTTTATCCACACTCAAAGCTAATTTGTGCCTCATTAGGACTATCCATTCTTTGCTCACCAAACTTGAGTAACTGAGCTACTATAAGAGATATTTTAGTGAGTTTTTGTTTTATATATTCTTTGAAACTTCTCATGGTAGTAGCTCAACTTGTATTTCAAAACCGGCAACCCTTTGAAAAGAAAAAAATTTTCTTAAGAAAAAAAGGACCAAAAAAGCACTTGGCATGCAAATTTTATGCAGTAACTCCTAAAACCTTTCTCTCTCTCTCAGTCTCCTCCTCTTCTCCTTCTCTGGCCGTAGTCCGCTTCAATGGCAAAGTAATGGCAATTATCGCCGGCGCACGCCATTCCCAGTGAGTGTTTTTATTATGGCTTTAACTCTGAGGCCGAGCCTCTTTAGTGGGTCAACTTGAAATTAATTACGTAGGCGACGTGGATAGCAGCAGGATAGCAGGCAGACAGCCATTGCACATTGCATAAATCGCTTCCTTCACGATTGTCAGTTCATGTCAAATTTATCAACAAAGGGCAGCCCGAAAGAAAAGCAGCTGAAAATTATGCTACAAATTTTTCTTTTTCCTTTTGAGTTGCCTTTAATATGCCCTTTGCGTGTGCCATAAAAAAAAAAATAAAGAAATAAGTCCAAGTCCTCTGGGAGGGAGAGAGAGAGAGAGAAGGGAGGTCAGCAACTTAAGTACTTTTAACACGTTAGTTCAGTTTTCTCTTGAAGCCAGGCACACCAAATTTTTTAAACAGAAGTCACAACTATCTGCGCCCCCACCCCCCACTTCTTATATTTTATTCGTTTAATCAAAATAATGTCAAGTGAATTGCATGTCCTGCCTGCTGTACTTAACGTCAGCCAGTTTCATTTTCGCTACTAAAGTGCTTAAATATCTTAATGTAAACCGAGAGAGAAAGCCTTTTTTTTATTGTAATTTTATGCACTTATTTACATAAGCGTAGTTAACATGAATGCCGAATCATACCGAAATTATTACATTATTACTTTTGCTGACTGTGAAACAAAAGGACCGGGTCAGGTCAGGCCAGGCTTCATCTTCTCAGGCTCTGGCTCTGGCTCATTGTGGCATTTGGCCATAACAATGAAAACAAACTCAATAAATAATTGACTTTAACGAGTCCGACGTTGGCAGTTGCGTGAAAGGAAACGCCAACGCAAAGGCCAGCAAGTGGCATAAATGGGAATTTGGCTTAATATCATATTAATTGAGATTTCAGCAAATGATCCAAAGGGTTAAGTTCACAAAATTGAATGGAATTGAGGGCAAAGGAATGCGTAATTCTCTGTGCGTTGGTAGAAACAGGGGTGACCTTTAAAGAAATGGATAAGACAAGTTCAAGTTCAGATTTGATACGTTGTAAGAGCCAACAAGATCCGACACAAAACACCGATATTATGCACTAAACGACTATTGATGTTAAAATCATAGTTAAACAGGTTGTATACATTTTTTAGCATTTTTGGAGCTTAACATCCAAAAAGATCCGACAAAAAACACCGATATTATGCATGAATCGGCTATTGATGATAAAGTCATATTGTTAACCTTATATATTTGGCCTAGTTGAACAGGTTTTATATATTTTCTAACACTTTTGGAGCCTAATATCCAAAAAGATCTGACAAAAAACACCGAAACTATGCACAAATCGATTATTGATGATAAAATTCTACATATTTGGCCTTGTTTAACAGGTTTTATGCATTTACTAGCACTTTTGGAGCCTACTATCCAAAAAGATGCGACAAAAATCACGGATGATATGCATGAATCGACTATTGATGATAAAGTTATATTGATAACCTTTCATACTTGGCCTTGATAAACATGTTGTATTCATTTTGCAGCCTAATATCCAAAAGGATCCGACAAAAAACACCGAATTTATGCACGAATCGTCTTTTGATGATAAATTCATATTGGTAACCTTACATATTTGGCCTTGCTAAAGAGGTTTTATGCATTTTCTAGCACTTTTGGAGCATAATATCCAAAAAGATCCGACAAAAAACACCGATATTATGCATGAATCCACTATTGAGGATAAAGCCATATTGGTAACCTTACATATTAGCTAAACAGTTTTTTTCTAGCACTTTTGGAGCCTAATATCCAAAAAGAACCGACAAAAAACACCACAAAAACTTATGATAATAAAATCATATTGTTAACCATACATATTTGACCTAGTTTAACAAGTTTTTTACAGTAAAAGTCAGGGACTGTAAATGGCCTCCCAATAACTGGGCATAGCTCTTCCCGTTCGGCAGCGAATCTCGGACAGACAAAGAATATATGCATTGCGACTTCTATGGTCCGCGATCAGTGAGTGCAAAACGGATCTGTCTCATGCTTAAACCTATTGAGATAGGATTGGAAGCATCCATGTCCAGTCAGTAGCTGTGTTAGGTAAAAGTCGGTTTGTCCGTGTTTTCTACCCACCCACGGCCTTATGTCCGAAATCAGTCTTCTTGTCCAGCTGCCGTTGGTGGTAGCACTCCACCTCGCCTGCCATTGCGTCACCGTTCTCTCTCGTCGATGTTCATCTACCTCCCTACTTTCCATTGCTAACAGGTCCACAGGCACCATTCCAGCTAGTACCAGGGCCGCGTCTTCTGACATTGTCCGGAAGCTGCAGATAACTCGGAGAGCACACCAACTGTACGCACTCTTGCATCCTCGACTATATTGTGGCACGGTCATTGCAGGTGCCCATATTGGTGCTGCGTATATAATGATCAACCTTACCACGTTGCAGATCAGCCATTTACTATGTTGCCGAGGTCCACCGATATTCACCATAATTTCCGATAAAGCAATCATTGCTTTGATGGCCTTTTCCTGCACGTACTCTAGGTGGCTTTTAAAGTTTAACCTATGGTCCAGCATAACCCCCAGGTACTTTATAGCCTCCTTCGACATAATGGGCCGGCCTCGGACTCTTATGTGGGCAGTTTCTACACGTTTCCTACTGTTGATAAGGACCACTTCGGTTTTGTGGGGAGCCAGACTCAACCCGTTAACCTCAAGCCAGTCGGTCACCCGCACTATGGCGTGATTTCTTTTACGCTGGACATCCTCCTGATTTTTGGCTACTGCAACAACAGCAATATCTGACACCGATCGGTGCAAATAGTCGAAGAACTCCGTCATACATCACGTTCCACAGAATCGGGCCTATGACTGAGCCCTGTGGCACGACGCCTTTGACTCCGTATGATTTCTGTTCGTCCGATGTGTCGTAAAGCAAAGTACGATTTTCAAAGTAACTGCTTACCAATTTCATGCGTTCTTTACGTCGAGTGTTGTAACGAGGCAGTACTCCTTACTTCCACCTCACCATCTTCTTCCAGACGTGGCCTTGCGGGCAATGTTCACCACCATTGCTGATTTGAGAGGCCGTGTCGTTCTTCCAGTTCCGCCTCTAGACGGTTGCATAAGATGTGCTCAAACAGTTTGCAGATGACGTCTAGCATGCACATTGGTCTGTACGCAGAGGGGTCCTCCATGTTTTTGTCCCCTTTTGGGAAAGAGTCCCTTCCTGGAGCTTCCATCTTGAGGGAAAGAGTCCCTTCCTGATGTACTGGTTATAAGTATCAGCAAAAACATTCGGCTGTGATCAGCTTTGGTTGGGATCCCGTCTGGCCCTGGTGCTTTGTCGACGTGTACGCGGGATAGTGCAGCTAGTACTTCCTCTGCGTTTGTAGTACAGACGTACGATGAGCCCGATCCTATTGTCTCCGGGTAAACCGGGAATAGCGTATGGACAACTGTTTGTAGCTGCATGGGGCATGTAGGAGATGGCCGCCTTGCCAGTTTTCCCATTACGAGCTTGTAAGCTTGTCCAAAAGGTTGTCCTTCAGCTTCTTTGCACAATGTCTTCCAACAGTTTGCCTTACTCCCCCTTATGACCTTTTTAAGTCAAGCTCAATGGGTTTTGAACGCAATTTGCGGTATGTCCGCTTGAAGTTGGGCCACTTGGTCTAGTGGCCTTTGCCGGGATCGCTTTGTCGCGCGTCGAATATTTTGTGTTTCGCTGATCCACCAGTGAACCGGTTTCCTTCTGACCGGGCCCCTCCTTTTATCATATAGTTAACCTTACATATTTGTCCTAGTTAAACGGGTCTTTTACATATTCTAGATCCGACAAAAAACACCGAACGATTTAAGCATTGATTATTGATGAAAATATCAATGGTATTCTGTAGTCAGTGCACTTGACCGCAACATTCTTACTTGTCTTCCTAATTTATAATGCCCAACTTATTCTAAATTAAGTCCAAATCTGACACATGCAACATTTATACTCGTTAATCCAATCGCCAAGAAACTAGCTTTAACTTTTTGCTGTATTTTATTTTTGCTCTATTTTCAAAATGCATCTAAATTTAATCATATCACCAACATTAGCTACAAGTTCTTTGTTTGTAGTTGTAACTAAATCCGTGTATGGTCATATCTTGGAATTGTCCAACTAAACTTCATTTCTCATTTTCCCCTTTTTTTAGCCTCTGCCCCGGTACTGGAACAACCGCCACAGAATGTGACCGCATTGGATGGCAAGGATGCTACAATTTCATGTCGCGCCATAGGCGCTCCCAATCCAAACATTACCTGGATCTACAATGGTAAGTGAAGTGTGCTGCCAAACCAAAATTTTTAACCAACCACCTTGTGCTAGCGGACTCAACGCATGCTCCAACTAATTATGATGCTAATTTCTCGTTGTTGTTTTCCTTGTTCTCTCCTGTTGTTCTCTGGCTAACCCACAATCAAACAAAACAAAACAAAAAAAAACCTGTATAACCGCAACCTGCAACTGCAACTGAATTGTGCCCCGCTAAAAACCCATTCACCAACAACTCCTCCTGCCACACACACACACACGCGCACACACAACAATGTGTCGCCCAACAATGCAATCAAAATATGCAGAAACACAACTGGTCGAGATATCGAGCCGTGTGCAAATTCTCGAATCCGGTGATTTACTCATTTCGAATATACGCGCCACGGATGCCGGCCTCTACATTTGTGTGCGTGCCAACGAGGCGGGCAGCGTTAAGGGCGAGGCCTATCTAAGCGTTTTGGGTAAGTAATGTTGGCCATTCACCCGCTTAACCAGCAAATGTGAACCAAAACTAAAAATGAATTGTTAGTTTTTAAGTGTATTTTTTTGGAGGGATTTTCCCAGTAAGAGCTGTTGCTTTGGGCTAAATCACAGCAATAACACCGGCTAACAATGGTGCAGAGTGCCGTGTTTTTTTTTTTTTTTTTGTCACATATGTGTTGACAGCATTATCTTTGTGAATGTGTAGCGATCACCGCAGCATGCCTTAGGGTAGAAAAGTAGTGTATGTAGGACTTGCCATTAACCTTTTTAAAGTATGTCAGATTTTAGCTCAAAAACTGTGTCCTAACACTCAAGCATTTGCATACTTTTCGTTGTTGTATTTGCTCACTTTCACCTTAACAAAGTTTGAGTTAAGCTCTTAAATTTTCGAATTTCCAACCCCATATGTTATATATTATATATGTATTTTCTTGATCAGGGCAAAGCACTGAGTAGATTAAGCTTTGTCCTTCCGTCAATCTGTTTCTATGCACACTGGGACAGAATGAAAAGCTGAACGGCAGGAATTAATATCGTCGTTGTTATTAACTAGGGGGTTTTTAGGTGCACTGATTTCATCTTGGCAATACTTTTCCGATCGGAGGGTAGGGGGCTGACTTATGGAGGGTGGAGGGGATAAATTAAACAAAATAAGATATCGTTTAATAGGTTTTTGGGTGCTTCGATTTCATTTCTGGCAATATTTTTCTGATCAGAAGATCGATAGGCAAACTAAGGAAATGAAGGATGGGGGTCGTTGAACAATTTCTCACAAAAAAGTTCCATGTAGGCTACTCCTAAAACTAGTCCGATTTGGAAAATTTTTGGTACACGCTAGTCTCTTGTGAAGCGTAACATTATGGCCGAGTTTCATTAGGATCGGTCAAAGTTAAGAAGTATGGGTGGTCCATTTCAAAATTGGAATTTGATTTTGATATAAATCCATATTTTTCAAAGATTGAACACCACGGCCATTCCATTCGGTCCACCTAATTTTTGAGAATATTTTCAATTGTTTCGGCACGTATGTCAGCAATAGCAACTGGAATCTCGTTCTTCAACTCATCAATTGTTTCAGGATTGTTTGCATAACATTTCTCCTTGACCGCTCTCCAAAGATAATAGTCTGACGGTGTCAGATCACAGCTTCTGGGCGGCCAAATCACATTTCCATATTTGCTGATTATTCGATTTTCGAAGATAGGGCGCAGAAGATCGATTGTGGCGTGCACTGTGTGGCACGTAGCGCTGTCTTGTTGAAACCATATATTGTCCAAGTCTTCCGCTTTAATTTTCTCGAAGAACTAATCACTTAACATTGCGCGGTAGTACTCACCATTCACGTTTACGGTGGCTCCTTCTTCATTTTCAAAGAAAAATGGACCAATGATGCCTCGAATCCAAAATTCGCACCAAAGTGCATTGGCTTCTCGACGACGATATGCGGATTTTCTGTGCCCCAGATGCGACAATTTTGTTTATTAATAAAACCACCGAGGTGGAAATGTGCTTCATCCGAAAAGAGGATTATTCAGTAAAATTCACCATCTTCGGCCAAACGATCTTCCTCCCAATTTGCGAACTGTAGACGATTCGGATGGTCAATTGGCTTTAGCTGCTGCACCAATTGAACTTTGTATGGCTTCGTGGCAAGGTCTTTATGCAAAATTCGAGTCCAATTGTTGAGATCGATGGCAAGTTGACGTCGATGGTTGTTCAAGCACATTTTCAGCAACTGCAGCAATGTTTTCGGTCGCGCGCACCGGACGAGTACGTATAAGGGTTGGATTATCCACCAACATTCCAGTTTCACGAACTCACTTCACAAATTGATCCACAAATTGAGTTTTCGGAGCATTTTTTGTTAAATGTTATTTTTTCAAATTTTGCACAGTTTGAGTCGAGGACTCACCACTTTGGAAATACGTTTTTAATATTTCCCAACTTTCTTCAAGCAAATAGCGACCCATTTCGTAAATGTCTAAGTTTTTACTAAATATAAGTCGCTTTCCGCATGAAATTTTACGTTTTTAAAGTCAAATTATGAATAGTTCAAATTCCAAACACTAGATGGACCACCCTGAAGCTTCCATACAAAGTGAATAAGTATAAATTAATGAGAACAATAAAAAAAAAAAATAAGAAAGCAATGCTAACTTCGTCTTTGCCGAAGCTTAAATACACTTGAAACTTTTGTGACCACTGACTTATTTTGTGTCCAATGACTTAATTTATAAGCTTTATGTCTTGTGTCATTGGAATATTAAAAAAATTTTTTTTTTTAATTTTGTAGGGCAGCTACAAGAAGTGATCCGATTTTCTCGGTTCCGACATATGTGCAGTGTGCAGCTAAAAGATATCTCTGTGCCAAATTTCAGCTCGATAGCTTCAAAACGGAGCAACTAGCATGCGTAGAAACAGACAGACGGACGAACGGACAAAGCTCAATCGACTCAGCTCGTAATGCTGATCAAGAATATATATACTTTATGTGGTCGGAGTTGATTCTTTCTATGCATTCCAAACTTCTGGGTAAAATTATAATACACTTTTCAAGTGTATAAAAATGTTTTGCTCCAGTTTTAATATAACCTCTTCAAGGGTATAAAAAGATATCAGGTACAAGAAACATCTGCTAAAAATAGTCAAATATTAGCCTCCGAACAGGTATAACAACAGTGCTCGACTTTGTGTTCCTTGACTGCTGAACACCGTTCATGGAACATTCAAAACTGTACATTTCCGACCTTGGGGGTTGATTGGCCACTGTTAAAACCACTCAATGCTCCTGGATTACAACGTAGATTTTTTGAATTTCTGCAGGTCTGTTTTCCATTCTGTCCCAGTGTGCAGAGTCTTCTTTTTACTACACGCTGCAATTATCTCAAGGCCGACCCGATAGGATGACTATATCTTATAGCTGCCATAGAAACGATCAGTTAGAAAATATATTGTTAAGGAATTGTTGAGGTATTTATAATAAATTGTTGAGCAGTTGTTAAGAAGTGGTTAAGGAATTGTTCAAGAATTATTATGAAACTTTTAGGCAATTGTTAAGCAACTCTTGAGAAACTGTTGAGGAATTGTTAAGGAATCGTTGACGAATTGTTGAGGAGTTGTTAAGGAATTGTTGAGGAACTGTTAAGGAATTGTTATAGAATTGTTGCGACATTTTTAAGGAATTGTTAAGCAACTGTTGAGGAATTGTTAAGGAATTGTTAAGCAACTGTTGAGGAATTGTTGGGGAATTGTTGATGAATTGTTGAAGAATTGTTAGGGAATTGTTGAGGAATTGCTAAGGAATTTTTTAGGAATTGTTAAGCACCTGATGATGAATTGTGGAGCAGCTGTTCAAGAGTCGTTAAGGAATTTTTGAGGAATTATTGTGGAACTGTTAAGCAATTGTTGAGCAACTGTTGAGGAACTGTTGATGAATTGTTGAGGAATTGTTAAGGAGTTAATAAGGAATTGTTGAGACATTTTTAAGGAATTGTTAAGCAACTGTTGAGGAATTGTTGAGGAATTGTTGAAGATTTGTTAGGAATTATTAAGGAATTGTTGAGGAATCGTTGATGAATTGTTAAGGAATTGTTGAGGAATTGTGGATACATTTTTAAGGAATTGTTAAGCAACTGTTGAGGAATTGTTGAGCAGCTGTTGAGGAGTCGTTAAGGAATTGTTGAGTAATTATGATGGAAGTGTTAAGCAATTGTTGAGCAACTGTTAAGGAAATGTTGGGGAATTGTTGAGGAATTGTTAAGGAATTGAAAAGAAATTGTTTAGGAATTGTTGAGGAACTGATGGAAGTCCAGAAGGAATTGTTGAGCATTTTTTTAGGAATTTTTGAAGAATTGTTAAGGAATTGTTGAGTTGCAACTGTTGAGCCGCAACTGTTAAGTTGCAACTGTTGAGTTGTTGAGCAGCAACTGTGTCAGGAGCGGCGTTTGCTAAGCTGGCTGCCAACATAATATCAATATGTTATCAATTATGTTCATGATCTGTTATTAACATAAGGACCTTTCCTATATAAGACTTATTCCCCCAAGTAAATGGTGTATCGAAGACGGGCATGGCCGACTTTAACTTATGCACTCGTTATTAATGCAGATATCATCCATTTCAAAGTTGTCGACCATTGTAAAATTGGTTAAGGCTACGGTACAGGTTCTTTCTCGTAAATCATATATTCCCACGTTGGCGACCGTGCATAAGTTTAGTTTTTAAAATTGTTAAGGCATTTTCAAGGTAGCTTGAAAAGTTTTTGAGGGAATAATCGCAGACTCTACTCTACACATTTACCAATATCAATTTGGCGACCGTGACTATGAACGTTACGGATTTTCCCAGATATCATTTATTCAAACTTGCAGCATCTATCGAAAGATCACAGACAGCAACATGTTGCTTAAACCTCTAATTCGGATTCCCCAAACACTGCCAGATGACCTAGTTTGTTGATTTCTCTTAGAGGAGTCACCTGTCATTGTCAGTTAGAGGCAAAAATCACAGTTACCACAATTGTGTTCAGCTCTCATCCCACAGCTGACAGGCAACCGCAGAGATTTTACAGCCCCTCCGTCAGGGCAAATAGGCTCACAAAGCCCAACTAGGTGCGAGTGTATGAGTACTCACACATAGAGACACCGCCAACATGTGTCACACATCAAATCAACTAAAATGCATGGTCCAATAATAATAATAATGTCATCAAAGCCACAGAGGGAGCGCCACCGTCGCGTAGCCGCACCCGCAACAACACATCAGCAGCAGCAGCCAACATAAATTTAGAGTGGCGGCGCTCTTTGGCTCGACTCTCGACGGTGCAGTGCCAATTGCTTTTTGTGTGTGTGTAATAATGCACGAAATATATGTACAAGTATATGGTTTATGGTAGAGTAGAGGAGTCTGCCGTGCCATACTTCAAATGATTTTTTACCCACTTTTTTTTGCGTTTGGGTCTCGTTTGGTGTTTGTGTAATTAAAGTCGATTTGCACATGCACATTTTGGGGGCCTTTATGCGAATGGCCCTGTTTGCAGGTGTGTGCGAGGGTGGGATTTAGCAGTTCTGAGAAAAGCTTAAGCTATATAAACTACTACATAATTGTTTTTCTATGCCTTAAGCAACTGTCTTTGAAAAGTTGGTAGTCCTAAGAATTGACCTTTAGGAGAACTTTTGCTAAGTTGGCGACCGTGACATGCTATGCTAGAAATATTCAAAGCATCCCTCGCATAGTGTTGGTACCTCTAAAAGGCACATCAATGTCTGCTAATTGGCAAAACGCCGCTCAGCCTAGCATCCTCTAGCAGTCAACATAGCCGTTTTTTCCCCATTTTTTTTTTTTTGTGTGTTTTGTGTAGCATAAAACTTGACTACACACACACCAACAGTGGGAAAGAGAGGGGTAGAGAAAGTCCGGTAATCAAAAATCCTTTAGTCTCCGTCTGATGTACACTGGGTGCCACAAACACAATGGTCTGTGCTTCTCTCTATGGGGCACGTTGAACTTTTGCTGCATGCGGGCCAAGTGAGTGAAAAGGTTTTCCACATACCGAAGCTTTATGTATGCGGCTGCTCGATTTAAGATTAGTGAGATTTAAAGCCTCCCAAAAACTGTCCTCAAACTGTAAATACTCCGCTTTTCCTCCCATTCGCAGTGCGCACACAAATCATACAGCCGCCGGTGGACACCACCGTATTGCTTGGCCAGATCGCCACCCTGCAGTGCAAGGTGTCCAGTGACCCCAGTGTGCCATATAACATTGACTGGTATCGCGAGGGCCAGTCGGCGCCCATTAGCAACTCGCAACGGATTGGCGTACAGGCCGATGGCCAACTGGAAATCAAGTCAGTGAGGGCCAGCGATGTGGGTAGCTATGCGTGCGTTGTCACCTCACCCGGTGGCAATGAGACGCGCGCCGCTCGTCTCAGCGTCATCGAGCTGCCCTTTCCGCCCAGTAATGTGAAGGTGGAGCGTCTGACCGAGCCGCAACAACGTAGCATCAATGTCTCATGGACGCCGGGCTTCGATGGCAACACTCCAATATCCAAATTTATTATCCAGAGACGTGAAGTCTCCGAATTGGGTAAGTTTTTGCCTTGAACATGGCCATTGGGTGGGTGGGGGGTTTTGGCGTAACGTAGTTTTTTTTCTGGTTGGTGGTATGGGAATATGATTTATCAGAGACACAGCAGCGTCATTGTGGACCCACCATATGTGTGGGTAGAAAAGCAAAACACATAACCAGAGACTGCAAAACCACCACAAAAAAAAAAAAATAAAGAAAAAGAAACTGTCGCTGTTTACATTAGTGGACGGAGGAGGTTTACCAAATTTGTTTGTTTAAACAAGTCGATATTTAATGAATTTTTTTGAACGCCTTAATATGTTTAAAAAGCATTTTTCCTGACTTTTGTTAACCGTTTGTAAGTTGGCGACCGTGACTGAGCTTCTAAAATGTGTTTTTTATCAATGCATTGGTTAGGCAACGTCAAACAAAATTGAAAGTTAAAGAAAAATAATTTTGTTTGTATTTACCAGAGCTTGAAATTGAGTATCCATTACCCATTACTCATTATCCATTACACATTACCCATTACCCATGACCCATTACCCATTACCCATTACCCATTACCCATTACCCATTACCCATTACCCATTACCCATTACCCATTACCCATTACCCATTACCCATTACCCATTACCCACCCATTACCCATTACCCATTACCCATTACCCATTACCCATTACCCATTACCCATTACCCATTACCCATTACCCATTACCCATTACCCATTACCCATTACCCATTACCCATTACCCATTACCCATTACCCATTACCCATTACCCATTACCCATTACCCATTACCCATTACCCATTACCCATTACCCATTACCCATTACCATTACCCATTACCCATTACCCATTACCCTTACCCATTACCCATTTATCCATTACCCATTACCCATTGCCCATTACTATTACACATTACGCATTTCCATTACAATTACATAACAATTTTCAGTCTAAAAATTTAATTACTGGTAATTTAAAATAATTAAAGTAATTTCCGTTGCAATTTTTCATTATAATAAAGTAATTGTAATGATAATTACATTTTTAATTACCCAAAATATAGGAATGGTAATTGTAATGGTCATTGTAATAGTAATTGTATTGGCCATTTCAATGTATAGCTCTGGTGTATACACTACGCTTTCAAGTTGCG
The DNA here is from genome assembly GCA_018904265.1 of Lordiphosa collinella. NCBI lineage: Eukaryota > Metazoa > Arthropoda > Insecta > Diptera > Drosophilidae > Lordiphosa > Lordiphosa collinella. The sequence continues at coordinate 189,333 of JAEIFV010000234.1, forward strand.
CCTGACTTAACTAAAACACGACCAACATTAAACTGAACCTTGCTAGAAAACCACTCTTATCAAATTAAAATAGGTCTTTAAGCCAGTACAGAAACTCTTTAACTTTCCGTTCTTGTCCAAGAATCTTACAGAACCATCACAGAATCCTTGTAATTTTTTCGGTTTTCCTTACAATGACAAAAACGAAAGCTTTTAACTTTAAACTTTAGTTATCGTATTGTATACTTAAGTCATTATTCCATGAAACGTTATTAAAATAGGTAATTACGAAATACTTGAAGATACAGTGGAAGCTGAACACAAGCCCAATATCTGTGCATTATCATATTCAAGAGTTGGCGACCGTGCAACCACTTCCTTTCCGTTTAACCTTCTAACAAAATGATTCTTCAGTGTTTCAAACGAAGTACAGTCCACCAATGTAAACAGTTTCAGAGACGATTTCTTATCTTTTAAATAAACTTACTTTATTTAGGGCCAATTTCTCATGTTCTAAATAGCTACTGTTTAAGGAAAACTTACAAATCACTCTGTTATTTGTAAGTTTATGTGTCACAAAGCTCTATGTTGAATATGAGAAATCAGCCCTGAATTAACTACGCTTATTTAGCCCAAAAAAACACATCAACTTAACAAAAAAAAAATATTTTTAAACATTTGTTTATTTTGTTCTTCTTTCTTTTTTCTTCTCTATTCACTTTTTGTCTCTCGACTCTTTTTTCCATAAACTTCTTTTCCGCGGAAACTGATACAAATGTTAAAAATATGTTAAATATTATAAATAATTTCTATTATGTATAATTAATTAATTGCTAACTTTTTGTACATTTTGTTGTAATTTGATTTTATTCACCACTACTCACCACACTACACCACTTCACTTACTCACTCTCTCTTCACCACACTCCCTCTCCTACAACTGACGCCGTCGCTCTGTCTTTCCTCTCTACGTTTTTTTTCCAACACATTAACAATCACAGAAAAATTCGTAGGTCCAGTTCCAGATCCTCTGCTCAATTGGATCACCGAACTGAGCAATGTATCGGCCGATCAGCGTTGGATGTTATTGGAAAATCTAAAAGCGGCCACTGTCTATCAGTTTCGTGTGAGTGCGGTGAATCGTGTGGGCGAAGGCTCACCATCGGAGCCGAGTAATGTGGTTGAGTTGCCCCAGGAAGGTAAGTGTACCCAACACAAACGGGTGCTTGTATAAAAATTTCAAGAAATCCCTCTAGATGTACTAATGTAGATAATACTATAGATGGTCTATTATTTTTAGTTATGCGTGTGTGTTGCTTTTATTTAGTTGATTTTGGTTTTTACTTTTTTGTCATAATTAGTCATAGAATTGTGTATTTTTTTTAAACTTTCATTTGAAACTTAAGTGAGAGTGTTCAGCAGTATATTTTGATCCCAAATCAATCAAATTAAAAGTAGATGTTCTCTGGAGTCTATTTTTTATCGTAAACTTTAACCCATTCACCACACCTTTATAAAGTGTCTGGCGAATGACCCTTAAATCCGGCAAAAAAGGTTTATTTTTAATATTTTTCTTTCTTTTTATTTAATTCCAAATTTAACTTCAACTTAAAAGTAGTTTTATCGGTGAAAATTTGCTATTCTCATTTAAGTATTATTTCAAAATCAAAAATGTTCACAAGAACAAAAAAACAAAGTGTGACCAAAGATTTTAAAGGACTTTTCTTTTCCTCGAAGCGTCACCTTAGGCTTAATGCCTATAAAACACGGTCTAAGCCGTAATTAAAGCTTAGTGATGGAATTTCAGGAACAGCCTTGACTAAAAGTCTTTCACATTAAACTAGGTATTGATCCATCAGTCAAGTAGCAGTCAAGTAGCAAATAGTGGGTAATAGTGGGGACTACTTCATTTCTAGTGCTGGTAAACTGCGTCACAATAGTCTTATCGATGTAACAGCGTGGCACGCGGTAGTTGATCGATGAGTACCTATTTCAATGATTTGAAATATATCGTAGCAAAATTTTTTACACTTTTCGCAAAAAAAGTCAATCTTTTTCTTTAGTTCCAACCCATTTGGTCAGGCAAATAAGTCAATACCTAGTTTAAAAGTGTTTCGATTTCATTTCCAAGTCTGTTTTCTTTTTTAAGGTCACACTAAAAGTTTAACACGAATTCAAGCAACTTTTTCGAAGAAGAAACCCTCTTCAACTTAAGTTTTTCTTTATATAATTTCAATGTCTTCTGTTGAGTATTTTGCCATATTCAGTTCTTGTCGTATTTTGTATAGTGTAAAAAGACAACTAATGCTATAACCCTGTATGTATTGTACTTCTCAAATTGCTATCATTGTCGTCAAACGCCTCGTCATCAACGTCGTCGCTCGCTCGTTGAATAAACGCGCTTAGAGTTTCCGCTATACCGAGGTAACGCACACACACACACACACACTCTAAGAAATCCTTTTGCCACACTGTACACCCCATTCATAGTAACTGATCTTCCGTTTCCTTTAAATTTAACACCACTTTGATTTCCCTTTCATCTAGCTCCCTCGGGACCACCCGTTGGTTTTGTGGGCTCTGCCAGATCCATGTCCGAGATCATTACCCAATGGCAACCGCCCTTGGAAGAGCATCGTAATGGTCAGATATTGGGCTATATCTTGCGCCATCGCCTATTTGGTTACAACAATATACCCTGGACATATCAGAACATTTCCAATGAAGCTCAACGCAACTATCTCATACAAGAGCTCATCACCTGGAAGGATTATATAGTACAGATTGCCGCGTATAACAATATGGGTGTGGGATTATATACCGAGGGTTCGAAAATCAAGACCAAAGAGGGTGTACCCGAGGCTCCTCCGACACAGGTGAAAGTGAAGGCTTTGAATTCGACTGCGGTGCGTATCAGTTGGACACCACCCAATCCGCAGCAGATCAATGGCATCAATCAGGGCTACAAAATACAGGCCTGGCAGCAGCGTTTGATTGAATCCGAATGGAGGGATATGGAGAAACGCATGATGACGGTACCGCCTAGTTTGATTGATCCCCTGGCCGAACAGACGGCTGTGCTGGGTGAATTGGAAAAATTTGCGGAGTATAATATCAGTGTGTTATGCTTCACCGATCCGGGCGATGGTGTGGCTAGTCAACAGGTGCCCGTTAAGACTTTGGATGATGTACCCGATGAGATCACTGCGCTACATTTTGATGAAGTCTCGGATCGCTCGGTGAAGGTGTTGTGGGCACCTCCCAGATATGCCAATGGCATTCTAACGGGTTATACGGTACGCTATCAGGTTAAGGATCGACCGGAGACCATGAAAGCTATCAATTTGACTGCAGAGGACACTCAACTGACGGTGAATCAGCTGCAGGCCACCACTCACTATTGGTTTGAGATATGCGCCTGGACCAGGGTGGGCAGTGGAGCTGCCAAAACGGCCACCATACAATCTGGAGTGGAGCCTGTGCTACCACATCCACCCACCAGCTTGGCTTTGTCAAATATTGAAGCCTTTTCGGTGGTTTTGCAATTTACACCCGGATTTGATGGCAACTCCAGTATAACCAAATGGAAGGTGGAGGCTCAAACGGCACGTAATATGACTTGGTTTACCATATGTGAGATTAGCGATCCGGATGCAGAGACTTTAACGGTGACGGGGCTAATGCCTTTTACACAGTATCGTCTACGTTTGAGTGCCACCAATGTGGTGGGCAGTTCGAGACCCTCGGAGGCTACCAAAGATTTTCAGACCATACAGGCCAGACCCATGCATGCTCCGTACAATGTGACGGTGCGTGCCATGAGTGCTCAACAGTTGAGGGTACGCTGGATACCGTTGCAACAGACCGAATGGTTTGGTAATCCACGTGGTTATAATATCACCTATAGACAGTTGGAGAAGAACAAGGGTTTGGTGAAGAGCGTACCACGTACGGTGGTCATAGAGGATCACACAGCCAACTCACATGTATTGGAAGCGCTAGAGGAATGGACTGTCTATGAGGTTTTGATGAATGCCTGCAACGATGTGGGCTGTTCGCGGGATAGTGGCACCGCTGTGGAGCGTACACGCGAGGCCACACCCAGCTATGGACCTTTGGATGTGCAAGCGAATGCCACTTCCTCTACCACAGTGGTGGTACGCTGGGGTGAGGTACCACGTCAGCATCGTAATGGGCAAATAGACGGCTTCAAAGTGTTCTATGCGGCCACCGATCGTGGTGGTCAGGTCTTGCACAAGACCATACCCAATAACAGCTCCTTTACCACTACTCTGACGGAGCTGAAGAAATTTGTGGTCTATCATGTACAAGTGCTGGCCTATACACGTCTAGGAGATGGCGCCCTGAGCACACCACCCATACGCGTGCAGACCTTTGAAGATACCCCGGGTGCTCCTTCGAATGTCAGCTTCCCGGATGTGACCTTTTCCATGGCACGCATTATATGGGATGTACCTGAGGATCCAAATGGTGAGATCCTAGCCTATCAGGTCACTTACACGCTCAATGGTAGTTCGAATCTCAACTATAGTCGTGAGTTTCCACCCTCGGATCGCACTTTTCGTGCCACTCAGCTGCTACCCGAACGTTATTACAGCTTCAGTGTGACGGCCCAGACACGTTTGGGTTGGGGTAAGACGGCCACGGTGTTGGTTTACACCACCAACAATCGGGAGAGACCCCAACCGCCTTCCCTGCCCCAGGTTTCACGCAGTCAAATACAGGCACATCAAATCACCTTCAGTTGGACTCCGGGTAGAGATGGTTTTGCACCCCTACGCTATTATACAGTACAAATGCGTGAGAATGAGGGTCCCTGGCAGCCTTTACCCGAGCGTGTGGATCCCTCGCTGAGTTCCTATACAGCCACTGGTCTAAGACCACACACCACCTATCAATTTCGTATACAAGCCACCAATGATTTGGGTCCTTCCACTTTTAGCAGGGAAAGCATTGTAGTACGCACTTTGCCCGCTGCTCCGGCAGTGGGTGTGGGAGGTCTAAAGGTGGTACCAATTACCACCACCTCGGTGAGAGTGCAGTGGCATGCCCTGGAGACGGGCATGTGGAATGGAGATGCCGGTACCGGAGGCTATCGTATATTGTATCAACAATTGTCTGATTTTCCGACCGCCCTGCAGTCCACACCCAAGACCGATGTCATGGGCATCAATGTGAATAGCGTGGTCTTGGCCGATCTACAACAGGATCGTAATTATGAGATTGTGGTGCTACCCTTCAACTCGCAGGGTCCAGGTCCAGCCACACCGCCTGCGGCTGTTTATGTGGGAGAGGCTGTACCCACGGGAGAACCTCGTGCCGTGGATGCCGCCCCCATTTCCAGCACTGAGGTGCGCCTACGCTGGAAGCCACCCAAGCAGAGCATGCAAAATGGTGATATATTGGGCTATAAGATTTTTTACCTGGTAACCTACTCACCGCAAGCTTTGGAGCCGGGACGTAAATGGGAGGAGGAAATAGAGGTGGTGTCGGCCACGGCCACTTCGCATAGTTTGGTGTTTTTGGACAAATTCACCGAATATCGCATACAATTGCTGGCCTTTAATCCCGCCGGGGATGGACCACGCTCGTCACCCATTACCGTCAAGACATTACAGGGTGTACCTAGTGCTCCTTTGAATCTACGTTTTACCGACATAACCATGCAAAGTCTGGAAGTATCCTGGGATGCGCCCAAGTTTTTGAACGGTGAAATTTTGGGCTACCTAGTGACCTATGAAACCACCGAGGAGAACGAGAGTAAGTTGATAGTTGATGCATGTAAAGTTTCGCTTACTAAACCCCATTTTCCTCTTCTTCAGAGTTCAGCAAGCAAGTAAAACAAAAGGTATCCAATACCACTTTACGTGTTCAAAATCTGGAAGAGGAGGTCACCTATACCTTCACGGTGCGTGCACAGACCATTGACTATGGACCCGCTGTGAGTGAGAATGTGACCACAGGACCTCAAGATGGTTCTCCTGTGGCTCCGCGTGATTTGATACTCAGCAAGACCTTGTCTAGTGTGGAGATGCATTGGATTAATGGACCCTCGGGACGTGGTCCCATACTAGGTTACCTTATAGAGGCCAAAAAGCGAGGTAAGTTGAAGACTTAACTTAATATGGTAAAGGATAAACTAATCATTTTTTGGCTTTATTTTTATCTTGGGTGACTTGGTACTAAACAAAAATTCCAAATTTTAAAATTAAAATCTTGCTTACGTAGAAAAAGGAGAACCCTCATTTGTTTGTAAGTATTTTGATTGCTTCTCTTCAATTAATCCCTTCTTTCCTCTCTTGCAATCTTCACCCCACTTACCCTATATCTTCTCTTTCTCTTCTTAGACGACTCCCGTTGGACCAAAATCGAACAAACCAAAAAGGGCACCATGCAGGATTTCACCGTTAGCTATCACATTCTGATGCCCTCCACTGCCTATACATTCCGTGTGATTGCCTATAATCGTTATGGCATCTCATTTCCTGTTTACTCCAAGGATTCCATATTGACACCCTCCAAATTGCATTTAGAGTATGGCTACTTACAGCATAAACCCTTCTATAGACAAACCTGGTTCATGGTTTCCTTAGCTGCCACCTCAATTGTAATCATTGTGATGGTCATTGCGGTGCTGTGTGTGAAGAGCAAAAGCTACAAGTACAAACGTAAGTATTATGAAATAGTGTTAGTTTAGATTGCGATAGCTGAGAGCAACAAGGCGATTCCAGGGGGTTTGTGGTATCTCCAGCTCGGATGCTCGGAAGGAATTGATTTAGTATCCCAAGTCTTCTTTTACTCAAAGCGGAATAATGACACAGAAGCTGTTGTACCGTTTCCTCCTCTTCCTCATATTTGAATCTTCTTAAGATATAATACTGTTTTACGCCTAGGCGTGATATGTCTTCTCTACTGTAGCGTAAAAGTAAGAGTACGGTCTGTCCACCTTTCCCTAGCAAGACGTAGTGTTTCGTCTTTTGTGTAAAGCTTGTAGGTAGCCTGAGGTATCCCTATCGTGCTCTGAAAGGCCAGTGTGCCCGCAGACACGTTTTCGTATGTGTTTCGGTGTTCAGGCACCCATACCAGGGTTGCCCATATTCGACGGACCCATCTGGCAACGCCATAACTTTTGACAGAGATGTCAGATCGCTTAATGACATACCGCGTTTGAAGCGTCAGTCCAAGCAGATTTTTACCATGGAACAATACACGCCACGCGAGCGCTCTGAAATAGTTGAAATTTACATTCAACAGAACAAGTCAATTGTGAAAACTCAACGTGCTTTTAAAAAAATTAAAAAATGTGAAAAGTGCGCCTTCTAAGAACACCATTAAGCGTTTATACGAAAAATTTTCGACTGGTGAGGCTCTTTCTAATCCGAAGAGGCCAAATAAAAAGTCGACCAAGGCGATCGGCCGAGAATATCGCTGCCGTACGAGCCAGTGTTGAGAGGTCCCCAAGAACATCCCAAAAACGCCGTTCTCAGCAGTTGGACATGGCTCGGTCCACTTTACAACGGATTATTCGCGTTGATTTGCATTTGTTCCCGTACAAAATTCAATTGACGCAAAGATTGTTGCCTGCGGACAAGCCTCGTCGATTGGAATGGGCCCAAAGAGTCATCGAAATGGCCGAAGATGACGAGCAATTTTGGAACAAAATTATCATGTCCGATGAAGCCCATTTCACATTGAATGGGACCGTAAATAAGCAAAATTGCCGTATTTACGCCACTGAAAATCCTCAGGAGATTCAAGAAGTGCCTCTTCATGACGAAAAAGTCACAGTTTGGTGCGGCGTTAGTGCGAAAACGGTCATTGATCCGTTTTTCTTCCAAAATGAAAATGGCCATGCTGTTACCATCAACCAGGAGCGTTATCGCGACATGATGACCAATTTTGTGATGCCAATTATTCGTCGAAAGCGTATGAGGCAGTTCTGGTTTCAACAAGACGGCGCTCCACCGCACACAAGTCGCATAACAATCGATTTTCTGAAGAAATTGTTTCCGGGCCGTTTGATGTCGAAAAGTGGTGATTTGGACTGGCCACCGCGTTCGCCCGATTTGACGCCGCCTGACTTCTTCTTGTGGGGATTTTTGAAGTCAAAGGTTTACGTTAACAAGCCAAGGACCGTAGAAGAGCTCAAGGACAACATTCGTGAAGAAATAGCCGCTATTCCGGCCGAAATGTTGGCGAAATCGATGGAAAATGCTGCAAAAAGGGCACAATACGCCATCAACGCCAGAGGCGGCCATTTGAGAGATATCATATTCAAAAATTGATGTAAACAAATCTACTTGGAACAAATTAAATGATTAAGATTGCCAACCGCCAAATTTTTATTTTTTTCTTTGATTTTTAAAAAAAAAAAACATGGGTCCGTCGAATATGGGCAACCCGGTATATGAGTCAAGTGCCCTAAGAACTGCTTGACTGTCCGATTATATAAATACGTTACGTTCCTTGACCGTGAGTGAACTAAGGAAAGTGACAGCTTCCTGGCTGGCTACCACATATGTTTGGTGCACTACTTCACTACAGTAATCAAAAAGGTAGAACGATAAAATTGGGTCTAGGTTGGGGGACATAACGCCTCTCCTAAAACAAACCTTGTAGATATTGAGGTTGTCCCAATCGATTCGTCCGAGGATATGGACTTCGTATAATTTGTCCAACGTCATTTAAGGTATATAGTAGCGGTATACCCGCCTGGTTTCTGAATATAGTGGAGTGTCCCGAATTACCCCCATTCCAGGTAAAGAATTTTACTATTCTGAGGGCTGTTGTGATAGGAACTGCTGCGTCAGGAGTTGGTTGAGTCCTCGTTTGGGGAGCACTTCCGTCTCCTTATGCAGGTGATCTTCGTGGGTTATCATATCAGTGGCACCCAATGGCTACACGCAGAGCAGCGTTTTGCGCAAGTTGGAGGTTGGACCATTGGGTGTCGCTGATGGATGGAGACCAGATGGGAGCAGCATAGTTCGCAATGGATCTACCAATGGTGGTGCTAATGATCTCCTTATCCTTGCCTCAGGAGTTGCGGCGATGGCCTTTAGGACCTTGATTCTGTTTCTGACTTTCTTTATGATGCCTTCTCAATGTTTTGCGAAGGTAAGAAGTGGGTCAAGATTGACACCTAGGATTTTCGGGCTTTTGACTGTGGGGATCCTTAGGCCATTTATATGGATATCCGGTGTCTGATTGACTTCTTTCGTGCAGGTAGTCAGAAGAATGACGGAGGACTTTGGAGCGGCCAGGATTAGGTTCCTGTCAGTGAAAAACTCATAAAGGCTGGGCAGATACAAGTTTATGCGCTGCTTAAGCATTGTCATAGTTTAACTTCTCGAGGTGGAAGATGGATACCAGATCTGTAGGTATTTGGAGTAGGCGTTTGTTTCTGTCTTTGTATGGCAGTAGCATGCTCACGTCTCGATCTCTTTGTTTATTAAAGAAGTAACGGCAAACGCCAAGAAACAGAGCCGAGCTATAAGAGAAAAAGCGACATTTCCCATAAACACTCTTTTTTTTTGCGCTCTTTGCTTGCATAAGTATAAGAAATGAGCCACATGAGTGGCTAGGGTACATATATGCCATAAGTATAGTAAATACTGACAGATTTAAGAAAAAATCTAAATGTTAGCTTTAAAAACGACCTTTACAGAATCCAACAAAGCAACTAGTAGTAACCTAGATGTAGTTTCTTAGCCACAAATATACTTATGATTAGGGACAATAACCGAAACGAATATAGGTGACGGTCAAGGCATTTATATTAGCCGAAAGTTTTAACTAAACGCCGGATTAGTCTTTATCGGCCATACACAGAGTTCAAGGTTAAAACTATTTCGATGAAAAATATAGAAATTTAAATGGTAATTCATTCTGTAGTCATTTTCACCCTGGAAATAACCAACTTTCTTTCATATTGAAGGTCTACTCAAAGTTTCAGTTCTCTAGATTAAACCGTTTGGTCTGTGCGTTGATTAATCAGTCAGTCCCCTGCAAAAGCAATTCGCACACTTTTGTGCAGAGTATGCATGGAATCACACTAACAACCCTTATCTTTACCAATCTTTTTCTCTCACTATTCAGAGGAAGCACAAAAAACTCTCGAGGAATCGATGGCCATGTCAATTGATGAACGTCAGGAACTGGCCTTGGAGCTATATCGTTCACGTCATGGCGTGGGCACTGGTACCCTCAATAGTGTGGGTACTTTGCGTAGCGGCACCTTGGGCACACTGGGACGCAAATCTACAAATCGACCACCGACCAATGTGCAACTGGGCAAAAGTCCGCCACGTCCCTCACCGGCTTCGGTGGCCTATCACAGTGATGAGGAGAGTCTCAAGTGTTACGACGAGAATCCCGATGATAGCAGTGTAACCGAGAAGCCCTCAGAAGTGAGCAGTTCAGAGGCCTCGCAGGTGAGTTTGAGATGAATTGAAATTGAAGACGCATTCTCTTAACCACATGTCCTTTTCAGCACTCAGAGAGCGAGAACGAGAGCGTACGCAGTGATCCGCACTCGTTTGTCAATCATTATGCCAATGTGAATGACTCACTGAGGCAATCATGGAAGAAAACCAAACCGGTGCGCAACTATTCCAGCTACACCGATTCCGAGCCGGAGGGCAGCGCAGTGATGAGCCTCAATGGTGGCCAGATTATAGTCAATAATATGGCCAGATCGAGGGCACCACTGCCCGGCTTCTCGTCATTTGTCTGACAATCAACCGAGTTCTAAGATCTAAGCAACAGTAGCAGCAGCACCGTCATCAGGGAGACATTCGTCTAAAAGATGAGTGGAGGAGGGTAGCCAGGAGACATATCAAATGGACGTTTGTTTGACTGTTGCTGGTGCTTGGTTAGCTACTAAAACAATAAGGGGGACTTTTTTTTAAGGAGAGAAGTGAGATTTGAACGAAGCATTTAGTTTTTATGATGTACCACTGACCCAGAGAACATGTGAATGAATTGTGAAATTTTTTTTATTATTTTTTTTTTGGAAAATGTATTTATTGTGCGTATGTGTAGACTAGTGTTGTAGAAGGTTCTGCTTTTTGGAGCTCTTTTTGGTTCATTTTTTTTAGTAGCTTATTGAGGGCTCTGCACAAGTGAACCAAAAAGAGTAACTGAGTGAGCAAGTGAACCACATTTTTCCCCACACTAATGTAGCCTGTCACGCCCCATCCGCCTCTCAATTGTAAAGAGGTCCTATATATGTATTTATATGTATTTGGCATTTATCGAAAGCAAAAAACTTGTGATAAAGTGAATTTTTTTTGCTCGGTTTCTCTTTGTGTTCAAGCGTGAATGTTGGGTGTAAGGTCTTACATGGTAGTCTAGGATATGTGAGTGTGTATGAGTGACTTATTCCTCTTTTTGGCCCCGGCTTAATCTCATTATGTTTAAAAGATTCAAGTGGCTTAGTGTATTTTTTTCGTGTATTTAGTTTAATATAATCAAATGGAAGTTAGAAGAGGAAGGCAAGGCAAATTCAACCGATGCAATCGGTTAGCCGAAACCAGAAAAAACCAGAGAAAAACACACAAGAAACGAGAAAGCAGCTGAAAACAGAAGAAACAAAAGGATATCTTTTAAGGCCCCAGATATATAGATATATGTACATGTAATAATAACGACCTTTTTTTTTGCAAAAGAAACAGCAGAAGCCATATAGGCCATATTAATGCAATTCTGTTAGTTTGTAAGCAAACTCTGACACACACAAAATAATTGCATAAAAAGCCTAGCACCTAAGTAACCAAACCAACCCCTAAATCATTCAGGGAACTTATATACACGTATATATCTTCCCCTGTTTGTAAGTGTGTGTAAGCCTAGTTTTAAATATTACTGTACATCTCTATATAATATACATATGTGTATGTATAACTTAAATGACTGATTATATATTTGTTCTTGATTACTTGTAATTTTTTTTAAAATAAATTAAACAAACAAAAACTATATTTAGCTACAATCCGGCGCATGCAACATGAAAATCAACTAGAAATATATGTGCAAATCAGCGTTTTCTCAATGTGTAGTTAAGTGTGAACCATATGGAAAATGTTTTTTTAAAAGTTTAATTTTTACTTCAAAGACTCGAAGCACAAGTTCATTTATATATAAATGTATACCTAGATATGTAATTGTATTGGTAATTGTTAAACGAAATGGATGATTAGAGAGCTGCACACCTGCAGAAGTTAGTTGAAATCATCATGGAAGCCAGAAAACATGGAGGAAGCAAGCAAGCAGCAGCAAGCGCAAAGTATTAGAATTATATTATATATGTGTAAATGTAATTTGACAACAAAAAAAAAAAAAACAAAAACATATGAATATGAATCAATAAATGGACAAAATACCAATCACAAACTCAAACGCAAGTGGAAACTCAATGGGGAGGAATGTGCAATAAAAGAACGAGGTAATAACCAGGGAGTAAAACCCAAACAACAACCGTTATAACCGAACCAAACCGAAACCGTTAGCGAAATAAATTTTTTTAAGTGAGCAAAACAAAATAACCGGTTCCATTTCGGTTTTGAACATATTAAAGTTAAGTTTTTATAGGGATGGCCATGTATTACTTTTATTGGCAAAGTATCCTTTAGTAACTAGCCTTCTGCTACCCTTTTTTGGCCGCTTATGCTAGTGTGATATTCGGTTTTAACAGTACTTGGCAGTGTCCATTTGGGCTTACCGATAATGTATGTGTTTTAATGTAGGTATATAGTGAGAAAGTGTAAGAATTTGGTGTAGGTCCTTGGGTAAGACTCTCTTTAAACTTCTCCTTTGACGTACACCTTGGATTCTCCGTCTTCTTAACAAGTTTTTAGCCAGTTTGTTGGGGTGGTGAGATAGCTTGTCAAGGTAAATGGCGGCCTGCTTGTTGATAACATCTCGAACCATGGGAGCTTCAAGGTCCTTTTCAATATCCCTGGTTCTCAGGTACCATTCAGCTCCCGTAATGCGTCTAAGGACTTTCGCCTGGACCGCTCTAATCTTATTCAGGTGAGACTTCGCCGCGATTCCATAAATTAGTAGGCCATATCTCCATACCGGAGCCAGAATAGCCTTGTAGATTAGGACTTTGTTCCTGAGTGACAGCTTGTTGTTGGAGTTCAGGAGCCACCCCATGCGCCGAGCTTTGGCAGCCACTGCCTGAGCTGTTGTCGTGACATGTTGTCCAAAGGTCAGTCTTCTGTCCAGTGTCACCCCAAGGTATTTATGGGCTGCTTTATGCTCCATAAGCTGACCGTGCAAGAATACCCCCGGGCAGGTGTCATGCCGGGTGGAATAAGTCACCGAAGCACACTTGTCTGTGTTTATGGCAATATTCCAACTAGCGGCCCAATTGCTAAACCTTATTCAAGTACTCTTAAAGGGCATCTGTGGCTGAGTATATGCATTTGTTGCAGGCAAGTATGGCCATGTCGTCAGCAGGTATTTTCGAATAGATCGAATATCAAGCATTCTTCGAAGGATACAGCGCTCGAAGATCTTTCCAAGGGTGGATAGTAGGCTAATCGGCCGGTAGGAAACAAGGCAGGATGGTGGTTTTCCATTCTTGTGAAAGAGAACAATTCTGGCTTTCTTCCAGGGTGATGGAAAATGGCTTAGTCTCAGAGCCGTGTTTAAGATGAGCACCAAGAACAATATGGCTTTGTCAGGCAGGAGCTTCATTGTCCTGTTGTCAATGTTGTCAATGCCTGGGGTCTTACTTACCACCAGATCCTTGATTTCCCCTTTCACCTCAGGGCGGAACTGGGAGGGCCATTTCGAGGGCAAAGTAAAATGGCTTGTCTAGTTGACACAGCCCCAAGGCTTGTCACGTTGACACAGCCCCAAAGGGCCAAAGCCGAGCTTCTCTGAATCTCTTGGCTTGTGCGCTTCTAATTTTTGCACAAGAGTAAGGGACCTACAGTTTAACGCCAAATCCGAACGGCAGCTTGAGAAGCTTTTCATGGCTAATTACTACATAGCTGGCGCCAACAGCAGAGGGGTGTGACCGGTTGTTAAGTTTATTCAAAGAATAAACTTTTCATTAGATGTTCCGAGGCGGGATCGCACCCACGACCTCTTGCACAGCGGTCGCGCACACTAGCCGCTGAGCCACCAGGCCAAAAAACATATTAAGAAACAAAAATATTTGTAATATTTTATTGCCGTCTGTGGAAGTCACAAAATTACAATTTTTACGTTATTTGGCTAAGCTGTAGATTTGAGCTTAAAAAATAGGGGAAAGTTAACTTCGGCTTGGCTGAAGTTATACAAAACTTCCATTGAAACAAAAAAGTTTTTCTAACTAAGACTACATTTTGGACCTTACTTTTCTATGAAATCTATACTATATAGATGTCTGATTTCGACCAATCTTGGTGAAATCATGGAAAAGCATAATACACTGTTAATTATGAAATTTGGAGGTTTTTCTCACTAGAACTTCTTTTTCGACCGATCATTTATACTGGAGCTATATGCTATAGTCATTCGATTTTGATAAAACTTTGTAGAAATGTGTTAAAGTATATAAAATAAGAATATGCCAATAAAAAGGACGTTTTCATTAAAAACAAAAAAGTTTTCTTCACTAGAACTAGTTTTTCGACCGATCGTTCCTATGAGAGCTATATGCTATAGTCATCCGATATCGACCAAACTTTGTAGAATTGTGTAAAAGTATATAAAATAAGTGTATGCCAATGATAAGGACGTTTTCTTTAAAAACAAAAAAGAACTAGTTTTTGACCGATCGTTCCTATGGGAGCTATATGCTATAGTCGTCCCATTGCGACCAAACTTTGTAGAATTGTGTAAAAGTGTATAAAATAAGTGTATGCTAATGATAAGGACGTTTTTATTAAAAACAAAAAAGTTTTTCTCACTAGAACTAGTTTTTCGACCGATCGTTTCTGTGGCAGCTATATGCTATAGTCATCCGACCGGTTCCGACAAATGTGCAGCTTTAAAACTGACGGAGAACATAGCATAGAAACAGACGGACTGACGGAGAGGGCTAAATCAACTCAGCTCGTTATGCTGATCAAGAATATATATACTTTATGTGGTCGGAGATGCTTCCTTCTCTGCAAGGGTATAAAAATGAATGTAAGTTGGCCAATTTATTGTATTCAGAATAAGAAAACGCAAAGGCAGAGCTCGTAAATAACAATTGAACATTTTTATAGCTATCATAGGAATGATCGATCGAAAAACTAGTTCTAGTGAGAAAAACTTTTTAGTTTCTAATGGAAACGTTCGTTTAATTGGCATATACTTTTTTTTTATACTTTAACACAATTCTACAAAGTTATTTGAAAATCGGATGACTGTAGCAAAGCTAATACAAAATGTTATATGTGGATTTTCCGGTGGAGTTTCGATTTAACATTAGTATGCTTTGCTTGAGCATGACGTCTTGCGACTCTCTCGTCGCACTCCCATTCTCTGCTCAAACGAAAAAACTCTAAAAATAAAACAAGTCTTTCAAGGTTAGGCGCTTTCTTAGCTTACACGTTTTCAGGGTGCAGCAGTGATTCGTTTGTCTAGTTTCGATTTTATTTGATCCATGACCATTAAGACTCACATTATTACGACAAACGTCAGTTGCTGTAATGGTGTTGCGGATGAAGTGCTTCTCTCATAGACTGGGTGTTGTGTTTCAGTTCGGGTGCTGAATAACAATTATGGTATTCACTAGCTTTCGTAAAATGGTAAAGTGTAAATTTACGATACGCGAGCTACTGAGCGACCCCTTGTGATTTACTGTAGTAACTTTCAGGGCCAACTTTGTTTGTAAAAACCTGCCGTAATTTCGGCCGATCTAATTTTTAACAAAACTGTCACCTTTTTGTATGGCGAAGGCACACTTTACCGGCTGCCTTAAGGCATATTTCAGTAAAGGCAGCCTATATGCCCTAGTGTAAATTGGCTATAATCGAGATGTTTAGACGAGCTATTATTTGGGTACCAAAACTTGACAAATAAAAATGCTAAGACAAAGGGTGCAAGAAGCTTTGAGTAAGCGAACAATTGACTTGGCCCTTTAAGAAATAGGAAAATTAAAACAATGTTTGGAGTAGGTGATGGCGGATCTTTAGGTCTTGTTACAGACAGAGTTTAATTGATTGTATTTTTTTATGTTTTTAAATCTTGGGTGTTCACGACCGCCAGTTAAGCTACGGAATTGTTAAATTGAGTTATTTTTAATATTTTGTAAACATGTCAGTAGAATTGTTATGTTTACTTCTTGTTTTCGAATTGATGGCGTAGGGTTGGAAGAACCCTTTGCTGCATTGACTCAGCAATGATATTGGTGTTCCTGAAGGCATCCCCACGTGCTCCAGTGCGCAGCAGCCAGATGGCCTGGTTAACGCCACGCAGGGTCTACACATCCACCATGAATTATCTCGAGCGAGCGCTTGACAATGCGGCAGGAACTCAGCTTCTTGCCATTGTTGCGTCCCTTCAACGTCAGCGTGCAGGTCAGCCGATCCACAATGGGGCACTGGGCTTTGCGGAAACGCTTGGCGTCATAACATTCTTCCAGCGCTTTGAATTGCCTTCCAGTTTTCTTTTTTATAATTTGCAGTTTGCTGGTGTGACCGCATACTTTGAAGACAAAAATCTCGAAATGGCTCGATACTAAGTATTTTTAACCGATTCTTTGAAAAATTTTTACAACACTTCAAAACATTACACTTTTTCACATTTACGACTGATTTTTTAAACATACCCTAGGGCATGTTAAATTTGGTCATTTTTTTCTCATGAACGCCCGTTCGCTGAGCCGTTGAGTCGAAGTGGAAAAAACTATCCTCCACTGGAACTCAGCAATCCCAACCACTCAGCAATCACTCGTATAAGGAGAATTCAAAGCATCCGCAAAAATTGGATAGTCAGATTGCCGGAATTTTTACAGTGTGAACCAACGCGTTCTGCTCTCTTGATTCGTCGCTCTCAGTGAGTCGAACGATTGAAGCACACATACAAGTGTATTTTAATTCGCTCGCTACGCGACAAAAAGTTGTCTGCGTTGTGGCATTTGAACATACTACGTTATTCATCTTTGTAGTTAAAAAGGTCTTTGACTATAGCATAGAGCTGCAGTACGATTGATCGGTCGAAAAAAAAGTTATAGTGAGAAAAACTTATCTGTTTTAAATGGAATCGGCTACATGTTCCACTAAGTTTGGTCGAAATCGGACATCTATATAGTATAGCTCCCTTAGAAAAGTAAGGTCAGCAGAGCCAAAGTTAACTTTTTTCCAGGTTTTCTCCTTAAAAATTGGTGTGATACAAAAATATTTACCTGTGTTAGAGGTCTTACTTGAAATCTGCAAGACCGTCCAGACGCGTTCTTTACTAGTTTTCACCTGGCGAACTTTCAAGACAACATTTTCACCTTCAATTTTAAAAATTAAGCTTTAACCTAAAACAAAATATCACCACTATACGAAGATTTTATCGACTTTCCCATTTAGAGGGTCAATTAAAACTCTATAATATCTTGGGGTGGAAACCAAACGAACAAATTTATTTGACATTACTAAAAACATTTTAAAACATTCTTTTAATTTAACTATATCCACCTGAAAACAAATTTGTTTTGCATATTATGAATTTCGGAGAAATTCATTTGGAATTGTGTAAGCTGAGTTGTGTAGCTATCTTAATTTTAAACGCAAACGCAAACGATCTAAGAACTTGAGATTTTCCTATCTAAAAAGACGGGTTCAGTTTGCTGGCATCTGCAACTATGTCGCCTTCCGTCTCAGGGTCGGTGTCGTCGGCAAATTCGTTAGCCAAATCCATCTCCATCTCGTCCAAGGGTTGTTCAATCAGATAGCCCTTGATGAAGGGCATGCCAGTTGGCACACGTTGCTGATAGCGTACATAGTCCGATTGAAAGAAATTGAGCAATGCGTATTCCTCAACATAAATGCGATCGTGAAAGAATAGGCAACTGACTAGCATATAGATGCAAATACAAATTGGATTCATCAGTATAAATTGTGTGCCAATGCACCACCAGAACCAGCCAACATATGATGGATGACGGCTATATGAATAAATGCCATGCGTGATTAGCTTTTGCTCCGATTGCTTTTCATTTTGCGTAATTATAGCCGTCTTGCGCACCACCTCGCCCAGCAAGCACAGCACTACGCCCTCCAGCCAAATGTATCCCAAACTTTTCAATTCGGGTAGGTAATGTATCTCCAACGCAAACTCAATCCAACTGGCTGCTACTGCCAGGCCATAATGCACCGAATGATTGAGCATGAACGAGTCCAGTGTCAGGGTGCTTGGATTGGCCCAGGCTATGACCAAAAACTCCGTATAATGAAAGAAGGCCATAAAGCCGCCATAGACGCCAAACTGTTTCCAAGGCAGGGGAGCAAAGCAAATTACTAAAATGCTCACAGCCTGAACAAGTCCCAGAAAGGAGGCACGTATGGCCACCTGATAATCACTTTCTTGAAGCCCAAGGCGTATGAAAATGTAAATCAAAGGATAATACAAAATGGGACCCCAACGAATGGCACCCCAATCCGGTGAAACGATTCCATGGCAAACAGAGGTTAGCAGTATAACCAAAGCTGTTCCCAAAAAGCAATATAAACTCAGACGACCCTCGTAGCAGAGCGAGCAGTTGCTGTCCATAGAAGTAGGCGTGGCTGAGATCCGTTGATTTTTTGCACTCATTATAAGTGAAATCACAAGGTGATTTGTGCTGTAGAAATAGAAATGTAAAGAACCGATCTTCGTTTACAATGTTGAGAGTAATTTTTATACGTACCAAAAAAAATTGTTAAAATTTTTGTATAAATTTATATATAGGGAATTAAAACACTTTCTATCAGCTCTAAAATACGACTAAAAGTTTGAACCGATTTTGCTGCCTGGAACCCATTGACAGTTTTGAAATTAAACTGACACTCAAAGTTCGCCTACTTTGCACAGCTATTTGGGTTTCTGTTATACAAAAATTAGCTAAAAAATTTGCCCATTTTGTTTGGAAACACCAAATAGTTTGCGTGCAAACAGTGGGTCAAGTTAACCAAATAATTGCCCACTGCGAAGAAATGATCCACGCGTGTATTAATTAGTTTGCATGTTTGCGAGTTTGCTCTGGCAAGTCAATTTTAACAGCAAACACAGCAAATAATACAAATATTTTGAAAATGCAAATACATAGCTACCAAAATTGAATGCCAATAGTCTGGAATTAATTACACTTAAATCTAAACACAAATTTCGTTGGGCAAACTGATTTAAAAGTCTTTGGATTACAACAAAAGCATCATTCGCCACTATGTCGAATGAAACAGTAATCTCACATTGTGGTTCCGAATAATCGTCGCTGTTCGAGTCTATGCTCTCAAAGAAAACTCCTCTACAACAAATTCAAATTGTTTGTACAAATTGCACAAAAAAAGAACACAACACAAAGTCAAGCTAAGTTCATACAGGCAAATAATTTGCACAAATTTCGATAAAAATATGGCTACAGAACCACGATGGCAAATCTTTCAGGACTTAAAACAAAATTAGAAATATTAACACCCATTTAGTTGAAAATATTGGCCTAAAGATAATTATAGATGAGTTTTTACTCCTTAAAAATGCTCTCGCTAAATTTTTCTAGTCCATCGGCAAAGTGTCTGAATAGCCAATGTTCCATAATAAACTCGATCAAGAACAAAAAAAAAACATGTTTAAAGCTGATCTGCCCAATCATATTTCCGAGCTAATTGTCCACACAGACCTTTCTGATCTGATTACTTCCCAGTTTCATGCAAGCCAACTGCAAACATGTTAGCGCAATCTGTTACATGCTTACTATTTTTAAAGCTGACTTGAAAAAGCTTATCTAAAAGATAAAACAGCACAGGATAGACTAGAAGGAAATTTTGGACTTAGAATGAGACATAAATCAGTCTGTGCCCAGCAGCAAAGCAAACAACTTAATATCGGGATCAGAACTAGGTAACCAATTCTCGTAATCATTTTATAGCAGTGGTGTCCAAACTCACACAATGAAAGCGTTGCGCTTGTGTGCGAAGCAGCGAAACACGAAGGCAATGTGACGTTTTACTGCTTTACACTGAAAAAATAAAAATAAAAAAATTTTTAAATCTGTCTCCCTCCCCTTTATTTCATTATAACCCCGGTGGCAAAGTTGGAAGTGCCTTTTAATAACATCAAAGGTAAAGCGACATGCAACGTAATGCCACAATAAACATTGAGCGTTACCATCCATATTCTCAATGAAAAATAATTCATTTTCCCAATTGAGATCAAACATTTTTTTCGGTATAGTGTAAAAATCATGCGCTGTATGGTCTTTTCTCATTGAATGCAGCATGGCCAGTGACTTGGATCATGAAGCCGTTTGAATCTCGCAACCTGTCTGCGTACGAGCGGAGTGCGAAATGGATGTGTGTGCAAATGACTTTGCGGTGTCGACCAGACAGAGCACAAAAATTTGTTTTAGCATCCTGCGCTGTAGCGCATTGGTCAATAAAGGAAGTCTAAGTTGTTTATTCCACAGATACTGCTTCCGTAGCCGCGTGCAAAATTACCCTAAATTTATACGAAACAAAATTAAAGATTTTGTAAACTCAACAGCCGGGTCTGTACCTTGGCAGTAAAAATCAGCTGGTGTTCAAATTTAATAAAAACTAATCAAAGCAGATTAATAGCTATTATTTGTTATGTTCATTTATGTTTTTATTTTTGCTTTTTTAATTTTTTAGTTAATTAATTTAGCTAATTTAGCTATGGTCACTTCAATCTCCGATTCCATGGCAATGTGTGGTGGAAACTTGCTAAGAAACTTGTTCCAAAATGGAAATACTGATCTGCCATTTTGTTTTGGAGCATCAGCAAAATACTTTCCAATAATGCCCAACAACTGTCGATCGCTTTGATCCTCCTGCTGGGGCTTCTTTGACTTCTGTGTTCCGACTCATTCTCCACAAAAATCGAGCTGCTGTCATCGAAACGAAAGTCCATTGCCCTTTCATCTGGAGAAATAAACGGACTGGAGCGTGCTTCAGGGCTGTTTGAAGCACTCTGCAAAAAACGCGTTGCAGTTGTTCTGAAAGTAAGAACATTTTATTTGCAATCTGCAAGACATTATGACTGAATATGATTCACCGTCTCTCCGAAGACATATTTGGGAGAAACCCAATATCCTTTAGTAGGGCAATTTTGCCCTCGCGGTTTAAGGGGGTCTTCTCATTCAAAACCCGTTTTTGGACCCTTTTTAAAAAAATTCTTATTTGAAAACGCAAAGAATAATTGAAAACTTTTTTTATTTATTGTATTACAAAAGGTTCAAAGTAAAAAAAAAAATTTTTTTTGCCTCGATACGAGGGCTGTTCAAAAAGTAATGAGACTTCAAAGTTGGTGGTGAAAAAAAAGGTGTCGTCACGGCGGCCACGATTCCGGGTCTCCGGAGCGTCCGAAATGAAAAAAACGGGGCTATAATCAGTATAGATGTAATTCTCGGGTGAACCTCAAACTTAATTTTGTGATTTTTTTGACAAAATGGCGGTCATCAAAAAAAATAGTAAAAAATTGTTTAAAATTATGGTCGAGGTTCACCCGAGAATGGTGACAATTCTGCGTCGATTCCACTTTGTTTCATGAAAATCGGTTCAGTTGAACTGGAGATATCATGGCCGCCAGTTCGAAAAACGTGGTTTCGAGATAAACGCGCTTTAAGTTTGCAGTTGCTTGGGAATTTAGGTCACATTGGGTCACTAAAAGGACTATATCTCCTAAACTAATTCGAGTTTTCGAAAATCCTTTTGGGGGGATATTTTTGAATATCCAAGCTATAAATAAATGCAAAAAAAGTCGAAAAAAAAGTTGCTCAATGAGAAGACCCCCTTAATTTCGCGGTTTAAAATAACAATTTTAATGATATGAAGCTCATATTTTGCAGTGTAGTGTATGTGCCCAATATCTACAATCGCTGAAATGTGCATAAAGATCGGATATTAAATGGCAGAGTTATAAAGTTTTTCAAAATCGTTGCAAACTTTTTGCCACCGCGTGCGCTGTTTGCTTACATAATGTTGAAATTATCTCATTAATGTTAATGCTTTGTTAACTAACATAGGGGAAGGCTATACAACATTTATTTCCCTGAGTAACGGGTTAATCGAAGTCGGACAGGGCCGACTTAAACTTACGCTATTAATTTTATTTGCAGTCAATAATTCAAAACTTCCGCCAATAAAAACTATCAATAATTTTTACCTGCTGGTAGCCCATACCTGAATCCATGGGACTACAAACTGTGGACCATTCTCAAGGCTATGGCTTGCTCTGCTCGACACCCAAATATTGAGTCTTTGAATCGCGCCCTTCTCCGAGCAAAGAACAATGCATGAGGTGCGCAATGCAATCGATGAGTGGCCAGAGCGACATTGCTGGAAGTCATAAGGCGGCCATTTCGAATAAGTTATTTTCCGATTTGTAGCCATTAAGTGACCGAATAAAAAGAAGAAACATGGCTTATTTAAGTTTTCTGCAAAAATCCGGGCTCCGGGCCCCTCTCAGAATTCCGGGGGGAAACACACCGGTCCCACCCCCCTCACGACGGGCCTGCCACTACATAGTTGCCGCCCCAGGAAGCTGCAGGTGTGGGGAAGAGGAGGAGACATTACTGCAACTTCTTGATGTTAGTAGAAGGTGACTTAAAACAATTCTACTAAAGTTAATGGTACAGTGTGAAGGAACCACCTGCTGCTTAAATGGGGAATATTTGGTTCACAATGGGCCCATGTACATATTTTTACCTAGCAATCTCACCCTTAACTGAACTTTGATATGATAATAATCTTCTAACTTAACAAGCTGTATCTGCCAGCTAATTGAATTCCAGTGTGTGTGGAATTTTGTGCATTGTGCATGACCTTTGCTTTGACTTTTCCATGACGTTGCATTAAAAAAAAAAGCTAAATTCAAATGGCTGCAGAATCCAGCTGACAAACAGTGTGACCATTTGACAGTGTGTGGTATTTAGCAGTTGGAGGTATTTCGGCATTGAACGGTCACACTGGTCCCCACACTACTTTCACAAGCAAGCAAGCAGACGATTCCGAATCTGCGTTCATTCTGCCGCGTGCTGTTGAGCGGTGAACAGCAAAAATAAATTCCTCTCTTATTTCTTTTTTCTGAATTATTTTGTGCAATCGCTTTGCTTTCGCTAGATTTCCATAACTTGTGGGCCTTATTTTCTTTGGCTTGCGAAACATGGACATAACGGCTTGCGTTTTCTTTATACTTGCCTTTGTCTGGTTTACAAGAGATTTATTTCGTTTCTCTACTATCAAAGATTTTGGTGCGAAGGAATCGGCCGTTCGAGGGAACTATTCAAATTTAATAAAATATTTTTTTATATTTTCTTTTTTGCTATTGCCTTCCAATTGAATTTGCTCATTCTCCTTTTTATCGGAGTATACGAAAGTCTGGATGTGATCCAGGAACCTCCTTATTTTTCTGTTTTTTTTTTCTTAATTCTGTTCCATTTTTTTCATGTATAAATTATTTAAATACTTTCATCTACGAAACATGGAAACTAAAGCTAGTCGAATTCTTGACTCTGCGACAATTCGCTGCGATCAAGCTTGTCCGCCAATATGAAGTCATCCTCTTCAACTATCTCTGAATCGCCCCGTTTGCGGCGCAATTGCGCAGGCACTGCTAACTCTACAGATTCGTCCAGATTGTGTGCATAAGTTCTTTATTCCACCTCAATGCTGCGATAGTGGCCCCCAACAACCGGCTTCACACTAATAACTTCTTCTTCAAGAAGTTAGATATTTAAATATGACACCATTTTGGAATCGCTGTACACTTCTTCTGAAGGCCGGATGGCTCCGCTCATGGTGAAACAATAATAAGGTGTTCTATTCCGCTGTGGCGAAGTGTCTAAATTCTAAAGAGAGCAGAGAGCATGAGAGAGCAGTGAGCTTGATATACTGCACTGCTCGTGTTTGTGTTTTTGTTTGCTGCACAAAAATAATAAAGAAATGAAAAATGTAAAGAAAATTTGTTGTAAGATAAAATGTATTCAATATGTTTCTTACAATATGTTCTTACAACGACATAAGAAACAATATTGCTTAGACATTTTCTAAGCAAACACAAATAAAGAAATAAGAAATAAAAATACGTGTGTATTTGCAACAAAATAAAATAATAGGTAAACATTTCTCCGCAGCATGACTGCTCACCTCAAAGTTTCAATGCTTACTGACAAAAATAAGCACTTCAAAAGAGAGCAGGAATGCGGAATAGAACACCTTATTTTTGTTTCACCATGGCTCCGCTCTCCTCATCATCAATTATATGTAGCTTCAACTTCACCGACTTCCATGACCAGAAACCTCCTTATTTTTGTGGTTTTTGCTTAGTTCTGTTCCGCTTAAATAGTTTCCTCTTCGAAACATGGAAACTAAAGCTTGTCGAATTCTTGACTCTGTGACAATTCGCTGCGATTAAGCTTGTCCGCCAATATAAATTCATCCTCTTCAACTTTCTCGGAATCGCCCCGTTTGCGGCGCAATTGCCCAGGCACTGCTAACTCTACAGATTCGTATGGCGGATATGCCATTGTGCTCTCAGTTAAGTCCACATTATTTCAGTCTGTTGCTGTCACTCAATGTGAAAGGTTGACACACGCTCCTCTGTTCACTTTTCCGGCGGCAATTTTTAGGGGTTGCTTTTTTTATGCACAGCTCACTTTGTTGTTTTTATTGGAGACTAGCTGAATACCCGGCGTCGCCCGGGTTCTTATGATTCTTAAGAGCGCGATTATATTCAATCTAGAGCAGGCTGCATGTCGGTATAAACATTTTGGACCGTTCGATCTTTTTCTCTATATACACGTCTTTATGATAATCTAAAATCATGAAAATTTTGTTAATTTCGTGACCGTCTACAATTGCCGTCTATCAAATCTTCACAATAGTCCAGGCTCAAATCAAAAATTTACAAATTTCGCAATATTTTGAACCGTGTAATCTACAGCTTCCATTTACCAACGCCGGCATTGTAATGTAAGCACTAAGCGCTTTCATAAATACTCATGTTTTTTTTTTGCTAATTTCGCGATTTTTGGACCTTACAAACCTTCGCGGGCAAGCGTGGCCCAAAGTTTTATGGCAATGGGTTGAACGGTATTGTTTTTGAAATTTCGCGGTTTTATGACCATTTCCGGCCCATTTCTTCAATTTAGATACCTTCGCGGGCAAAACAGACGGACGGGGCTACATCAACTCAGCTCGTCATGCTGATCCAGAATATGTAGTTCGGCTGTACCGGTGCGGTACTAACGAACGCCCTTGCTCTTCGTAGTGAGCACTTGCCACCAGACCAACCACCAGCCAAGTATTTGCCTAACGAATTTTGTATGGGAATGTCCGAAAAACGTACCGATCGGTATGACCCTGCATTATCAGTCGTTAGTGTGGTGATGGGTATACTTCATGTACTAGACTAGCGCTGTGATGCATTACGTGTTGTTAACGACGCGACTGACGCTCAGTGGTGCATCAGGTAGTGCCTTGACACCAGCTGAACTACAGGGCTATGCTTTACAAACATTCGGACAATTTTATAATACCATCTGCAAGGGAATAAAAACGTTTCAGATATTAATAATTTCGTTTCAGCAATTGATAAGAAGTGGACAACTGCATACTCCAAATTCGGATTCAGTGCGTGATTTTACATAAAGAATAAGAGGATGAAAAATCGTGTAAACTAGTGTAATTCATTTATTAAAAACAAAGACGTTTCCATGCTCATTTTGCATTCAATTGTTTCTTTATGGTTGACAGCTGTGTGCTATCGATAACAAATCACAATCAACCCAATCTAACCACGTATTTCCTTGATAGATTCACAAAAATTAGCCATCATGATTGCACATCACGCCCGTTCACGTTCACCAGCAAAATCTAACAAAATTAGTCGATTTGGTCATCGATTTATGCTGATGAACGCAACCAATGATGTCGGGGCTTATGTGTTTAACAATTTAAGGGGCCTTTCAATCTTCTTGATAGCCGACTTTGCTTTCTATTTCTAAAATATTTTGCCGAAACGATTTCGTTTGCATTATTTTAAGAACTCAGGTTTGTTTCGCTGTTCGGTTTATAAGCACGATTTAGCTGCTTGGGACGGCTTAGTTTAGAATCGCTTAGCATCCCTGAATTTTCCTTAATACTTCGATTGGTAGCTCCTACTCTTAAAATGTAAGATAGTTCACACAGATAGATAGACAGACGAAAATATGAACACGGCGTCGCCCGGGTATTCAGCTAGTCTCCAATAAAAACAACAAAGTGAGCTGTGCATAAAAAAAGCAACCCCTAAAAATTGCCGCCGGAAAAGTGAACAGAGGAGCGTGTGGCAACCTTTCACATTGAGTGACAGCAACAGACTGAAATAATGTGGACTTAACTGAGAGCACAATGACATATCCGCCATACGAATCTGTAGAGTTAGCAGTGCCTGTTTCTGCGCCAAGCGAGTCTCGATTGCGCCGTCTGCTTGTGCGCCTTGGCGCCGCGTTTCGCGTGGATGTTGCGGCGACGACTGCTTGTGCGTATTGGTGCCTCGAAGCAAGACAGTTTCTTATGCGTCTAAATGACACCAGTTGTCGGAAAATAACTCTTAGAGCAATGGGAGCGTTGCAGTTCCAGGAGAGAAGAGCTGGTTTCAAAAACCTTTTGATCCTTACCTAGTCTTACACCGGACTTCTGGTGAAGAGGCTTAAAGTTGAGCTGAAAGTTTCAGTTCACCAATTTCACTGCCATTTATTACTTTTCTTTTACATTTGTACTCAAGTTTTTTCTACTTGCAATTTATTTCAATTGAAATGTTTACAAACAAAAAAAAAAACGTAGCAAATGAATTCCCTAAGATTTAGTGCCCTCTTCCAATTTGCGGTTCAGTCTAGGCTTTGATTTGTCGTTAATACTAAAATTGGTGGTGGGCGAGTGGGTGGGTGGGTGGCTGGGTAGGATGCTGGCCCCTAAACCAAACTGTTGGACTCAACAGCCGGTGTGGTATCCTGTGCCTGTTTGGTGGGACTTGTTGACTCCGCCTCGTCCGTTTCTTCTTCTTCCTCTGCCGATGACTCTTCCGCCTCCGCCTCGGGCTCCTCATCGTTTAGCTCCTCCATATGACGTGCCTGCAGGGCCACAATGTTCCGCTCGGATGCAGGTGCAGAATCGGCTGCCGTGCTGCTTATGGCTATGCCCGCCGTGGGCGTCACCTGACCAGAGCCTGTGCCCGACAGGCTGGGCATGCTGACGGGGCACATGCAGGGCACAAACTGAATGCGTGCACCAGTGGAACCGGCCTGCTCGGCTGGCGTCTGATAGTTGAAGTAATCCGGATAGGGATACTGCGGTCGTGCATTGTACAGGTTGTTGACCCGTCGGCTGTAGGTGGGATATTCGCCTGTGTAGCGCAAAGCGGCATAGGATACAGCCTCTGTGGTGCTGGGCGGTGGAAGAGTGGTAGTTGTGGTGGTGGTGGTGGTGGGCGCCGGTGTGGTGGTGGTAGTCGTTGTTGTGGTGGTTGGTGCCCGAGTGGTGCTTGTGGAACTGATGGCTGCCGGTGGCGTTACATCCGGCTTGGCCACCGTATCATGACGACGTGCAGCCGCATAGCTGGTCACTGCATACGGATCATAGTGGGCGGCAGAGCTACTGGACTGGAGTAGAGGCGTTTGGGCGGCACCAAAACCAAAGAAGGGCACACTAAATGCACCGCCCGGAGCCAACGGTTGATATGTGTAAGTCCGGAAGTAGGTTAGAGGTATCTGTTGCAGCATCTGTCCATTGGGTGGCTCACTGAAAGTGTTAAGAATTCATTTTACGACTGTTTTGGTTAAGAGCGAAAAGAAGATTTCAACTTACGTGGTGGTTTTGGGCCACCAAAAGGCTTGGGCTGCAGGCCAGGTCCAGAGTATGGTTATGATCTGTGAAAATGAAGGTAAGACATTAGTTTGATCTGGAGAATACGTACAAAATTGGCCAAGCATCAAGTGGAAGTACAGTAACTTCCCAATACTTGCACGGTCGCCACTTTGATGCACGGTCCCCAACTTTGGAAACTTAGCCGATAGGCTTAAGTAAAACTCAAATGCTTTAAGGCCGAAAAAAAATAAAAGAAATCTATTTTTGACAGAGTTAACTAAACAATTTGAAACATTCTAACAATTTTCTGTCGAAAATATAATTTGTAAGATTTGTGTGATTTTGTGAAAGTGGGAAGGGGTGGCGGAATCCTGAATTTGAAGTGCATCTTCTAACGTACTGCTGAATTGCTTAGCCAGTGAACGATAAAAATTTAAAGGAGAAAAATCCAAACGAAAGCATAACATAAAACTACGAAAAATTTTGTCATCTAAACCGTCGATTCAGAATCGCCTCCGCCGGCGCCTTCTAGTTGGACGACGGCCACATGCGATCCCAAGTTGCTATCATTTCCATCGCTTAATTGATCGCGGTATATGCCAGCCTCAAGCAAGCGCTCCTCCAAAAGTCGACGTGCCGGATCGACTGAATTTCGCATGCGCTGTGCCACGAGACGACCAATGGCAAACAGCTGTCCAGCGCCATAAATATACGATACGGTTGGTTCTTCCTTAGTCCCAGCTGAGGACTCTCCATCAGATCCGTGCAGCATATTGTTCATGGCAGCCCCCGAACAGCTGGGCCCATCCATATTCGATCCATATTCACCGGGAGTCGCCGCATTCAAGCTCATCAATTTAGCCACCATCTCATTCTCCACTTGGCTCCTGTTGTCAGACATTTCGCTGGCTGGGTTAAAGAAACCCATTAGCAACTGCAGCAGCGATTCACATTTGTTCCCTAATGGCTTACCTCTGTTTGTTTAGATTGTTGAGTAATTTTTACAAGTTTCCAAAAATATGATTAAAAAAAAATATATAAATTTTTATATAGAAAATTGGAGCACTTTCTTACAGCTCTAAAATACGACTGAATGTACAAACCGATTTTGCTGCCCGATACCCAATGACAGTTGTCGAATAGAACTAAAAATTGAAATTCGGCTACTATGTTAAGCATATTTGGTTTTTGTATAAAAAATAATTTAATCTAAGGTAACACACTCACATAATTTGCGCAAATATTTAAAAAAGTTTGCACATTCTGTTTGGTAATACCAAATAGTTTGCGTGCACCAAATATTTGCCCAGTGGGAACAAGTGGGACATCCGTGTGCAAATCTGTTTGCGTGTTTGCTCTTGCAATTAAATTGTAGAGCAAATACGGCAAATGTAAAAATATTGCG
This sequence comes from Lordiphosa collinella, assembly GCA_018904265.1. Taxonomy (NCBI): domain Eukaryota; kingdom Metazoa; phylum Arthropoda; class Insecta; order Diptera; family Drosophilidae; genus Lordiphosa; species Lordiphosa collinella. The sequence continues at coordinate 218,712 of JAEIFV010000234.1, forward strand.
CAAAATTTGTTTTAAGCATTCATTTACAGTTGAAGTGTACGTTTAGCTATAAATGAAGATTGCATACTCAGCATAAAAATAAGTAAAACTTCTGGAGTGATTCCTTGGTTACAACCGAAACAGCTCAAGAGAAAACTACAGTCGATATGGAAGCTATACCAGAAATCAGGGATTAATACAGAAACGATTTTCGGTTTCGGTAACGGCTCTGGTACCATTCAATGCCATTTCAATGCTTATAGCAGCCTGCGCATAACGATATTACAATAACAACTTCTTATGAGTCTCTTCCCCTTCTCTCCTATGTGTTATGTTTCCAGATAGATATAAAAATGCAGTTACATTCGGTTACCTACAAGTACACTAAACATACAGAAGATTAGGGCAGGTCAGGTCCCCTTTCAGCTAAGTCAGAAATACTACACACTCGTCAGTCAATTCGTCAATAAATGCAACTATTTCACAGAGGTTAAGCACCAAATGCAGTAGCTGACTATTGCAAACACCAAATTTCGCCACACCCCATTGTTACTATATAAAAAGCCCTCATTTTATTCAATAAAATTAGTCCCAATACAACCAAGAACTGTTATCAGAGCTAGCAAATAACAATTGTCCGTTTTTCGTTGTCCAAAAATAACAGATATTTACGGACCCTTTGAGCAAAAAGTCAGAGATGAAACGTTCACATCGCCTAATGAACCAATCGCTCAGTACTCAACGAACAACCAATGGATTTGTTTACATTTTGCTCTGCTCATTCACTGAGCAAATCGTCGCGAGCGAAGAAGATAAAAGTCATTTGCGTTTGTGTGTGTGTGTATGTGTGAGTGAGGTGTCTGTTTGGGCTTGCGACTCACACAAGCCACACACACACACACAAAACAAATAAAAAAAAAACCCTTTGTTGTGAGTAGTTCGGCTTTTTGCTCATCTACTGACTCTTAATGTGCGAGCGCTCAGTCAATAAATTGTTATAGAATGAGCAAAACAAGAAAAGCTCAACTGAGAACAGTCAACTGAAAACAAAAACAAAGAGAAACGAAGTGTTCTGCTCAGAGCGAGAGCAAGCGTGCATGGATTTTTTCGGTTTTGTTATTGAGCAGACCGCAAAGGAAAAAAATGTTCAATTGTGATTTACGAGCTTTGACTGTTACTCATTTCTTCCATCGCACCCAGCAGAGAGTCTGTCGCTGTGTCTTCAGACCCTCAATGTGCGCATCGAAGGATACCCTCTCCGCAGTTCAGTTGGTTCAAGTGCTAGTTGCTACTACTTCTTGCAGACAGTTTATGTACTGAATGCATCCCAGCTTATAACACACACAAAATACTCAATTACAGATAGTTTAAACTATGCATCTTCCAAACACAGCAACATATTGGCATGCGAGGATTTATATTTCACTACTGTCCATTGAAAAGTGTTATAATTATTTAATACATTTTTCGCTGAACCACTTTTTATACCCTTGCAGAGGGTATTATAAAATTGTGCGGATGTTTGTAACGCATTGAAGGAAGCATCCCCGACCACATAAAGTATATATATTCTTGATCAGCATGACGAGCTGAGTTCACTTAGCCTTGTCCGTCTGTCTGTTTCTATGCTATCTCCTCCGTCAGTTTTAAAGCTATCCTCACCAAACTTTGCACGAAGTCTTCTGGTACATATACGCTGCACATTTGTCGGAACCGGCCGGATCGGATGACTATAGCATATAGCTGCCATAGGAACGATTGGTCGAAAAACTAGTTCTAGTGAGAAAAACTTTTTGTTTTGAGCCTCGCCCCGTACGGACGGTCGAAAATTTTTGTTTTAATGAAACGTCTTTATCATTGGCATACACTTAATTTATATACTTTTACACAATTCTACAAAGCTTGGTCTATATCGGATGACTATCGCATATAGCTGCCATAGGAACGATCGGTCGAAAAACTAGTTCTAGTGAGAAAAACTTTTTTGTTTTTAATGAAAACGTGATTTTTATTGGCATATTCTTAATTTATATACTTCAACACATTTCTACAAAGTTTAATTAAAATCGGATGACTATAGCATATAGCTGCAGTATGAATGATCGGTCGAAAAAGAAGTTCTAGTGAGAAAAACTTTTTTGTTTTAAATGGGATCGCCTCCAAATTCCGTAATTAACAGTGTATTATGCTTATCCATAATTTCCAAGTTTGGTCGAAATCAGACATCTATATAGTATAGATCCCTTAGAAAAATAAGGTCAAAAAAGTAGTCTTAGAAAAACTTTTTAGTTTTCAATGGAAGCTGCAAGGGTATACAAAACTTCGGCCGAGCCGAAGTTAACTTTCCCCTATTTTTCTAGTTTCGTGTACGTGTCGAGTCGTGACTTAAATGAAATCAGCACACACCCATCTCTAATTTAGACCCCAAAGCAAAACTTCCCTATAATTTCTAGAGCTAAAAAGCTGCTTTGTTGCTACTTTGTTCTATTTTAAAACATTGTTGATTATAGATCAAGCTGGCTATTTCATTTCGGATCACGATGTTTCACCATTTCAATTATTTAAGATCACATCACATTCCTGCCATACCCAAGATTTGACACAATTTTGGAATTAGGAATTTCCGAAACTAATTGAATCATTTGTTTCACTTTAGAAAATTTGTCACGAAAAAAAAAAACTCGGTTTCTTTGCCACATACCACAAAGTATTGCCACATTTTCACTGCTCACTTGGTATCCTTTGGGTCCTTAATTGGTTGTAATTATACTTAAAAAAAAATTCCTGCGTTCCACACGCATGCGCAGCTGCATTTGTTCTAAAACCAAAAACAGTCACCAGCCGAGCTTTTATAGGTCCATTCCGTTTGGTGGGATGAGTGGCACGGCACATCTGCCCCAAAGCAACGCCGTGTAAAAGCCGACACGAAGCGGGTTTCTTCTTCATTTTCGTGTTGGGCGGTGGTGGGGGGATGCTTAGAACAACGAGAAAATTAATTGCAGGCTTGGAAAAGCGAAATATAAGCCTAGGAAATCAATAATAATAATGAACAGAAAGCCACATCATTGACAAAATGATTGAATGAATGATGGTAGCCCATGGTGCAAAGGGGAGGGGGCGTGGCATTGTTTTTTTCCTAATTTTTTTTGTGTTTTGTTTCCTCTTGAAAGAGCCGCAACACAGCGCGAGAATTGGCCATAAAAAATTGTTGATGACTTTTCCTCACAACAGTTTTGGGTTTGGAAAATGTTGGGGATTTGTATTTGGGTCACTTCTTCTTTTGCACGATGAAGATTTTTCATTATGTAATTTGTGGTCAATAGAGTTGTTGTCCCCAGCATTTTATGATAACTTTCTATGCTTCAGCTGGAATTTATGTTCATTGGATTAGTTTTAGGGCCAATAAAAGAGTTTCTTACTCTCAATGACACAAGAGATTACAGTTCCAAATCTTATTTAAAAGGCGTTAATGTTCAGTGTTCTGGACATAGTTTTAATGGACACTTAACACCGTAAGCAGCTTAACCCAAGGTTAACCTAAAATTAAACTTCTCATTTCCTGTCCAACTCAATAGCTTGCATGCAAGTCATTTTTGACCATGATGACCTAGACAAGAGCACTGACCTGCTTTGCCAGGGGGAAACCAGTTCACCCAGTTAGCCAGACGACCCGCTTGGTGAACAAGCTGTGCGATTTTCGCTTGACCCTGCAAACGAAAGTAAGTTAAGAACCAAAACAAGAACCCAACTGAAGCTCATATAAAGACATGTGTTGACCCAACAACGCCCATCATTCTGGCCAAAACACTCGACGACACATGGAGACCTGGACTCTAGCTCTGCTAATCAAGTGTTGGTTTGCCTGCTCTGTCCAGGCCAATTATTTGAATGCCGAACAACGTCCCCTGTGGATACTTGAAGATCAACGTGAGACGGACTATGCCACCACCACCACCAAGCGAACCACAACTCTCAGACAGGCCCGAGCACCCAGTGAACCGGCAGCCATCACATTTCTAGTGCGAAATCCTACACCACAGCCGCCACATCGTCTTATGCTGCCGCAACGCCTGCAGCTGCCTTCACGTTATGTACAGTCAAGGAGATCTCAGCGACGTAGTCACTTGCCCACTTTCGACAATGCACCGGGTGATAATACCTTGAACCGTAGCCCCTATTATCCCATTTTTGTGTACAACAACAGCAGGGGAGAACGACTCATGAACACCATGCTAAGTGGTCAGCGTTATCCCATGCAGGAGCCAGTGCCTGGACAAGTACTGTATCCCCCCTCGACGCCCATGTTTCGACCCAAGCCCTTAGTGGAGCGTTTTCGTTTGCCAGGCCAGAGGGAGTTACTTAATCTCACCCTAATACCCTTCTATGCACACGAGGCCATCAGTCCCACTGTAGAGCCACCGATCATAGAGACCCAGTTGCCACCTAGCAAGCGTAAGCGAAAGAAGGCCAAGCAATATAATGCGTATCATACGGCACAGGAGGTGGTACAGTGGCAGCCAGATAAATCCGACAATCAGCGACACTACCAATCGACCGAATTAGAATCGGAGACGGAAGAACCTTTTCGTATTGTCTACCTGGATGAGAGTGTAGAAGCCACCACCACACCAAGTCCACGTCAAAGCTCACGCTATGCTCTTAAGAGGGAGTACTATGCATTTCCAGTTTATACTTTGGGTAAACTATTGCAGCAACCCTCTACCTCTATAAATGAACGTACGGACAGCTCCTCAGAGCAGCAGCTGAAGACCTGGTTTATTTTGAATTCACGGTGAGTTTTTGGGGCTTGATTTTTCTCGTTTGCAGTAATGAAGGGTCATGTTGATTCTTTTTAAACACAGCTACAAGGGACCTTATCCCGGCAATGCGCAGAGAGCGAGCGAGATGAAGTATTATACCTCCAAGTACACACAGAATGTTTCGAGACCCAGGAGATGACATTTGAAAAGAGATTTAAGATTTAGCAGCCCACCTACCGCCCAAATAACTTAGTTTAGAATTACAAATAAAATAACCTATTTTTTTTTAAGTGAAGGACGACTACTAGAATTTATCGAAACTCAGCACACTGGGCGAAACAGCCGATTTAGCTGACGAAAATCAAATTTTATAGAACGAAAACCCGCCAATTTCTTATTTGCATTCGATTACCAATAGTCTACGAAGCCTTTTGACACTTTTCATTTATTTCTGTGGTTTTTATTCGCTAAGCTGTGAGCTATCAAACATAACATATGTTGCAGCAGCCGCAGCAAACTCTTTTCCCGCTTTTTCTAATGTGCACAGATTGGCATGCAAAAGGTTGTTTTTCCAGCAGGACCTCCTAATTGCAACTTTTGCTGACGACACGCCCATTATGGCTCGCGACAGTTGTGTCTACTCGGAAACAGACGCGTTGCAAGAGTATCTCAAAAGGTTTGAGAACTGGGCCTGTCGTTGGAACATCTCCATCAACCCTGAAAAGTGCGTATCTGTCACCCATACGCTCAGAAGAGACAGTAGCCCTGGTGTCTTCCTGCATGGAGAGGTCCTCCCTCACAAATTGGTCCACAAGTATCTTGGAGTGACACTTGACAAGAGGCTTACCTTTAAACAACATGCCGCCGAAGTTGCAGGAAAGCTTCACAGCAAGGCGAACGACAAACTCTCGCTAAGGAACAAGGTCCTCTTATACAAAGTGATCATGGCACCGATTTGGAGGTACGGCGTTCAGGTGTATGGCATCGCCGCGAAGACCCACCTGAACAAAATCAGGGTCTTCCAGGCCAAAATCCTGAGGAGGATTACTAGAGCCGTTTGGTTTATCCGAACTAGAGACATTGAGAAAGAGTATGGTGTTCCGATGGTTGGCGACAAAATCAACAACCAAGCAGCGAGGTACTTGGATAAGGTCGCCGCCCACCCAAACAACCTCGCCAGGCGCTTACTCCGATCGCGTAGGATCAACGGAATCAGGGCAAGACGCAGGCTCCTAAGGATTCACCCAGGTGACCTGATTAATCGGAGGATTTAGTCCAAGCATAGGCTACGAATTGGCTGCACACAATTTGATTGATACTCCATCTTACCAGCTAAGTCCCATCACCCTCAGTCACCCGCAATAATTCTTAAGTTAAAATCCCTACTATAAGATACACACTCAATCCTAATCAACCACTAAACACAAATACTAAAAGACACATTATATCGCACTATTCCCTACAGTACAAGTTAGCTATAAGTAGTAACAGTAAGCTGTAATAATTTAGTTTAAGGTGCTAAATCAAAAATAAACATATGTTTTTATTAAAAAAAAAAAGCCAGCTGTTATATTTGGTTTTAATTAAGTTGAAGGTATGTATTTACGAACAAAATTATTCCGTGACATGTGCGTGCAATGGTAAATTGTGGTAGTATCTTGCAGTCATACTTACCTCTTTTTAACAATTTTTTTTTAGACTTTCGTGGACTGCAAGTTTGTGAATCCGGCTGTATTCGGTCTAATTCTTTTCGTTTTTGTTTATATGATTCCTTATCTTTGTGAAATGTTTACATTTGGCTGCAGCAACCTGCATCTGCTAACAACAGAATACTTTTCAGACACTATGTCGGTTTGCAAACTCACTCATTCATTAGTATGGCTCTCCGAAAACGTCCCTGCACAGAAATTTTCGGCTGTTGAGGCAAATGTTTTTGCAAACGTCATTGATAAATTAAAATGTGCTGATGGAAAGCAGCAAGAAATTGGCAAACTATTACGGAATTTCAGCAGCAAATTGGTTGAAAAAGAAGGGCAGTGTTTTAGGTGAAGTATAAGGTTTGAGACACAAAACAAGGAATGGTTGGATGGAATGTTCTTATTTTCTGAGACAAATATTTCAACTGGGCGACCAGAAAAAGACTTCGCAGGATGTCACAAGCAACATTAGGCTATGAAAGTTGCGGAGCTAATCGCATTAAATACTTCCGAAGAGCTTAGGACGGCGACACGGGTGACCTTGTATTTTACAAATAAAAATCAAAGCAATCTAATCAGCTGTTCAGTCTTTTCGAAATCAACATTCGTTAGGGAACTCGTTCAAATTTCTAAATGTGATTGAATGTTTGTCGGTGGAATACTTTCTCTTTATAGGTCAAGACCTGTATTTTCGAGAGCAGACATTGCTTATAATAGAGGTTCAGAAGTAGAGTTCGGTTTCTTCTTCGCCGTTCTTCAACACGAGAGAATGCCGAGAAGCTCGACCTATCTCATTAGGTCGGAATTAACAGCTTATCATTTGTTAAGCATCATTGATTCATCCTTATTCCCTATAGGGATGAAAAGTGATAGCTTCCCGATATAATGGTCAAAAGTGTTTGGACAATGCACAATCTATCTAGGTCACTTATGCCAACAAATTCATCGATTCAACCCTTTTTGGAAATGCCAAACACTTAACTGTCCAAATACTCCTGTCCATTTCTCAGTCCATCCATTCGCTAGCTTTGATGGAGGCGCAATGGCAGCGCCTGGACAGCTGTCAAAACTGGCATTAATCAAAACACTCAAACTGATGTGGTTTTTCTTGTGGTTGAGGCGTTGCTGCATGCCGGGTTCTTGCCGCGATCAAAACATGGAAACTCTGTTTCTTATTTTGTGTTTGGAGAAACAATTTTACAATTTCTTTGTGTTTCTCAGGCCAGGAACAAGTGGAGCGTTCCACAAGAATGGGGTTAATAGCCTTTGACAGACAATTCGAACGGCCACAGGCGGTCGTGAGTTCTCACTTTGGAGAAAATGGAAAAATGATTTATTAGCCCCTGTAACTGCAGAGCTTTGATCGATCAATCGGCGCTATGTGGTGGTCGCTCGTTGTAGAACCTTGGGCTAATTACAAAATAAATTCATTCTCATGTGGCGGCTGTGAATTTTCCATTCATGGCATGAGGGCCTGACCGACACCGACCAAGAAATATCACTTGCGTGACTTTACAACATTATTAAAGTCACCGCAAACCGAAATTGAATCTATTGGCCCGGCCCGATGGGCTTTTAATGGACACTAATGCATTTTGGATTCTTCCTAAATGTCCGGGAAAATTTGATCACAACTGAAATTCCACACTTCTGGCCATCCGTCACGCCAACTCGTGCCCATAATTAACAGTCGGAGGGAAATATTTGGACAATCGTAAAACCGCACGGAGAGGCACGGAGCGAGGGGAAATGAAAGTTTTTGTTGTCCTCAATCTATGTCAGGCAGCCAATAAACAATACACCAATCAAGCTCCAAATGCAGACGCTGCACTTGCACTCAAGACAGATGCCGAGATGTCAAACGATTTGTTTGTCCATTGTCCGGTGGATGTGGATGGTGACATGGGTGTGGGGTGTGCAAGGTGTGGGGGGACACGCTAATGACACCGATGCTCGCTTGCTCGAACGCATGAGCAGCAGATCAGCTAACTAATGAATGCCAGATAGGCGCTAAAGGTGTGAAGTTACAATGTTATGTCAATACTTGAGGATGGAATTCTCCAGCGGTCTGTGAATACCAGCCAGGCTACTGCAATTGAACAGACTCTACATGTGTCTAAACAAGGCTACAAACCGCTCCAGAAATGGTGCGTTTCAAATGAAAGAACTCCCGAAGAGGAGCTTCTCTTTTTTAAAAGATTCATAGCTCACGCTAGATTTTCACCCTCAACAGTTAAGTCACCAAAGAGCTATCTTGTGTATCTTGAACATGACTATGCGCTAAAAAACGATTGTGGACTTTGATCCTTTTAAGCCCTGTGCACAGTGGGCGAAATGGCTTATCTAGCGGATGAAAATAAACATCTCCTAAAACAATAAAGTTGTTATTATAACTAACAAAAAATTTTTTTTTTAAATATCTTTTTCTTTTGGATGTTGTGAACTAATATAGAACAAATTAAAAAAGTATTCATTTATCGAAATCTGTTGGAAATTATAGAAGTTATTAGCATTTATTTAAAAAATGAGCAATTTCAGTTTTACCGTTCAAACAGTATTAAAGATGTCTATGGTCCGTTTTGGTCCGCCGTTTGTCTGCACAGTTTTCCTCTCGCGTAAGAAACAAACAAAAGTCACCCATCATGGCCTCATCCCAAAATTCGTGATAGCGACGTTTCATAATCTTCACATCCTGATGAAATCGTTCACCATGCTCATCACTCTTATACCCGAGGTTTTAAGAAAAGAAATCCAAATGAGAATCCAAAAAACATTTTTAACGACATTTCCACTCCTGTTTGCAATACAATGTGTAGGGTTTGAATATAATGAAAGTATTAATATGATATACAAACTTTACCTAATTTCTTCCAAAAAATGCAGTGACAATTCAACGGAGCGAATTTCATGCGGACGCATAGATCTTGGATATCATTTAATTGAATTTAGAGTCCTCCAAAAGTTTTTCTACTGCGGCCCAAGAAATACACCCTCTTTGATTTTTGCCTCGGATAAGTTAGGAACACGCTTTTCAAATGTGCAATTGCATCACCGTCTTTTGGTAAAGCCTTCACAAAATTTTGAAACAAACCCAGTTTTATATGAAGGGATGGCAGTATTATTTGTTCCTTACTCACAAGTTGCTCGAACTTTACATTTTCTTGGCCAACTTGTAATTCGTTCGGTCCGGCCATTCTCTTCGAACGTAATGTTCGTGGCTCGCTCGACTGTCCCTTTTGCATGAAAAACACATGTGTTTCGTATATCCTTGTTGCATTCCTGCAACCATTGCAACAACTTTGAGGTCAGCGCAAATTTTCCACTTATGTTTCTTGTAATTAATCAAGTCGAACAAACATGGCCATTGATTCATAGGACTATTTAATATTAACGGTAGGCGCTAGCGGTATCGAAGGCTTGCTGTTTCCCTGGTTTAACAATACCGCTTTAAGACTGAGCTTGTAACTGTCGATAAACAAACGCCACTCGACTGGATCATACGGCTCTTTAAACTCCTCAAATAAACCACACACATCTTTGCAATAACAAATATTATTTTCTTTCAAGTAGTACTAGCAAAGCGCTTTTGCCAATCTCTATATAGAAAAAATCATCTTTAATATCTTTTCAATCATAGAACGGATCTGAAAATCGTCGAAAAAAAACCATCCTTTGGATGATTTTAAAATCTGTTGGATGACATAAAAGAATATTAAAGACATATCCATTCCAAATGGATTCGAAGATCATCAAATGGATATTTATTAATATCCTTTTTTCTTCTCTGTATATATTACGATATTTTGACATCAGCCTTTAACAAATTCCGTTCTTGCAAACGTGATGCTAAAATTTCCGATTTTTCTTTTGAAAGATCTAGATCTCTTATTAAATCGTTCAGTCCACTTTGGCAAAAGAGATGAGTCGCACGTACAGGATACGGAACACAATCCGAGTGATAAACTTGCTTTGTCATGGATTGTACCTGCGCATATTCAACTGCACGGTGACCATGTTGCCTTACGTTGGTCAAGCAAAAATAACACTCTACTTATGAAAGAGTGGTTGTCTCCAAATTGCAGGCACGTCAAAGCGCAAGTAGCATCTTGAGGGAAACCAGTAAATAAATGATGATTTTTTAAGAGCTATAGGAAAGTACTTAAAAAAAAAACATAATATTCAGAAAAATGCATGAAATCTTTATTTGAATCGATAGTACGGTCCATATAATTTAATGTTTGAAGATTATTTCATGCAAATGTTGACCGTGACTGCGCCTCAAATGGTCCATCCGCTTAGTCCAATTTTGGCATACTCTTTCCAACATTTCGTTGTTGTCTTCCAATGCGTCAATTGAAGCGGGCTTGTCTGTATAGACATGAGCGTTAACATAGCGCCACAAAAAATAGTCTAAAGGCGTTAAATCGCACGATCTAGGAGGCCAATTGACCGGTCCCGAACGTGAAATAAAATGTTCACCGAACTCGCCTCTCAATAAGTTCATTGTTGCGCGTGCTGTGTGGCATGTGGCACCGTCTTGTTGAAACCACATGTCATGCAAGTCAAGCTCTTGCATTTAGGGCAAAAAAAAGTTGGATATCATCTCACGGTAGCGCTCACCATTCACAGTTACGTTACGATTCGCATCATCTTTGAAGAAGTACGGTCCAATGATGCCACCAGCCCATAAACCGCACCAAACTGTGACTTTTTCTGGATGCATTGGTGGCTCTTGCAATGCTTCTGGCTGATATTCACTCCAAAATCGACAATTCTGCTTATTTACGTACCCATTGAGCCAAAAATGAGCTTCGTCGCTGAACACAGTTTTTTGATAAAAAAGTGTATCTTCGGCCAACTTTCCAAGAGCCCATTCACCAAAAATTCTACGCTGCGGTAGGTCGTTCGGCTTCAATTCTTGCACCAGCTGTATTTTGAAAGGCTTCACACCTAAATCCTTCCGCAAAATTTTCCACGTTGTTGAGTAACAGAGGCCCAATTGCTGCGAACGGCGACGAATCGATAATTGATGGTCATCATTAACACTGGCCGATACAGCTGCGATATTTTCTTCAGTTCGCACTCTACGTAAGCGTGTTGGTGGTTTAATGTCCAACAATGTAAATTTGGTGCGAAATTTTGTCACAATAGCCCGAATAGCCGCTTCAGTGGGTCGATTAAACTGACCATAAAATGGAAGAAGCGCGCGATGATCGTTTGTAAGACGATTCATGGTTAAATTATGGACCAAACTGAAGATGTTGGGCTGTTTAAACCAGTGTTGGCAAAAAGATAATAGCTAAAAAAATTGTTGTCTGTAAAGTCGTTTACTGACGATAGTTAACGTGACAACTTCTTAAGAAAATACTGTGGAATGGTAGCTTTTTCAAAGAAAATTTTAATTTCTTTGTTTAATAGATTTGTGTATATAAGGAGGTAATGAAACAAATTAACTATTTTAAAGGATTACACTTTTAAGTCTTGTAATTGAATGTCAAAAAGTCTTAAATTGGCTAGTTTTTGGTCCAAAAATATTTGTATCTGAATCTTTTAAACCCTGGAAAATCTTTACTTTTCCAATTAAGTCACATTTGTTAACAAACTTTGTTGGTCTTTTATACTACGAAAGCTATAAACACCGTTTCTTCCTTTCCTTATCTGATCTTGTTAAAGTTTTGGTAAATGTAAGTCTTAAAATAATTTTAATAATTTTTGATTTTATTGGCTCCAAAATTAAATGTCTTTTTTTGTTTTTGCGTATCTACTAATTTATCTTTTTCCTTCGTTAACCGTTCAATCTCAAAATCACTGTCTTTGTTCTGTTTTAGTTTTTATGATTTCCCTTGTTGTTTATATTTTCTTATATGTACCTTCTGTATCTGATCGATTTTCCAGATACTGACTTTTTACTTTTTGGTAAATGTCTGCTTGTGTCATCGTATCTTTAATTCTTAAACATGATAATGAAATACATTTTCCCTTAATACTCCTCACTTACTTGCTAAGAAGACTCATATTATATAACATTTTAAAATATTTTGTTACGTCGAATCTTTTAAACAATTCTTGTCAATTCGTTCCTTACCGAAACTTATATCTGCTTAACCAAAAATATGGTAAGCTTTTTTCCGTTGATCGTCTCTTCACAGGAAGCGTACTGGAGCCACCTCTCTGTTTACAAATGTCTAATTACAACGAGCCAGCTCACAATTTCGTTGAAACAACACATGCGTTGTCTGCTGATAAGGGAAGGGACTGTCTGTTTTTTCTTCTGAGCCGGCTCTATCGAATTATAAGACGTTGTCCGTCAAAAATCACCCTTTAGTTAAACCTCTGAACCAGTTCCGAACCCAAGATTTCGGTTCGGCTCAATAACAGCGCAAGGGCGCTGTAGTCGCCTCCACTTTTCGGTTGAACAATTTACTTTATATTTCTTCCCATAATTTCACCTCTGTGTCTGAAATTCCCTATAGATTTTCCCTCCACACCGACACGACTGTCGAGTAAACAAAAGACACAAATCTTTACACTGAAATTGAACTGTTATCTGTTATCTGCTTTTTGTATGCACGTAAGAATCTTCCCTTCGTTTCTTGTTATCTAGCAAAGCTTTTCATGCTTAGCTCGTCACCCTCTTAACGCATGAATATCTGAAGCTTTAGCAGCTCCGGAGAACAACCACCACCGCAAAGCGACAAGAGGGTGAGGCAAAGTAAGAGAGAGCGTTCCCTACTCCCAATCTCTTATTACTTTCCCTCACCTTTTTGATTCCACTATGAAAGCTTTTTTTGACACGATCTAAACTGAACAGTTTTTAATTAGAGGCAACGCCTCGTCATAGCTTTGCATTTAGCTCTTCCAGCAAGCGCGAAAGCTTGGCCCTGTCCACCCTCCCCCACACATCCCGCCTGCCCCATGCCCGTTCACTTTCAGCTGTCGTTTTTGGAATTCAATTTTCAGTGCGAATTGCGTTCTCAAAGCGTGCGGCGACGTCGGCGGTGGCGTTGAACTTATCAACTAATTAGCGAGTGTTATTGTTGTTTTTTTTTTTTGTTGTTTTACTCTGTGGAGTACCAAATACATTGATTACTTTAGTAATCAGATATAGATATCTACCACAAAGTGGGCATTGCCACAAACATAGATAACTTATCCAAATTGTGTATGTGATTTTTTACTATTTTTTAAATTGATTATTTTGCGATATTCTGTTTGAGCAAAGAAGATGGCCAGCGCGAAGGAGGTTAGCCATGATATCTCTCATGCCAAAAGGGCTGCATTCCAGGTGCTCGCCGGCGGTTCGGCTGGCTTTCTGGAGGTATGCATTATGCAGCCCTTGGATGTGGTCAAGACACGCATACAGATCCAGACAACTCCCGCAGCGACAGCCATGGGTGAGGTAAGTGTGTTGGTGGATATAATTCCAAATCAAAATAATCCACTTGGAAGGGCATATCAAGGTCGTATAACATTTTTATACCAGAGAAAGTGCCGTCCCGGCTGATGCTGGGAACGAATGTCATAAACAAAGCGTTTTATGTGCACACAAATGGGGCCATATCACGCCTCTTGTCTTATCAGTTTAGACCCACCCAAAATACACTTGGTTTGACCAGGGAAAACAAAAACAAAAATGAAATTAAAAGAAACCAAAATTCTGAGAGAGAGATTATCACTAAATGAATGTGTCATAAAAGTGTTTAGTGGGTCGGAATGGGGCCTTGAACTTTATGATGTGTAAGACCAGGAGATATATGATTCTTATCACATTAAAAGGAAAATCATTTAAGAACAATGTTCTCAGTAATAGTAATATTTTCTTAGTTGAAAACACAAAATTCACCTTTAAATGCACTACCAAAACACGGCAGCAGCAGTACAGCAGCATTCGTTATTCTTTTCTCTCCTCTCTTGCTGCACTCAATGTTTGCCTCACACAATGAGCGAGCTTTTGCCATTAAAGCTTTCTCTCACAGCGTTGCACCGAAAAAGTCGAACAAATTTCCAACAAGCAAGAGCTTTTGGAAAAACTTTATGAAGTTTGCTCCACTGTGTAAATCCAGTCTTACACGAGATTTACATAATAAAGTAAACTTCTTAAAGTTTTTGAATCAGCCATCAGTTCGTGAAAGCCTTATCGTTGAAATCTGGAGAGCAAGTAATTGTTATTGATTTCTAGTTTTCAAAACACACTCGAAATATCTGCTGGACTGCCAGTAGACATAGGCATGAAGCCTTTGATGTGACTTCAATTAAAGTTTTTCAACCGATGCTGCTACCAAGGGCGCATTTACAAACACACCAGAAGGTGGTCAGAATTTTCTGTCAGTTACCTGGTAATCTGTTCACACTGAGTAGAGTCAAGTACACTCAGTTTGTCAAGTACACTCAAAAAACAAGTAAGAAAGTCGGTCAAGACCAGCGAAAGCGTATGGTTTGGTTAGGTTAGGTTACCCACCCAACATTTGGAAGATCGTTTCAACAAAATTCACCTTAAAGAGTCTTTTTCGATACCATATATTCTCTGTTAGACCCTAGGGTGCTCTTCAATTCGGAACCATTCTGGTGGACAGAATTAACTTAAGTAGAGCTGGGATCTCTAGCTCGGATGTCTAAGTCTCTTCCTACTCAAAGCGCGACAATGTCACAGAAGGTGCTGCACTTTTTCCTTTTCTTCATCATGTCTGCTACTTCTACCAAAATCATGGTGTGGTACGCCTAGGTGTGCTGCGTGCTGCCAATAAGACAATGAGGCACCCCACCAGAAGCGATATGAGTTCCCTTCTGTAACATTAAAGCACTAAGCCCTTAAATATAGAGCCTTCAAACTGCCATTTTATACCCTTGCAGAGGGTATTATAAAATTGTCCGGATGATTGTAAAGCATTGAAGGAGGCATCTCCGACCACATCAAGTATATATTAATATCAGCATGACGAGCTGAGTTCATTGAGCCCTGTCCGTTTGTCCGTCCATCTATCCGTCTGTTTCAATGCTATCTCCTCCGTCAGTTTTAAAGCCATTTTCACCTAACTTTGCACGAAGTCTTTTTGTACAAATACGCTGCACATTTGTCGGAACCAACCGGATCGGATGACTATAGCATATAGCTGTTATAAAACAATCGGTCGAAAAACTAGTTTTTCTGAAAAAAAAAACTTTAGCTTTCAAAAGAAACGTCTTTATCATTGGCATATACTTATTTTATATACTTTTACACAATTCTTCTAAGTTTTCTCAAAATCGAATGATTTGATTTAAATGGAATCGACTCCAAATTTCGTACATGTTAGTTTGTTCTGCATTTCCATGATTTCCCTAAGTTTGGTCAGAAATTGGACATCTATATATTATAGCTCCTATAGAAAAGTAGGGTTCAAAAAGTAGTCTCAGTTAGAAAAAACGTGCTGCAAGGGTATACAAACTTCGGCCCTAGCCGAAGTTTACGTCCCTCGGAGATGCTTCCTTCTGCCTGTTACATACGTACATTTGCTTGACTTGTAGTAACTACCGTGTAACAGGTATAAAAATGAGTAAAAAGGGATCACGAAGTCATAGTCAGCTAGAGAGTGCGTGCGAGCGCGCGTCCGTGTGTGTGTGTATGTGTGTGCATGCATTCACTTGTCTAGAAAATGAATGAAAACACGAATTAAAGGGTATACGGTATTTTGGAGTCGGGGCACTCGACTACAATGCCATTACTTGTTGAATCTTTATCTTACCACAAAATGAGCTTCTCTCAAGTTCGAGGTCATTAGTTGTTTACATACCCCCGGTTCTATCTTTCATAGACTTAAGCTCCACATGCCAGCATTGCTATGACTGTTTGGGAATTGCAAGGCTTCATAGTAACAAAAAGCGACACAAAAAAGAAATACTAAGATGATAGAAGCCTTTGCGTATCTGTTTGTACCCATTTAGCCTCGTAGTACTGGTGACTGCGGATTATTTGACTTTCGAGATTGAAATTAGCCTTTTCGGATTGGTGCACGCTTTTCAGGATTGTTTTAAGCCTTTTGAGCTTTTATCAAGCTCGCTCTAGTACGACTCGCGCTTAAAATTTCAATCCGAAGGTACACAGAGTATAATAAGTTTGTGCAAAAGTACATATGTAACAGCCAGAAGAAAGCATCTCCGACCCTATAAAGTATATATATTCTTGATCAGCATCAACAGCCGAGTAGATTTAGGCATGTCCGTCTGTCCGTCCGTATGAGATCTCAGAGATAAGACAAGAAGGTTCGACGTGTATGGCACAATTTTTGCCATATCATATTTAGTAACCAAGATTATTTATCGATCCGCCAAAGGAATGGTAAAGATCGGATGAGCGATAGTCGAGTTATAAGAAAAACAAACATTTTTATGTGCAGCACCGGCCGCAACGACGATGGGCAGAACTTCACACACCTTTAACACAAACTTTGACAGATAAAGAGGATATTATAGTGGGGCTCACCGACTTTCTTTCTTGTATTTCTGTGTAGGGTCGGAGATGCTTCCTTCTGGTTGTTACATACTTACTAAATATACTCTGTGTATCTTTGGTTTTCAATGGTAGTTGGCCTATTTTAAGATATCATGCAATGTATTACTTTCCTTAATTCGAAGGCAAATGTGCCCAAAGTTTAAAAGTTTTTGGGAAAACATCTAGAAAAACTACCCTTAGTTTAAGCAAAACAAGAAAGAAAGTCTGTCAAGCCCGACTATAATATACTTTGTACCTGTGAAATGTTGCCCATCACCGTTGCGACCGGTGCTGTACATAATTTTTTGTTTTCCTTATAAATCGACCACCGTTCATCGGATCTTTACCATTACTTTGGCGGATCGATAAGGAATCTTGATTTCAATATGTCCGAAAGGTTCGAACCTTCTATCTATGAAACTGACGGAGATATGACTGGCAAATATTTAAAATAAACTTGATCTGCCTGCAAGTATAAGAAGATGTTGTCCCATACACGTCGAACCTTTATATCTTGCCATCTTTGAGATCTGTGCGTTCATACGGACAGACGGACATGGCTATATCGACTCGGCTGTTGATGCTGATCAAGAATATATATACTTTATAGGGTCGGAAATGCTTCCTTCTGGCTGTTACATCCTTTTGCACAAACTTAATATGTTCTATGTACCTTTGGTATAAAAAGTAAGAGTCGGTCAATCCCAACTATAATATACTCTGTACCAATGAAAACGAATGCTGAAAGCAGCGCTGCTGCAGCAGCAAACTTTGTTTTGTTCTTAACTTGACTATCGTTCTTCTGACTCTTACCATTCCTTGGGCGGTCCGTTTTGTTATTTTGATAGCTACATTTGGGCATTTGGGCATTTCCGCAGAAAAGTCAACCGAGATCAAAAAATTAAAACAATATTTTTATAATAATTTCATAGAGAAGCAATCAAATTGAACTAGTATAAGCCAATCTAACATTTATTCACAACCCATTTCGAGACTTTCAAATGCAAGGTCGAGCAGTCACCATTATTTTCTCATTTCTACAGAGACTGTAACGCATAGAAGGAAGCATCTCAGACCACATAAAGTATATATATTCTTGATCAGCATGACGAGCTGAGTTGATTTAGCCTTGTTCGTCTGTCCGTCCGTCTGTCCTTCTGTCCGTCTGTTTCTATGCTATCTCCTCCGTCAGTTTTAAAGCTATCCTCACCAAACTTTGCACAAAGTCTTTTGGTACAAATACGCTGCACATTTGGCGGAACCGGCCGGATCGGATGGCTTTAGCATATAGCTGCCATAGGAACGATCGGTCGAAAAACTAGTTTTAGTGAGAAAAACTTTTTTGTTTTTAATGGAAATGCCTCCAAAGTACGTATTTCTTAGTTTACTATCCTTTCCCATGATTTCACTAAGTTTGGTCGAAATCGGATGACTATAATATAGCTGTAGCACGTCTGTCGAAAAACTATTCTAGTGGAAACGTCGTTAACTTCCGGAGAAAAACTAGTTCGAGTGAGGAAAAATTTTTTGTTTTTAATGAAAACGTCCTTTTTATTGGCATATTCTTATGTTATATACTTTAACACATTTCTACAAAGTTTTATCAGAATCGGATGACTATAGCATATAGCTGCAGTATGAATGATCGGTCGAAAAAGAAGTTCTAGTGAGAAAAACTTTTTTTGTTTCAATTGGGATCGCCTCCAAATTTTGTAATTAACAGTGTTTTATCGTTTTCCACGATTTCACCAAGTTTGGTCGAAATCAGACATCTATATAGTATAGATCCCATTGAAAAGTAAGGTCCAAAAAGTAGTCTTAGTTTGAAAAACTTTTTTGTTTTCAAAGGAAGCTGCAAGGGTATACAAAACTTCGGCAAAGCCGAAGTTAACTTTCCCCTATTTTTACATTAAAAATAGTGCTACTAAAATGCTTTCCTAATACCAAAGGCAAAGTTATTTTACAATGTTTCTTTGTGTTTCTTTATGATGAAAGTTAATAAAGGCGTACGACTGTCACGTGCGTGCTGTAGAAATGCCCTTATGTCTGGAAGGTACGAACCATCTATCTTTAAAACTGTGGGAGATTTGACGTTTTTTCCAAACTGCGGGGACGTGGCCAAAATTAAAAATAAACTTGATCTGCCTACAAGTATAAGTATAATTTTTTCCGTGCTCAGCGTTAGTTAGTGTAAAATATTGTTAGTTAGGTACCTTTGTGAAAGGTCCGACAGGTGGTTATCCATTTCAGGAACAAGCGAACTTGTTGGATCTGATGTTAGTTTTTTCGCACTTCTACAAGTTTTGGTCATTTTTTTGGTGTATTTTTTGGCGATTCGTCAGTCACGGTAAAGTGGTTGAGTACTATTATAATCCTGAGAATTGTCTTAAGTTTTAAAGTTTAAAACAGAAAATTAATTGGCATAATGCTGCTTCTTTCTTCTATATAAAGTATCATATCTGTGACCACTAGAAATAAAATATGAAAAAAGTCAAAACGAAGAATAAACGGTGTTCAACTAGCTGGACAGATGAAGGCGGAGCCTGATGTGCTTGAGCTTAATAAATATGTTCTCCTTGGTGTTATTCGTATGTTCTCGGCTGTAAATTTCACCTCGTAAAACTCTGTCCAAGAAAATATACAACATATTTAATTGAGTGCTCAGAAGTTTCTTGCGTAAATATTTTCTAAAATATTTGCCTTATTATTTGATAGAACATTTGCTGTTGTTGTAGACGAATTTATAGCATTTGAAAATAGCTGCAAAAATGCAAATCGAAACGTATGTGTTTACATATAGAGTAGACACATAAAAGACAACACACAAAAACTAGGAAACTGGCACACACACACACACACACACGCACACTCGCAGACATTATGTGTCAAGCATTTTCATATAAATTTTCCAGTGGATTTTCTCTCACTCATCCGTACTCGATCCTCTCTTGCAGGTGCACTACAATGGCGTTTTCGATTGCTTTGCCAAAATGTATCGTCACGAGGGCGTCACCTCGTATTGGAAGGGCATTCTGCCACCCATTCTGGCCGAGACGCCCAAAAGAGCCATCAAATTCCTGGTATTCGAACAGACCAAGCCACTGTTTCAGTTCGGAGCACCGGCGCCCACGCCATTGACCTTTTCGCTGGCGGGTCTAACAGCTGGCACTTTGGAGGCCATTGCCGTGAATCCCTTCGAGGTGGTGAAGGTGGCCCAGCAGGCGGATCGTCAGAAGAAAATGCTTAGCACATTTGCCGTGGCCCGGGATATTGTTCGACGCGATGGCTTGGGTCTGCAGGGTCTCAACAAGGGCCTGACCGCTACCATGGGACGCAATGGTGTCTTCAATATGGTCTACTTCGGGTTCTATCACAGCGTGAAGAATGTGGTGCCTGAGTTCAAGGACAGTCGTTGGGAGTTCCTACGCAAGGTGGCCATTGGCTTTACGGCCGGAACATTGGCCTGCTTCGTCAATATACCGTTCGATGTGGCCAAGTCGAGGATTCAGGGACCACAACCGCGGAAGGGAGAGATTAAATATCGCGGCACCATCAGCTCCTTGGGCATCGTGTACCGGGAGGAGGGTTTCCGCGCCCTGTACAAGGGTTTGGTGCCAAAGATCATGCGTCTGGGACCGGGCGGAGCTATTTTGCTGTTGGTATTTGAGTATTCCTATGAATATCTGTTGACCCACCATTCCTAACAAATTTTAGCGTGTTTTAGATGTAGTTGGGTAAATTTTGAGGTGAGACTTTTTGTATTTTTTGAAATAAACGGCCTGCGGTGGCTCCATCTGTTGATAAAACGTTGGAATTGGTTTAATTATTAAAGCTTTGGAGAGCTTTGGAAGGTTGGTATCTCGGCTATTTGGTGTGGGTTTCAACTAAAGCTTTTCCAAGCACTTTTGTTCGAAAGCTTCGGCCAGGGATGCCAACTTGTCAGGAGAGTGTGGATAAACCAGGGATGATGAGTTCGATATTAGTGATGGGCAAGTCGAATTTAGCCTGAATTAATGAATAAATCATGACTTACACGATGAAACTAACTTTGTAGAGAATTTGGGACATGCTTTTACATGGAAGCCTGAAGAAGCTTGTTTGATTAAACTTTTTCCCAAAACACTAGAGATTTGAAACCAACCGAAAGAGATTACTAGGACTCCGAGAATTGATTTTGGGTTGGAGTTTAGTTGGAAGAGATTTCTGGGACGATAATCTCACCTGATGGGGTCTTACTTTCGGTTTTACATGGAGATTCTCTCTTTGAAAAGCTCGCGAGCTTTGACTTAAAGATCATTCTAGAATTTTTGATATATCAGAATGGATGGGTAAAGCCATATACAATTAATAAGGTATGCTATCTGTTCAGTTCTGATTTAAGCGATCCTTTAATTGTCCTTTGATCACACCCGGCCAAATGGAGAGAAGAGAAATATATGCTTGTGCTGGTGAGCTCTAATGACAGCAGAAGTAGATCACTTGCTTTTCTGAGCTTCCCTCTCAAAAAGTCGAGAGCTCGTCTAGTGTCTATGTGAGGGGCCGGCAGCTTGCTATCTGGCGTGCATACGAAAAATCTCAAAGCAGCGCTGCTTCCACACACGGTATAAACTGTTAAAGCTCCGCTGCGTTACGTGTTCGCGACGCAGTCGTTGCTACTGAAAAGAGAAATTTTTGCGCTGCTCTCCACACACCAATGCAAAAATGTGAATGTATTTCTTGCCTATGTGAAAAGCATGAGTGACTTTGGCTCTCCGGTGCCATGGGCTGGACAGGTCTGCACTTGATGCAAACGGTTGTATGCACGAGCTTTCAGAAAAAGCTCTAAATTTTCAATGTTAGACTGAGCGCCATACCTTATCTTATTAGTTGTATCATTCGGGCAGAGAAGTACATGGCTTAAGATATAAAGGGAGATTTTTTAAGAGCTACAGGAAAGTACTTTAAAAAAAACATAATATTCAGAAAAATGCATGAAATCTTTATTCAAATCGATAGTACGGTCCATATAATTTAATGTTTGAAGATTATTTCATGCAAATGTTGACCGTGACTGCGCCTCAAATGGTCCATCCGCTTAGTCCAATTTTGGCATACTCTTTCCAACATTTCGGCCGGTATCTCACGAATAAATGCTTCAATGTTGTCTTCCAATGCGTCAATTGAAGCGGGCTTGTCTGTATAGACATGAGCTTTAACATAGCCCCACAAAAAAATAGTCTAAAGGCGTTAAATCGCACGATCTAGGCGGCCAATTGACCGGTCCCGAACGTGAAATAAAATGTTCACCGAACTCGCCTCTCAATAAGTCCATTGTTGCGCGTGCTGTGTGGCATGTGGCACCGTCTTGTTGAAACCACATGTCATGCAAGTCAAGCTCTTGCATTTTGGGCAAAAAAAAAGTTGGATATCATCTCACGGTAGCGCTCACCATTCACAGTTACGTTACGATTCGCATCATCTTTGAAAAAGTACGGTCCAATGATGCCACCAGCCCATAAACCGCACCAAACTGTGACTTTTTCTGGATGCATTGGTAGCTCTTGCAATGCTTCTGGCTGATATTCACTCCAAAATCGACAATTCTGCTTATTTACGTACCCATTGAGCCAAAAATGAGCTTCGTCTGCTGAACACAGTTTTTTGGAAAAAATGTGTATCTTCGGCCAACTTTCCAAGAGCCCATTCCCAAATTCTACGTTGCGGAGGTCGTTCGGCTTCATCTTGCACCAGCTGTATTTTGAAAGGCTCACACAATCCTTCCGCATTTTAACCCATTAACATCGCAGCTCGTTTACGTAAGCGTGTTGGTGGTTTAATGTCCAACAATGTAAATTTGGTGCGAAATTTTTGTCACAATAGCCCGAATAGCCGCTTCAGTGGGTCGATTAAACTGACCATAAAATGGAAGAAGCGCGCGATGAACTTTCTTAACAGAGCACGCATTTTGATAATAAAATTCAATAATTTGCAAGCGTTGTTCGTTTGTAAGACGATTCATGGTTAAATTATAGACCAAACTGAAGATGTTTGACAGTGAAACAAAACACGAAACGTGCGTGAGCAGTTTAAACCAGTGTTGCCAAAAAGATAATAGCTAAAAAATCACCCTTTAGTTGCAAAAACCTGCAATTTTCCATTCGCTTTTGTACACGGGCGAACCGCATCAGGAACTGTTCTACACCCAGAAAAAAGTAGAACGAATCATTTAAGGGGGTCTTCTCATTGAGCAACTTTTTTTTTCGTTTTTTTTTTGCATTTATTTATAGTTTGGGTAGTTGTGAATATGCCCCTAAAAGGATTTTTAGAAACTCGAAATACTTTAGAAGATACAGCCTTTTTTTAAAGCAAGGTCTTCGTCAAAATGAGCTATTATTAAATTACTTCAAACTTTAAACGTTTTTTCGTTTTTCGAACTGGCGGCCATGATATCCCCAGTCCAACTGAACCAATTTTCATGAAACAAAGTGGAATCGACTCAGAATTGTCACCATTCTCGGGTGAACCTCGACCATAATTTTAAAAAATTTTTTTCTTATTTTTTTTACACTAAACTACAAGAAAAAGCCCGAAATTGAAATTTTTGAATGGCCGCCATTTTGTCAAAAAAAATCACATAATTAAGTAAGGTTCACCCGAGAATTACATCTATACTGATTATAACCCGTTTTTTTTTTAATTCAGACGCTCCGAGACCCGGAATCGTGGCCGCCGTGACGACACCTTTTTTCACCACCAACTTTGAAGTCTCATTACTTTTTTGAACAGCCCTCGTATCGAGGCAAAAAAAATTTTTATTTACTTTAAACCTTTTGTAATACAATAAATAAAAAAGTTTTCAATTATTCTCTGCGTTTTCAAATAAAATTTTTTTTAAAAAGGGTCAAAAAAACCGGTTTTGAATAAGAAGACCCTACAACCGCTCTTGAAAAAAATTGATTCATTCTTGAATTTTTAAGAATTTTGCGCTTGAAATCGAGCTAAAATCGTTCTGTTTGGTGATTTTAGGCGAGGGAGTGAGGAAAAAAAACAGAGAGGAGAGCAAGACACATTTGAGAGAATATCTCACACTTTATGGTATTTTTTTTTTTTTTTTTGGTAGTGGGGTGTGTGGGAAAACAATCGAGTGAAGAGCGCTCCCCGTCAGTTTATAATATAAATTTTGACGATGCTCAGGCATCCTAGGTTTGTTGCTATTATCAAAGCGGAGGTGTCAGTGAGTGCAGTCTTTCGAGCTCCTGAGTTCGAGTCGCAGTAAAGGTCAGTAATAAAAAAAATAAAAATTATTCACAATAATTAGAGTGGAGTGGGTTGGTGTTGTGGTACCAAAGTATTGGAATATATATCAAAGATTAAAAAATTTTTTTTAAAATGGCGGGACTTGGAAGTTCCATAATCATTTTACGTGTAATAAGTTCTTCCCTGGGACCTTTTCTGGGATTTAGCTCTCCGATGGCATTTTTTATTTCTAGCGAATGAACTTTGATTCACTTTTATACATATGTATAGATATGTATAGATATCTAAGGTCTGAACTTCAACCAATAGTAGTGGAATATGTGAATCCTTTATAAATAGCGGGGGAGTCAGTTGCTGTTTATGTTACGGGAAGCCCTAACTTTCAAAGGATTTGCTTATAAGCCGGTTCTCTTTGCAGCCTTTCGTTTTAAATTAGTTAAATTTTAATTTCCTTCATTTAAGCTAAAGCAATTTCCGTTCACCGCTTGGAATTTCTTCTTTTTAACATGAACTGCAACCCTCGTGTCGTGCAGCAAAAGCCAAGCTGAGCTTTTCTACGATTTCCCCATCGCACAGCGGCGGCACCTGCTGCTGCACATCACCAATTCCACCCCCGTGACAGTTTCGCACTTAATATCGATCCTGGGCACGCGCCGTAAGGAGCAGAGCAGGAGCTGTCAGGCGAAGGCAGCGGCAATTCCCAACGAGTTGGCCGTGCGGTCAGCGCCACTTGCAGTCGTTTGTGAGCGTTCGCAGCGCAAGGTACAGGGCAGCAGTTTGGCTCCGAGCCGTAAAAAAGAGAGAGAGAAAATAAAATAAAACTGTGGCTGGAACAATACAAACACACACACACAGACACACATACACCTTCATACAGAGAGAGAAAAACTATCATGATTTTTTTTATTGTTGTTGTTGTTGTGTCGGCATTAAATGTTCTTTTTTTTGTTGTTGTTTAAAGTGCGTGGAAAGTGGAAACGAAATGAAATACTGAAAGTTCACACACAATAGAGAAAAGCGGAATAAATTTTGAAACATAGATTTTCGTTTGTTGTGCCAATTTAACAGAAGCGAGTGTTTTTTTTATGTGTTGGTGCAGGGAGAAAAGAGAGAGAGAGAGAGAGAGTGCGCAGCAGTTGGCGGGGTGTGGACCTGCGTGGGAGCGGGGCTTAAGAAACGAATGCAGTGGGTCCAGTTCAATCAACGAGTAACGAGTAGCGAGTAAGCTCTCTCTGTCTCTCTCTCTGTGTCGCTGTGTGGCTGCATGCCTTGTGGCTTCTACTACGTTCTACAATCAAATACTACTACGACACACGCACACACACACACACACTTACTTCACAGTTGACAATTTTCGTTGCATAGTTTTTGGGGCAAACGAAAATCCGAAAAATTTAATACATTTATTTTTTGAATGCCGTCTCGCGTTACAGTTGCTGTTTTGTTGCAAACCCAAAACTAAGGAACTAAGCAAACAAACCAAAAGAAAAACAAGGAAAAGCTTAAACAAAAAACAGGCGAAAAGTGCGAAAAATGTGCGCTTCGCTGCGTCGTAATTTGTGGCCGCGTAGCCTTTGGGCCGCCGCTGTTGTTGCTGTCGTTGCCATTGGCACGGTTCAGGTGAGTCATAGTTATAGTCCTAGGTCCTAGGAGCTAGCCTAGAGGCATTTTCCAGGTGCCGCCGCAAAGTATGCTACGGAAATTGGTGCCAAAGTAAAAGCCACGCGCACGAGTGTGCGCAAATATTGCCTTAATTGAACAGTTTTTCTGCGTGTGTGTGTCTGCTTTTTCCTCTTTCTTTCGCTTTTTTTTTGTGGGAGACGGGAGACCCACACTTACACAACCAACACACGCACAGGCACACAACCAATTTGCATATAAAAGTAGCCCAGGTGGCGCAGCCAGATCTTGGGGTCCTTAAACTAATGATGCCAATGGAACATTTTGATTTGCCCAAATGAATTTCATTCCGGTTTAGGGAGGGAGGGCCCGCTGGCCCGGTGATAAACGGCGCGAGAAAGTCATTTTTCACAATTAGCAAAAGAAATTATACTTAGCCGGCACCGAGGCCATGGAACAACAGCTTAAAAAGTGAGCCGGATGTCTTAATGGATATAAGCAAAGTAGAAAATGTGTTCCGAAAAAAAACTAAGCCAAGATGACACGATTAAATTTTGTTCTCTGTCTTAAAGCAATTTTTCTATTCGTTTTTCTTGACATTTTTTTCATATAAAAGGCTAAATTGTTGTTTATAACCATCAAGAAGGTGTCTGGATAAGACCTGAACAGAGACTGTGTAACTCCACTTTGTTATCTGATGCCTCAACAGTTGACTTAAAACATTCACCAAAGTGTTCCAGGCAAATTAGTATAAAAGTAGTTTTCTTCCATGTTAAAAATGTTTTCCACTTTTCAAAAATTTAGTAATTTTTACCACTTTGGTCAACATTTTCTTCATTCCTACATTATTTTTTTTATCAATCACTTTACTCCTGTTGAGGAACGAAAACATAGCGTTCTGGTTTAAAAAGATACCTTAAGAACTCATATAAAACCTTCTTATTTAGAAGAAACACTCAAAAGATTGCTCAAGGAAAGGAACTTCATCAGGCACAATATTATTAACATTTCTTATCATATTTGTTCACTTATCTGCATGGAAAACTTAAAGCACTGTAATGATCGGCATACTTTTAGTGGTCGTAATGAAAATTGATCAAATTATTTTGAATAAGGATCAAAAGTAAATCTAGTTAATAAATTACACAAGGTAACCCTGCAAACATTTTGTACGGAATTCTTACTTGAGAATTACAAGTGGTGTAATATATGCGATATGTCAGAAATAAATTGGTGAATACTATTTGGAAAAGGTTGTCCCGTCATGAGAGCTGCTCTCTCGATAAGTCCCTTATTGTTAGTACTTGGCAGACTGTCATCAGAGTATGCTCGTATCGGACGAAATTTTTTCGGATTTTTTGTTCGTTGCTTTAACCCTTACGTGAGAAAAAAAAAATACATTTTGCATATATTGTCGTGCGAGTATTACTCAAGTACTCAAGCTAGCGGCGCAAAAGGCAGAGGCGGTGAAGGTGGAATCAGCTTGGGTCAGAGGTAATGGCACGGCTATCAAATCCAAAAGAGCCATTAAATACCTTAAAGTAATGCTGGATACCTGGTCATGGTTCAGAAAAGGCAGCAAAATCAAGCAGCTCTTAAGCTAGAATCATGCTGAACACGCGCGGTCCAAAACAAGGGAGAAAACGGCTTTATGCTAGTGTTACGAGAGTCCCCATTTTATATGCGGCGCCAATCTGGCATCGTTCCATAAAGATCTCTACCTACATAAAAGGCGTATGTGGGGCGTACCAAGTACGCTCAGGGTTTCTTCTGCATACCGTACGGTGTCCGAAGATGCTGCGTTGGTCATTGCCGAGATGATCCCATTTAGTGAGCTGGCTACTGAAGCAAATGAGAGGTACAGGGCTTCACGGTTGAGTGGCTCAAATCAATCGAACAATGGTACCCAGCAGTAGGAAGCGAGACAGCGGAGTGTCGAGAAGTGGCAACGCCGTAGGGACCAATCCAAACTAAAGGTCACTGGATCCATAGCCTAGTTCCGGAATTGTTGCCATGGCTGTCTAGAAAGCATTAACCCAGCTTCTTAGTGGACATTGCTGATTTAGGATATTATTTCTTGTTTTTCAATTGTTGAAAATTGGAGTAATTTATTTGTTGGTGGAAATAAAAATAGGGCTATTTTGTAATTAAGAAATTAAAAAATATTTTAGGAAAATTTTCTACACGTTATTTTAGTAAAAAAAAATTAGACTATTATTTGCACCCTTTCGCACCTTTTTTTTTGCTTTTTTAAAGTTGCCTTTACTAAAACTGAGTGATCTGAGTACACTAAGTTTTTTGCTTTTCACTCACTCATTAAATTCGTTTGATTTTTCTGTTCTGTTCGATACAAGATCTGAACACAATTTGAGTGCACTCATGGAGACCTCTAGTTGCTACAGTAGGCTGTAAATGTACCCCACTGCCAGTCTAAGGGTTAAACACAGTCAATGTGGCCGTTGCACTCACTCACATGAAATTAGTAGGCTCACACTCATTTGTCAACTTACAATAAGGGAGACCCGGGACCACCTTATACTAATTTCATCATGGCCACCAGCGTGTGCGATAGCGGAGCTGGTTGAGAAGGCGTTTCAATCGTGTTCAGTCCAAGGGTCCCGAGTTCGAGTCCCAGAGTAGGTAAAAAGTTCATAAAAAGAGTGGGCGTCGCGGAACATACGGTACGAGCTTTTTCGAGGAATAATCTGTCACTGTTTTGGTCACTGCTTCGGTCACTGTTTTGGTCACTGTTTTAGTCACTGTTTCGGTCACTGTTTTAGTCACTGTTTCGGTCACTGTTTTAGTCACTATTTTGGTCACTGTTTTGTTTAATGTTTTGGTCACTGTTTTGGTCACTGTTTTAGTCACTGTTTTGGTCACTGTTTTTGTCACTATTTTGGTCACTTTTTAGTCACTGTTTTGGTCACTGTTTCGGTCACTGTTTTGGTCACTGATTTGGACACTGTTTTGGTCACTATTTTGGTCACTGGTTTGGTCACTGTTTTGGTCACTGGTTTGGTCAGTGTTTTGGTCACTATTTTGGTTTTTCACTGTTTCGGTCACAGTTTCGGTCACAGATTTGGTCACTGTTTTATACCCCTGTTCCACTGGCACATTCTAAAGGTTTTTTTTGGATGAAAAAATTTTTTTAAGAAATGGAGGTGATTTACGAAGCAGTTTTCGAAAATGGAATATTCCATACCTAAATTTTTATTAAATTGAGCATTAAATAGCCCAAAATGCCTCTTTTAAACCTTTTCGGGCGCGTTTTGTGGTAAATCCAATCTTTTGTATTGACTCTTTTTAAAATCATTGGAAAAAACTACACCTCACTTTGAAAACCACTACTTCACATAACTCTTCGACACTATTCTATGAAGATATACCTTTTCGAATACACGTTTCCAAAATGACAGCACTTTGAACCACCCAAAGGTATGCAATGAACATTGTTGAAAATTTTCTTAGGAATTCAATGGGGGTGTCCCAGAAATCTCTAGAGATGAACCAAACTTGGAGGAGTTTTTATGTAAAGTGTCAAGAATAATGTCGCCTACTAAATAATAAGAAAGTTAAACCGAACGCTTGAAATCTACTTGGTCATCTAAACTAGTAGCCTTGCATTTTGGACACACTTCACATGTAAAAGCAAGCAGTTGCAGTTCGAAATGAAACCGTTTATACGAAAATCTCTAGAGATTTCTGGGACACCCCCGAATACAGATGACTAGCCTACTAAAGTGATTTTGCATTGCATACTTTTGGGCAGTAGAAAATTTTATAAATTTGAACCCAAAAGTATTCAAAAATTTGTATCTTCTCTTAAAAAATTCGTAAAAATATTTAGAACAGTTTGTTTTAAAGCTTAGAAATAAAAGTTTACAATAATATTAAAGAGAGAAAAGAAATATTTAGGGTTCCCACAAATCGCGATTAGAAAGGCTCTAAATAGGATTTTAAACATATTTAAGCTCAAATTACCAAGACGCATGGACCATTTCCAAAAAATGATTTGTGTTCAGCACTCCAAAATCATTAAGAATCGTCACCATCCCTTCAATATGCTGGACCTTATTGACAAGTGTTAAAACTAAATCGAAAATCAATTTAAATATGAACCAAGAGGTAGGGTTAAAACTTTTTTAACTAGCCCAATGCTGATTGCGCCCAATGAAATGATTAAGCTAGAAAATAAAGCTTAATCTTTGTTCAAATACTTTATAACGCTTTATTTAAGGAATCTTGTTATATATATTTAACTCAAAGAACTGTTCATTTTTAGCTACGCCCTTTCATCAGTCTAAGATTCACAAGGTTTAATGTGTGGTGAATATAGCGGGTGGAATAAGACATCCCAGTTAGCAAATTGTGTATTAATCACTTTCACCAGCCACTTTTCTTAAGCTTTATACAGAGTTGTAAAGTAATAAGAAGAACTTTTGAAGTTGAAGACGATTTCATAATTTGTTGAGAATTTTGTATGAGAATTTGAAATTACTTTTCATTACTTCACAACTCCATTAGGGCATTTAAGCCCTTTTTCTAATTGGTTTTTGCTTAATGCTTGACTTAAACGTAACAATTGGTGTAAATAGAGCTTTCCAATAATGGTTTCGATAATGCAGAACGTGCAGCATGTTGTCTTTCAATACGAATTTGTTAAAACTAAAACAGAAACATTATTTCCGAATGAGAAATAAGATCATTTGATGTCTCTCAGCAATAGCTTCCTAAACTGAAAACAAAAAAGCAGCGCTACTCGCAAATTTCTGTTTTGTAGTCCCAAAGTTTGATTATGTTAGGAAAATGTCACATACAGATATTTGGAGGGACATGATAAAGCTTTAATATAAACAGAGCTACCAGATGGTCCGACTCAGTCGACCATGCTAATCTCTACACCCAAAAAAAAAAAAAAAAATCCAGCACATTCGTTGGCAAAAGTGGGGTAATCCCGCTTTTTCGTGAACGCAGTTTTAAGCCCTCACTTCGCCTTTCCTGACAGTTCAGTAATGTGTAAATAACATTTGGAAGCATGTTTTGACTCAATTTGCAAACTTTTGGACTTCTTTTAGAAATAGTTTGATGACATTTTAAGAGTTGTTTGGACTAATTTAAATTGTGTAACATTTCGTAATATTTTGTCAAAAATTTTTCACTCATTTTGGAAACATTTTTACATGATTTTTTCTGCATAGAGAAAAAAAAATATGTAAAAACTTCATAAAAATGTAGACGTTTATTTAGAAAACCTACATGTCACTTGTGGAAAACAGTTTCTTAGTCTGTGCTGATTTTTAGCTACATTTTTTGCTTAGAGTTTCCACAGGAGAATGAAGGTTTTCAATGTCTAAACCTTAATGTACAAAACCAAAATTTCCGTGTGGTATTCAGATGGTTCAATGAAAAGTGTAGAAATACATGTCATGTACTTTTGCATTTGTCCACGCACCATTTAACTTTTCTGCATGCCTCCTTTACTTTTTTATTTCTACATGCCACGTGTAACTTTCTGTTTTCTACATTTTTCGTCTGAAGTTTAGCAGGGTAAACTATGTTTCGTTTAATCCTAAATCGTTTAGCTAATTTTGTTTTCTCTGTGTGGTATTTTTTATTTCATGGATCTCTATGAGAGAATCTAATGAAGCTTCCTTACGATAATAGCTCGCAGCATCTAAACATAAGCAACTGAGCAAAACATGCCAGATGTCAGCTTAGTTTGTCTTTTTATTGTTGTTGCGTTAAGTTTTGTTTGTTGCGTTAGATACACTCTAGCACGCATACACACTTGTAGTTTACTAAGGCACATGCGCACGCGCACACGCATACATCAATTACTGTACACAAAGATTCTTTCCAGAAAACTGTCTCTTGGAAACAAATGCTCAAAGTAAGCGATAAAAATTACTCGTTGGTTGAGGAAAGAGTGCTTTAAGAAAAGTTAGAGGCGTTATGTCATTTCGGTTTCCATTTTTATGGTGTCCTTGGGTACTTGCTAGTAAAAAGGAACCACTTTTTGCGAGTTCTGGCGTTGAAAGATCGTTTTTCTTCTAAGTCTAATTACCTAATCGTTCACCCTATTGTTTTAGATAAATTATTTGTTTTTTAAACATTTTTATTTAACTTACTTTGTATGTGTCTTGTGTGAGTAGAATAAAGTAGCTAAACTTTTACCTTCTTCCTGTTGATCGATTGATGTAATGTTTTTAACGCTTAAATGGAAATTGTAGTCTAAGACAGTTACTATATAGTATATAAGGAGGTTAGCCAGTTACTTTATCCAGCAAACTGAAACCAGACCTTCTACACTTAAGACCTCCCGAGCCTAAAGCCCAACCGGACACATTCATTTTGAAAAAGTATTCGTATTAAAGGTTTTTTATACTTGTGTGTTACTCTATACTCGATTATTATTACTCGATACTCAGTACTTGTTACTCAATACTCAATACTAAGTATTCGATACTCATTACTTGATACTAGGTACTCAACCCTAACTACTTAAACCACTGTGCCCGATACTCAGTACTCGATATCCAGACCTAGATACTAAGTACTTGATACTCATTCCTCGATACCAAGTTCTTAATACTCAATAATAAGTACTCGAAGCATTGAACTCGATACTTAATACTCGATACCCAGTACTTGATACTCTGTTCTCGATACTGAATACTCTGTATTTGATACTCAGTACTCGATACTAAGTACTCGATACTTAGTACTCGGTTTCTAGCACTCGATACTTATTATACGATACTTGACACCCAGACCTAAATACTATATACTTAATACTCATTCCTAGACACTTAGTACTCGATACTAAGAACTCGATACCAAGTTTTTATACTCTGTATCAAAGGTACATAGAGTATAATAAGTTTGTGCAGAAGTATGTAACAGCACCTTAAATGATAATGATCGACTCGTAGGTCTTTATTCATATATCGACCCCATTGCTATTGCAATGGCCTCCTCGTGGTGTTCCCTGGATACCGATTTTATATAATATAATATAATCGGGAGAAAATGCGAGCGGCGACCCCAACTGGTACAAAGTATAATATAGTCGGGCTTGACCGACTTTCTTCCTTGTTAATACTCAATACTAAGTACTAGAAGCATTGAACTCGATACTTAGTACTCGATACCCAGAACTTGGTACTCAGTTCTCGATACTCAATACTCTATTCGATTCTCAGTACTTGATACTAAGTACTCGATACTTAGTACTTGATACTTAGTAATCGATACTTAGTACTCGATACTTAGCACTCGATACTTATCATACGATACTCGACACCCAGACCTAAATACAAAGTACTTAATACTCATTCCTAGACACTTAGTACTCGATACTTAGAACCCGATACCAAGTTCTGAATACTCAATACTAAGTATTCGAAGCATTGAATTCGATACTTAGTTCTCGATACTTAATACTCTGTATTCGATACTGAGTATTCGATACTAAGTACTCGATACAGAGACCGCTATACTAAGTACTTGATACTCAGTACTCGATACTTAGTACTCGTTACAAAAAACCCGATACTAAGTACTCGATTTTGATTACTCGATAATAACCACTGGATATGAACTACTCTATACTTGATAAATATGCCATGTCGGCGTGACGCGTGACGCTGAAATTACATTTTACTCTCACTAAAATCTTCCGTACCGAAATTAAAGACGTTTCACATCAAAAATGATACGAGGAGCAGTTAATTCTTGTTTTTATTTTGCTATATTTTGCTTTTAAACTTGACTTACTTCGCTAATAAGGATTGTATGGTAGCTCGGCTGTTCGAATCTTCCTTTAAGATTTTTCGTAAATATTCCATAAACATTGTTAAGAGATTACTTAAGGTTTCTGCTACAAATTCTATAATTTTCACTTCAAAACTGTGTAGAAGATTTTGTTCAAGCACCTAAAAGTAGGCGGGTTTTAAGGGGACTATTAAAATATAATTTCATGAATTTGTCTAGAATATTTAGATGTGGTTTAATATTGTCTAAACAGAATATTTTTGAATAACTGTTTCAAAAAAAGTGCATCTCAAGTCAAAGAAATGTGCCGAAGCTTTGAATAACTGATATGATACAGAAAAACCAGCAGTTCTCGCTGATACTTAAAAGCTTATAAGAAGATTCTCAATAGTTCCCCAACACTTTGGTGTAGTTTTCACCCAAACCGTAAATAATGGTCAAACGTTGGTAAAGCAAGCTTAAAAGTAAGAAATGCAAGATTTTGTGTCAATTTGCTAAAATTTGTACATGGAAAACTTGGCCTTTTGTGTAGAATTTGTACAAAAGTGCCACATAGTTCAGATTAAAGTTCAACTAATCATTTTCAATGAATTGTCCAAAAGTATGCCATCAAAATGGTAATCTAATTATTTATATATACTTTCATTAATTAAGAAACTGCATTCAATTCAATTCAATTCCAATTGTTGATAACTTTCAATCTGCACATCGTTTAACTCAAATGCCTGCTTCTTCTTCTTCTACTGGACTCATTTGAGGGCAGCCGCCCCATACAGTTGACGACGTGCCTGGCCTGAGCAATGTTTTGGTCGTCTTTCCGTTTTCTCTTAAATAACTCAAAGCCATTTTGCCTTGGCAACCTGCACCGTTTGTGGCCAAAACAAAAACAAAAACTAAACTAAAAAAAGCAATAGAAAAACCTTATCAAATTCATATACATACGAGTTTAAGTAAAATGAAAGGCAGCCGTACCAGGCAGCGGCTGTTGGGCGGGGGGAACAGTTAAGCTGCTTTATAAGTTGCCTGCCTCAGCTCCTCCTGCTCTGGCTGTTCCCAGGGGTTTTCCTTTTCAGAGCTTGTTTTGTATGCAGCCTGCAATTTGTATCCCTGCTTTCTCTCTCGTCTTCCTCTTTGTTTGGCCTGATACTTTAATGCCGCTATTCATGTTAGTTTGTTGTTGTTGCCGTTGCTGTTGCCGGTGGCCTGCAATTTATGACTGACCCATGCCGATCCCGTCAACGTTACCGTCACCAGTCCACGTTATCAGTGCCACGCATCGCCCATCCACATCCACATTTTGTGGTCGTTCCTGTTGGTGGTTGCGTTTTTTTTTACCAAGGTTTTTTTTTTACCCGTATTCTTTGAAGGACTTCACGTTCGCCTGTCTGACTCATCCGGGGACGCATAGAGACAGGGACAGACACACAATGTGCAATGAATATATCCCCTATCCCGCCACACGCACCACCACCAACCCATACAAAGTCAACTAGTCAGGGATGGTGGGGCGGGTGGTGTGGAGTGAAGAGTGTGGGGGCAAGTTGGCCATTTGATTGTCGGGAACTGCCAACTGGCGTCAGTAGTTACCCCTAAGCCGCGTTTGAATTGAACAGGGGCAAGGGATTTTAACCCTTTGACAGCCAATGAGTCATTTGGCATTTGATATATGAAAAAAAAGAACTCACCCAAATGGGTTAAATCTGCGGTTTGTTGTCGCTGGCTTGAAAAACATGAAGTGGGATTTGTAAGCCTTAAGCCTTAACTGATTTCTGCTGGAATTGACTAATTAAAGGGATTTTCTTAACTGATTTCTTTAACATGCATTTCGACCCTGCGTTGCTATGACACCAAGCCACTTAACATATGTATTAGCCAAGTCAAAAGCCGTTTCGTTTCTTTGCAAAAAAGTTTATGTGTTTCCAAAGAAATTTTTCTAGGTTAAAAGTGTCGACTGAGGTTGCAAGAAAAGAAATATGTCAAGCTTCTTTGCTCTATTTTTACTAGCGACTGTTTTAATGCAAGCCAGAGTCTGAAGAGAAAGGTTGGTGACTATTTATGTTGGAAACAGGGAAAATGTAAAAGTTCCTAAGATGTGTTTCGTTCCGTTCGTCTCTTTAGTTTGCTAGTCTAAGTAGCAGTCATCCATAGCCATATGGAAAATGGTATCGGTATGTGCGATCACTTAATATTCATGACGTTTTCATTGGTCCTCGGTTAAGCCCCTACTTTCTTCTACAACTAAGTTCATTAGAAATTCTGTCCTTCGACGTTTTGTGTGGTTCTTGGAGTCGGATAAGCATACGAAGACGATGGATCAGGAATATGAAGTAAGCCCCTGCTCCCTTCTTTAACCAAGTTTTCATTGGTCCTTCGAGCCGGATAAGAAGACCAGGAGTATGAAGTCAACCATGACTCCCTTCTTTAACCAAGTTCAGTAGAATTTCTGCCCTATGACATTTTCGTTGGTCCTTCGAGCCGGATAAGTAGACAAAGACGGCGAATCAGGGACTTAAAGTCAAATCCCACTCTCATTTGCAAGCAAGTTCAGTAGAAATTCTGTACTACGACGTTTTGTATATTACTTGTAGTCGAATAAGAAGTCGAAGACAATGGATCAGGAGTTTGAAATAAGCCCCTGTTCCCTTCTTCAACCATGTTTTCATTGGTCCTTCGAGTCAGATAGGAAGACAAAGACGATGGCTCAGGAATCTGAAGTTAGCCCCCACTTTCATCTACAACTAGTTTGGTCCTACCACGATTTTCATTGGTCTTTCGAGCCGGACAAGAAGTCAAAGACGATGAATCTGGGATTTGAAGTAAGCCCTTACTCCCTTCTTTAACCAAGTTTTCATTGGTCCTTCGAGCCGAATAAGAAGACGAAGAGGGCGGATCAAGAATCTGAAGTCAACCATTACTCTCTTCTTCAACCAAGTTCAGTAGAATTTCTGCACTAAGACGTTTTTTTTGATCCTTCGAGCCAGATAAGACGAAGACGGCGGATGAGGAATCTGAAGCCAACCCTTACTCTCTTTTTAAACCAAGTTCAGTAGAATTTCTGCCCTATGACGATTTTTTCGGTCCTTAGAGCCGGATAAGAAGACTCAGTCGGCGGATGAGGGATTTGAAGTCAACCCCCACTCCCTTCTTCAAGCAAGTTAAGTAGAAATTCTGTCCTACGACGTTTTTGTATTACTTGGAGTTAGATAAGAAGTCAAAAACGATGGATCAGGAATTTGAAGTAAGCCCCTACTCCCTTCTTCAACTATGTTTTCATTGGTCCTTCGAGCCAGATAAGAAGACGAAGACGATGGATCAGGAATCTGAAATGAACCCCTTCTTTATTCTACATTCAGTTCAGTCTAACCACCATTTTCATTGGTCCTTCGAGCCGGATAAAAAGACAAAGACGATGAATCTGGGATTTGAAGTAAGCCCTTACTCCCTTACTCTCTTCTTCAACCAAATTCCATAGAATTTCAGCCCTATGA
Organism: Lordiphosa collinella; assembly: GCA_018904265.1. Taxonomy (NCBI): domain Eukaryota; kingdom Metazoa; phylum Arthropoda; class Insecta; order Diptera; family Drosophilidae; genus Lordiphosa; species Lordiphosa collinella. The sequence continues at coordinate 255,733 of JAEIFV010000234.1, forward strand.
GGTTTTCTTTTTTCCTTAGAGCCGGATAAGAAGACAAGGTCGGCGGATCAGGGATTTGAAGTCGATTCCCACTCTCTTCTTCTTGCTTGAAGTAGAAATTCTGTCCTACGACGTTTTGTTTATTGCTTGGAGTTGGATAAGAAGTTGAAGACGTTGGATTAGGAATTTCAAGTAAGCCCCTCCCTTCTTTAACAAAGTTTTCATTGGTTCTTCGAGCCGTATAAGAAACAAAGACGATGGCTCAGGAATCTGAAGTAAGCCCCTACTTTCTTCTACAACTAGTTAAGTCCCACCAAGATTTTCTTTGGTCCTTTGAGCCGGATACTTCGGATAATTTCAGTATCTACTGAGTTATACTCTGTTTATATTACCTAATATTTTGTCGTAGCCTTCTTTTAAATCGAATTTAATTAACTCAAAAGTCGTTTCCCAGCTTTGCTGAAAATGAAAAAATAATCGCTATTATCTATAGCAGCCATGCCCAGCTGTATGCTTTGGGAGCGTTTTGATTTTGTAATAGCACAAAGCGCATCCAAAGAGCATACGGCTGGGCATGGCTGATCTTTAGCTATAATAAACGTTTTCCAACACCACAGAAAAAGTGGAAACAGCTCACTTTTTGTTATATAAAAACCCCCTGTTACCCTTTTCAATTCTCTTTAAAAACTATTGCCCAAAATTTGTTTAGTTGACCCACAAATTTGACTATCAAAGTTCTAAAAATTTGCTTTTATGGCAAAAAAAAAAAAAATTGTATGTGTGCTTGATATAAGAAATTTCCAACCTCAACTATTCAACTTTGTTCACACAGAGTTGGCCTGTGTGCCAACTGCTGAATATCCCAGTTCCTGTCTTCCTTGTCATTTGTCTGTATGGCGATTGCACATTCATTAGTTGTGGTGTCACACACACACTCACACACTCGAAACACACACACACACACACCGAAAGAGAGAGATAGCAGAACTGTGCACTGACCCCACTTCCTTTCAATTTCCCCACAGCGAATCCTTTTTGCCATTTGCCTTTGTTTGCCTTGTCCTTCGACTCAACTCAACTCGTTTGGCTTGGATTTTTATGGCAATCGGTTTAGGTTTGTCCATCCTGCTCATCCCTCCCATCCTTATGCCGTATTCAGTTACAAAGCATTTACGCTTCAATGATTTTTTTCGATTATGCATTTTACTCAGCAAACCCCCCATCCCCCCGCACCACCACGCAGACCCTTAACGTTGTTTTAGGCTAATGTGGCCATTGTCTGCGGCTCAGTTGATATGTCAGAGTTGGCTGGAATTAAGGTTAAGTGTTGTCACTACCCACAAAAAAAAAAAAAAATACAGAAAAATATAAAATTCAATGCTAGGCCCACGTCCATGGGTCAACAACACTCAACGGCAAGGTGACAACTCTTCAGACCCAGCTAAGCCTACTAAAAACGGATGACCTGGCAACCCTGCTTGATAACAACAAATGATGATGATGATGATGATGATGATGACTCACACAATCACAATTGAGCAAATGAAGCAGAATGAATGGCAAACGAAACGAAACAAAATGAAAGACATAAAATGTCGCCAAAGGTGTAGAGAAAGTGTGGGAGACCAAGACAGAGAGAGATAGGGAGGGAGGGAGAGGGAGACAAAAGGCAAATCGCTGCCCACAGAGGGCGAGCCAAAAAGGGTATCCAACGCGGCCAAAGCTAAAGTTAACTAATGCAAACACTGGGACACTGGCACACAGGAGCCGCTAGCAGCTAGGCACCTAAAAATAAAAGTTTCGCCAGGCACAGTGGTTCAAGGTAAAGGCAAAAAGAATTAAAAAAAAAAAAGAAACAAAGAAAGAATAAATTATAACAAAGAACAAACAAGTTTTTCAAGAATAAAGAAAGCGCATAAATCTAGAACAGAGAAAAACAAATGCCAAGGGAAATTCAAAGAAAACTTCGTGAAAGCTGCCTCAAATAAATTCTGAATTTTAGTACCTTTATTCTAGCGTAACTAACTTGTTTAAAGGTGATTATAAATACTTAGAATAATACAAAAACCGGTTCTGAATTGAACCAAACCAAAACCTAATCGAACCGCTAATTCCAGCTGATAAGCCGAACCGCCAACCGGACCGGCGTCCCTTCGAAAATGCTAAACCGAACCGGAACCCACAAATCAAAATGGTTCGATTCGGTTCAGTTTCTTGACGAGTTTTAAGACGCAAAAATTTTGGAGTTTTAATAATTTCCCAACATAAGTCCTAATCGATGCTGCATTTATGAAGCTGCTAAACGTTTTAAGCAATGTGATCCCGTACATCTCCTGCAATTATCCACCGACCTCTTAATTTGCCTGGAAGTTGCTAATCGATTTGTGTGTGTATCCCATTTCCTTTACGAGACGATCCCACAATAGCCAGGTGCACAGCTTTCAAAGTGAAATCGTTTTGGACTATTTAAACGTTTTTAGGAATTTAATTTCGAAATTCTTGCAAAGTCACTTATTCGCTTTAGAGACTACAATTAGGGTGTTCACGACCCCCACTTGAGATACGGAACTGTGGATTTTTGGTTATACAATGTGACTGATATAAAGACTTTAATGATATTCAAACTAGCAAGTTCAAGCCGGCTAGAGGTCGTGTTATGATTTCACACAACTTTAATAGTCAAACACAACACCACAAAGGATGCTAGTCAACTGAAGAGGATGTTTAAGAACCTCCCGGTTCTATCATTAGAGCCGAAGCAAAGGGTTCCTCATGCCAGCATTGCTATAACTGCTTGGGAATTTCAAAGCAGCATAAGTGCAAAACCAACACCAGAACACCAATTGTTCATGATTCCCGAACAATTGTTCACTTCTTAAACGAACGCACCTGCCCAATCGGACATGACTGCATGCCAGAAGCACATCCCGTATACAACTTTTGCCACTAAGAAGTAGTTACAAAAGCTTGCAATCTTCCTTTCGCTTTTGTATACGGGCTAAACGCAGCAGGAACTGTTCTTGTTGTTGGTTCAACTTCGTAAAAACGCTCGGATGTCTCTGCCTCGTGCTGCACGCATGCCTTTAGAAGGGACGCTTGCATGCTGTGCAGATTTTATGCCTTCCAATATTCGGCAAAAAGAACATATTTGGAAAAAACGAACGATCGTCAATCGTTCGGGCCTCATTTCGCATATTGGTTTCCAATAGCACGGCTGCTGCATGCGTGCCATAAGTGACGTTTGCATGTTGTGCAGACTTCTTCGCTTCTAATCTACTGCCAAAAGGAACGTGTATCAGTTTTCATACAGATTATATGCCCGCAATCATACTGCAAAAGTTGGTAGAGCATTCTTCCTTGTAAAAAGAAGGGTGCCAAAAGACATTCTTTTGGGAACCACGTTCCGACAAATCCGACTGAGTGTTTGATTCAATGTAGTGTGACCTGAGCTGATGAATTGCCGTGAACGTCGGACTTGTTTTGTGAACAAAAATTCATGAACAACATCGTTTAACAAGGAGTCCGCTTGGGCTGCATTTTGGACCGCAAACTTTTTCTTAGTGTAATGTCAATATGTGAATATGTTATCGCTGAAGCAGAGGGTACTATAATTGAAAGTTCTGAACAGCAGAGCTCTGATAAAGATCCAGAACAAAAGAGACCCGATAAAGAATCTGAACAGCAGGGATCAGCTAAGATTGGACCAGGAAGGCCAAAACTACCTCGGACAGGTAAACCAGGTCGTTCGAAAAAAATATACAATGTTTTGAATATTGCACATGCAGGAGAGTTACCATTACCACAGTCGTATAAGGAAGCAGTCGGTGGAGAACATGCAACATATTTAAAGGAAGCAATGGACTCTGAGTACAAGTCGCTGATAGCCAATAGTACATGGACATTGTCGAATATGCCGAAGCATCGGCAGGTGGTTGTCTGCAAGTGGGTCTATGCGATCAAGAGAGACAGAGATGGTCATATTACGCGCTAAAAAACTAAATTGGTTGCTAAAAATATGGTGTGAATTTTTAAGAAACTTTTTTACCAGTGTGTGTATGAAACAATAGGTTTAATACTAGCTCTAGCAGATAAGCTGACAATACATTTGCACCAAACACACATCTCAATAAAGATTTAAGTGAAGAGTCTTACATGAAACAACCAGAAGGATTCCTAGACAAAAAGTATGCAGGAAAGGTGCTTAAGCTCCACAAGGCCATATTTGGTCCTAAGTAAGCAGGCAGAGAATGGAATTTAAAATTAAATGCTGCGTTATGTGTCATTGGATTCGTTCCATGTAAGAATGAACCATGTTTTTATCAGCAAAATATTGAAGGAGATATATGTTTCTTGCTAGTATACGTTGATGAAATTCTTGTAGCATGCAGAAGAAGGAAGATTTGATATTGATTAAGACCAAGATTGCTGAACAATTTGAATGCGTAGATGAAGGTTAAGTTACTTTATTTACTTTATTATTTAAATTACTTTATGGATAGAGGTTAAGAAACTTAATATAAAAGAGATGCCCTAACGACATAATATGGAAAATTGTAGGCTTGCAGCAACTTCTTTAGACATGGGATTTCAAGTGGCAGTCGATGAATGGGTGTCTACTCCGCAGTTAGCGAGCTCTAAGCACCTCTGGTTTAAGACGAAGTTTTGGTTCATTTATAGGAAATAATAACCTTGAGCAATTTTGAGAGATTGAACTCATAAACGAGAACAGGCCTGACCGTTTTGAGCGGCGGATTTGAACATTTTATTGAGGTGTAAATCGAAGTCTGCAACGACTAGACCAGAAATTACAGCTTTAAAGCTAGACGATTTATTTGCTCAATTCATTTCGGTTGCTTATAAAAAATTATTTCAATTATAGTTTTAATTACGATTTCGGCTTAGTTCGGCTATACCCTGATTTCAACTACAAATCCAGTAAACATGAACTCAAAATCACACAAGATTCAATGCTTCTATATCTTAGTACAAAAGTCTTTTAAAAAGTTTTATAAAGTTAATTCTTTTCAAGTTCCTATGAATTGTACTCTAAATGACAAACTAACTCTAATGTAAGTTCCATTACAGTCCCACCTTAAATTAGATATAATTATCCATTTTGTAACTTTGGTTCTAGCCAAAGGATTCTTTATTTCTCGAATTATTTATGAGACTTAGTTTGAAAAACCAATCCAGGTTGATGCAAGTTTATTTCCTCCGAAAAGAGAGAAATGAAGATTTCGTACTCAAATCCAGCAGTTTTTACACGGTTCAATTGATTCTCCATTTTTCTTTTCTTGTGTTTGTACCACTGTGCGAGTGTCAGCACCAGTGGCTTGTCTACATCTTGGCCCCGCTTCTTGGGCGGCGTTTTTTTTTCTTTTTTTTTGTTTGTATTGCACGTCTTTGGCACAGCCGTGCGGTAATGTTTTATACATTTGTATGGGCAAACATAGTCTGGGTGTGTGCGAGTGTGCAGGAATAGGAACAAAAGTTCCCATCGGTGGGAGATGCCAAGCTCAACGTGCCAAGCTCAAATTGTGGCAGGTGCTTGAATTTGGCATTTTGTTGACTGAGCCTGAACGACTTTTCTTGTTCCTGTTGCCCTCCAGTTGCCGCTTCTGTGCCTCCTCGCATGCATTATTTGTTCGAGTGGTTTCGGTGGTTGACGGTGTCTGATGGCTCCCGCATCCGCATCCGCTTGTTTAGTAGTTCGTTTGCTGATTTCATTTCGAGTAGCAGCCGTTGAGGACTTTCCAATCGCACACGAGTCACGTTGAGTGGAAGAAGAACTATTCTGATTCTGATTTTGGATTCGAATGTTGAACTTCCCGGGGATGTGGCTGCCGCTGCTGCTGCTGCATGCATATGTTGAGAATGAAAAAAAGCTTGACTTCGACTTTTCCAGCCGAATTGTTTTGCCAAAGCTTTTGTGGGAATTGCAAATGGCACACCGAGTCATGGCCAAAGAGGAAGGGGTAGGAGATGGAGAAGGAGAAGTGGGTAAACGGCATCATTATCCAAGGTGTCATTAGCCGCGGGTGGTTCGAGTGGAATAGTTGAAGAGGCCGTTAAGCATTTGTAGTGGATTGGAATGAAGAAATTGTTTGCGTATGAGCAACACATTCGAAGTTAATGTGGGAAATTGAAATGGATTTCCATATTCTGCAGTAATTAAAAGAACTTCCATTAGCAAATGAACTGGTGAAATGCACATCAGCACTTAATTAATATTGGATTCTTTTTAGACAGCAAAATATTTAGGATGAATACCTACCGAATTAACTCTAGGAGAAAGTTCCACTTCTAACGAAGACTACTTTTTGGACCTTACTTTTCTATGGGATCTATACTATATAGATGTCTGATTTCGACCAAACTTGGTGAAATCATGGAAAAGCATAATACACTGTTAATTACGAAATTTGGAGGCGATCCCATTAAAAACAAAAAAGTTTTTCTCACTAGAACTTCTTTTTTGACCGATCATTCATACTGCAGCTATATGCTATAGTCATTCGATTTTGATAAAACTTTGTAGAAATGTGTAAAAGTATATAAAATAAGAATATGCCAATAAAAAGGACGTTTTCATTAGAAACAAAAAAGTTTTTCTCACTAGAACTAGTTTTTCGACAGATCGTTCCTATGGCAGCTATATGCTATAGTCATCCGATTTCGACCAAACTTAGTGAAATCATGGAAAAGGATAGTAAACTAAGAAATAAGTACTTTGGAGGCGTTTCCATTAAAAACAAAAATGTTTTCCTCACTAAAACTAGTTTTTCGCCCGAATGTTCCTATGACAGCTATATGCTATAGTCATCCGATCCGTCCCGTTCCGACAAATGTGCAGCGTATTTGTGCCAAATAACTTCGTGCAAATTTTGGTGAGGATAGCTTTAAACCTGACGGAGGAGATAGCATAGGAACAGAAAGACGGACAGACAGACGGATAGGGCTAAATCAACTCAGCTCGTCATGCTGATCAAGAATATATATACTTTATGTGGTCGGTGATGCTTCCTTCTATGCGTTACAAACATCAAGACAATTTTATAATACCCTCTGCAAGGGTTAAATGAATACATAAATGAACACCTGATTGAACCCAAAGTTGAACAGAAGAATGAATACAAAAAAGGAATACCAAAGTGAACACCAGAATGAACCTTAAAATTAACATCAATTGGAATACCAAAATGAACACTAGAATACGTAAACATTGAAATGAATACCAAAATAAACACAAATATGAACTCCGAAATTAATACCAAAATAAATTCCAGTCTGAAATCCACCATAAACTTAGAAGTGAAGACCAGAATGAACACCAAAATAAATACCATTTTAAGCACCCAACACACAACAGAATATACACTTAAATGAACATCAAAATGAACACCAAATTAGAGACAAAATACAACAGAATGAACACCAGAATAAACACCAAAATAAATCCGATTCCCGTTAAATAATATCAAAGCTTACAGAAAACTTAAGGAAAACCCAAAGTAACTTTAAAATAAACTAAAATTTAATCTTAAAATGACACAAGCTTGCAAAAATGCAAACGTGGCTAATGTATTTTCGGGCGCTGAATTGAAATTAATTGTCCGTTTCCCCCCAGAACGTCAGATTTGAGGGAAATTAGCATAAACGTGTGTAGAACGAGGTTTGTTCACATTTCTAGGTTTTGCAGTTACATTAATTAACCCAATTCAAACCAAATGTGTTTCTACGTAGGCTCACTTGAAAAGCGATCATGAAAAACTAAAACCAAAGTTTGGTTCTGGTTCTAAAAATTTCATTATTTTGATTTAACTATGAAATAAATGAGTTTTTCTAAGAAAATTCACTTTTTTCCCCAAGTTCAAGAAATTCTTTAAAAAAATCGCGAAATTTACTAGTTAATAGATCATTGTGTTTGCAAATTTTAGTTGAAGGTTTTAGAAGTTAAGGTCCAATAAGGTAATGATCTTTTAACGTAGAAACACGTTTACAGGAGGAAATAGTCTCTCAAAAGTCTCTCTTTTAGGCAGAGCTAGCAAATAACAATTGACCGTTTTTCGTTGTCCAAAAATAACAGTTATTTACGGACCCTTTGATCAAAAAGTCAGAGATGAACCGTTCATATGGGCTCATAAGCGAATCGCTCAGTGCTCAACAAACAACCAATGGATTTGTTTACATTTTGCTCTGCTCATTCACTGAGCAAACCGTCGCAAGCGAAGAAGATAAATTATTTGCGTTTTTGTGTGTGTGTATGTGTGAGTGAGGTGTCTGTTTGGGCTTGCGACTCACACAAGCCACTCACACACACACACAAACCAAAACAAGCAAAAAAAGACCCTTTGAGGTGAGTCGTTCGGCTTTTTGCTCATCTACTGACTCTTAATGTGCGAGCGCTCAGTCGGATCGATGTCTATAAATTGTTATTGAATGAGCAAAATAAGAAAAGCTCTACTGAGAACAGTCAACTGAAAACAAAAACAAGGAGAAACGAAGTGTTCTGCTCAGAGCGAGAGCAAGCGTGCATGGATTTTTTCGGTTTTGTTATTAAGGCAAAAATGTTCAATTTTTATTTACGAGCTCTGCTCTTAGGTAACATCAAAATCTATATATTAATACGCAAAGAATTTTTTATACAAAAGTTCAGCCCCCTTTTAAGCATAGTAAACCAAACTCAATTAACCCAAAATGTATACCACATGTTCTTATGAGTATTTAGATGTGGCCATTGCAAATTAATTTCAATTATTTATTGTTTTTTAACGAATTAAAAGTTGTACCAATACACACACACTTCACACAAATAGGTGAGCAAAGCATGCTTATCATAAACTTTGTGAAAGCAGATGGTCGAATTTCACCAATGGGCGAAGCTAATTAATTTTAATTTTAAATCAAATTTAGGGCGAATTTCTCATATTCTAACTAGCTGCTATAGCTATAGCTCTAACTGTATAGAAAATAAGAAATCGGCCGCAAGTTTCCAGCAATATATACCATGAAAAATTGTATAGACAAATAGGAAATTAAATGCCAAACCAAACCAGATACTCATTTCAACCTCGATAAACAACACGAACTCAGCGATTCACAAATAAGCTTCGAGCAAATTGCAATGAATAAAAATAAACTATTTTCCCTGGAAAAAAAGTGCCATTTTATATTATGCACCCGCAGGAACATTCAATGTAAACGAAATGAGGTTTTTGTATTGAAAAATGGAAGCTCAAATTGAAGTCCAAAATGAATTTGCACAATCAATAACAAAATTTAACCAGCCAAATGAATGCCAAACCACATTAAAATTCATCAAATGCACAAAATATGGAAATTTATTCGATTATTTTGCCAACCGAATTCCCTGCCTGGCTATTAGGAGAAGCCCATTTAAATTATTCCAGATGAGGCGAATTGGTTCCCTTCTTTTTTGTGTTCCGGATTTGGCAAATAAAAATACATGTATAAAAAACACACACACACTCTCGCACACTCGCACACACAATTACCGGCAAGTGCAGATAATCAAGTGCAAACAAGCCGCCTGCTAATTACGTGACCCAATTAATTCTAAACTCACACATAGAGAAATACAATTTCAATGGCTTTGAAAAATATGAAAACCAAAAATGTTTACTCGAAATGTGCGCCAGCAGCAGCAGCCTTTTTGTGCGCCACGGAAAATCCAATTTTATTTGCATTTTCATTAACAGCAAATAATAAAACGGAAATATGATTTTTATGCCATTCCCATGAAGCTGAAGCCGGAGCAGCTGCTGCTGCTGGCCTGCCCTGGCCTGGCCTGCTTTTTACCTCCAGTCACGCTCACGCCCAGGCGCCGCCCACTTCCAGGCCATTACAACGTGCATTTCCGTTTCGGCTTTTTGCCTCTGCACCTTCTCCGTTCATGTTGTTCCCTTTTTTTGTTGGTGATTATAAGCAATTTGTGTTATAAAATTGCAATATTGCACTTTCTGCTTGTCCTTTCCTCTCTTTCAGCCAGTTTGCACATTTTTTGGGATTGTTTTTCTTTGCTCCTCTTTAAAATTGGCACAGTTTGTGCTCACTTGGAATTACTTGGAATGTTCCGGACAGAATGATAATTTAATAGCCAGGAAAATGAACTGAATGAATGAAAGTGTGTGCCAGGAAGGAAGGGAGGGCGGGAAATGAATAACAAAATGAATTTTCAAACTTTATGCAATAAAATGGGAAAATGGTTGAACAGTTTGAAGTTATGAAAGACTGCAAATGAAATGGATTTAATTGAAGTAACTGTAAGTCAACCCTCTCCAGTTGACCTAGAATTGAACTGCTTAAATTAAGCATTTCCTTTTCTTGAGGTTTCTGTTTGGTCCAACTCCCAGTTTGCTCTTTAGTCATTTTCACTTGAGCGAGATGGAGATAGACAATGCGACCCCCGAAATCAAAAGCCAAAATCCAATCCCCAAATCGCCCGCCGGCAACTTCAGTTTGACACTTTAATACAAAGGGGATGCCGATGCCGCCCCCCTGCTGCTGCTGCCGCTGCTGCCACGAGTAGTAGTGCAACTCATCATCAGTGTGGCGCGGCAAGTCCTGACCGGGCATATTCCCCAAATCCCATTTGGCTATCAGCACGAAGGCAGTCGTCGGCGGGGCCACAATGCTTGTCAAATCGAAACGCCACCCCTGGCACCGAGAGCCAACCATTTGAGGGCCATAAAAGCGGGCAGGGCGCTTCATATGGGTAGACGGAGTCAAGTGAAGCGCAATATTTGTGACATCAAATTTGCTATTAAATTAAATTTTATTTGCACATTCATTCAAAATATGTACACAGCGGACTGGCGGCCGTTTGTTACCAACACGAGAACAAGAGAAATTGACTTGGATGTCAAATTTTTATGAGCGCGTTGGCAGATAATGAAATTTATATACAAAGACAGACGGCCGGACGGCTAGTCTGGGGGCTGGAGCAACTTCAAAAATGGAAATTCAATTCATTATGCACACAACAAGAGCGAGAGCCTTGGACTACCGGAGGCACGTACATTGAAATGTTTGGCCAACCGCAAATGAATAACAATGAGTGGGCTAATGGTGGCAAGTGGCAGGTAGCGTCTAAGCATAATTCATTTGAGTTCATTTGTGGATGAATGATGGGTGAGTGCATAAATATTCATACGGGCGATGGGCGAACAAAGGGAAATATGATTGAATAATGCATACGAAATGCGTGCCAAGGTGGGAAAAGTCTTTCAGATAGAATTTGGTTGTCAATTTAGTAGGGCAGACATAAGTGTTTACAGTAGTACCATTACCCAAGCCGGGAAACCCAACCCGAACTTCATAATTCGATTTGGATAGAGAGCTCGGTCCAAAGGCTTAAGTTATTTTTTTAGGTTGCCATGCTTTACTTTTTGCTTTGCTTGCTTTACAAAGCCTGTTTCTGTTTTCAAACTTTCGAATAGTATAATTTCTGAAGTGAATATGAAACTTTTCTCACAATTTCGGAATGGAATTTGCTTAAATATCATTAGAATGCCTTAAAAAGCAGTGGTCCAAGATGACTGCCTTGAGGAACACCAGAGGATACACAAATGGGCACTGAAAACCAAGAATTACCTAAAGCTAACTCTCTGGGACCGATTTTGCATATAAGCCATGATCCAATAAAAGAAGTTTAGGAGAAAAGCTAAGAGTGTACATGTAGCATGTAAGCATTTTGTTTGGAAAAGTTAAGGTTATAGCGGAGCCCCTAGATTCTCTAGTTAATGGTGTATATTTAACGAGGAAAAAGAAAAAGTTATGTTTTAATAGACGCTCCAAGTATTAGATTTTACTATACGAGTGTTGCCTTTTAACTTATATATTTCTGTGGTGGGGGTTGAAGCCAACAAAATTTTTCGTACTTTCAAGGGTGTTCACCAGCAAAGTCAATAACCAAAACGACATTTGAGATGCGGAACGCTGAATAGATTAATCATGATTTGTAGTGTAAACCATCAAAGTATTTCTTGTTAGATTGATTTGATGGAGTTACGATGGACACTAACAAATTTTGTGAATTTAAAAAGGGAAGTCTTAGTTTGAGACGTGGCAAAACGAGAGTCCTCTCATCAGTAGGTGACCGTATCGACATACCACCAAAAGCCCTCAATGGAGTGCAAGTTCCAACAGGTGCCCACACCCCCCCATTTAGTCTTTGCAGCTTTAAATACATACGTCTCGCATGTCTGCCACACCACCGGCACCCGCTTGCCCAGCTCTGCCCTAAAGATGACTCGCTTCACCGAGGTGTGTATAACTTGTGCCTCCTCCGGTATGGCCTGCAGCATCTCTAGCATGATCCAGAGCTGCACATCTTCACTGACATATGGTATAAGCAGCTGCTGGAACTTATTGATCACCTCAACGGCACACGGCCAATCCTGCTGCAGCATGTGCACTATATAAACTCCCAGTGCAATGCATAGACGATGCAGCACAATCTTGGGTCCTCCCGCAAACAATGGTCTCGAGTGTTCGTGCTCTGCATCTCATCCAAATCGGTTGGGAGAGATCTTTCCTCCGAGTTTATCATGGAGCTGCAAGAAGGCCCCCCAGTTGATTCCTCAAACCTGGCCGCATAAAACTCCACAACAGAGGTCATCTGCAAGGAGTTCTCCACTTCGCTTACAAGTAGCCAATATTGGCGTTTTTGACGACAGTCACATCCTATGTAATGGATAGTACTTGATGTTATTTTCAAAACTTCCACCAATAAAAAATATCGATAGTTTTTTTGGCTGCAAATTCTGTCAAAAACCGTTCACCAGCAGCCAAACACTTTTTTTGTGATTGTTGATTTATGTTAGATGATTGGTGTGTGCTGGTAAACACGCCCAATGGGTTTCTCTGATTAATACAATAGGGGAAGATATCAAATAAATTGATTCATACTCTTAATGCCCGTTGCCTAATTAGTATAAAAGATAATCTTATTCTTAAGACTTTAATTTGAAATATGTTTCATAATGGTCCAGAGGATATCGAAATACCTTGCCACACCGTTCTAAATCTACCGAGATCAAGCCCATTCGTTGACAAAAGTAGAGTAATCCCGCTTTTTCTTAAGGATCGTGGTGGTTTTTGGTCTTCTCATTCAAAACCCGTTTTTTGGACCCTTTTTAAAAAATTCTTATTTGAAAACGCAAAGAATAATTGAAAACTTTTTTTATTTATTGTATTAAAAAGGTTCAAAGTAAATAAAAAATTTTTTTGCCTCGATACGAGGGCTGTTCAAAAAGTAATGAGACTTCAAAGTTGGTGGTGAAAAAAGGTGTCGTCACGGCGGCCACGATTCCGGGTCTCCGGAGCGTCCGAAATGAAAAAAACGGGGTTATAATCAGTATAGATGTAATTCTCGGGTGAACCTCAAACTTAATTTTGTGATTTTTTTGACAAAATGGCGGCCATTCAAAAAATTTCATTCGGGCTTTTTTTGTAGTTTAGTGTAAAAAAAAATAGTAAAAATTTTTTAAAATTATGGTCGAGGCTCACCCGAGAATGGTGACAATTCTGCGTCGATTCCACTTTGTTTCATGAAAATCGGTTCAGTTGAACTGGAGATATCATGGCCGCCAGTTCGAAAAACGTGGTTTCGAGATAAACGCGCTTTAAGTTTGCAGTTGCTTGGGAATTTAGGTCACATTGGGTCACTAAAAGGACTATATCTCCTAAACTAATTCGAGTTTTCGAAAATCCTTTTGGGGGGATATTTTTGAATATCCAAGCTTTAAATAAATGCAAAAAAAAGTCGAAAAAAAATTTGCTCAATGAGAAGACCCCCTTAAATCGTGAGCAATGGTTAACATGTTATGAATATTTTGTCCCATTCCCGGGACATCGTACTCTCGTACTTAACACGAAAGTCGGCATCTTAACGCGTGCGGATGTTCCGAGACGGAATCGAACCCAAGACCTCTTGCACAGCGGTCGCGCACACTAGCCGCTGAGCCACCCAGCCACAAATCAACGCATAACAAACACCATTAAAACTTCCATGTTAACGTGACGCGTGTACTACTTACAATACATCGAATACGGCTTATATCAAATTGCTTCAAATGCTTCAACTGTAATTGAGAAAAATTTATAATTTTTGAAGATTTTTGGTATGAAACATTCTTAAAATTTCACATTGACCATTAAATGATTTAAAATAAATTCAATATTTTATTGAAAACGATCATTTTCATTACATTAATTTATGGCGACGAGCCCTTAATTTGGAAAAAGTTTCGTACACTATGGACACCATCAAGGTGAAGACCGTCAACAGAGCCATGGCCACCAGCATGTTGGCTTCATCGTAGTCAATGTTCAAAGGTCCGGAATTATAAACCACATCGACAAGTCGGAAAACGAGTATCCAAGCGTTAATGAAGTAGCCATTGGGATGCTGCCACAATGTCATCGGTGCAATCATGGGCCAATCTTCAATTGCCTGTGTCTTCAAGAAACGCACACTGTAGTTGACGGGCAACTGGCGGAAGACACCATCCTTGACATGCAAAATTGTGGGTAGACGCTCCAGCGAAAAACGTAGTCCAATTGTCTCAGAGTAATCCATTTGCATACTGGCCACCGTCAGATTGCGATCCCTCCTTGCTGCATTATTTCCGAGGCAAACTTGGTCCAAACACGCTGAAAGTTTCGGCACGACGGCACAAAGGGCAAACCAACCATCCATTCGCCATTCAACACTTGCTCCCAGGAATCCTCATTCAATTGTACAACTGCTGGCCCGCTCTCCTCAATCTGCTGTCTATCAATGGTGGTGGCCCACAGGGCGATTATAATTACAAACCAATAACTATGCATTGTTGATACGTTTGTTCGCTTTGAACTGTGAGAATGAAATGAAATAAAAAGTAGGAAGTGAGGGCTTGGTAGCCGATTTGTCAACTGATTCTAAAATCTTGGCCTACTTTGCAGATAAAAGGGTAAAAACGAAATAAAATATAATTTTATACAAATTTTTTGGATAACATAGCAATCGTTTGGAGTTTCACAATCTGAGAACAAAATTCTCATTTCAAGTTTCAAGTAAAACGGCTTGCAGCCAGTTGAAACCTGCTTATAAACGCTTTCAAAAGAATCATATTTTAACAATGCAAAGGACCCGGGCGACGCCGGGTATTCAGCTAGTAAGTTGATAAACCTTAAGTCGAAAAAGTGCATGTAATAAGAATATTATACTCATGTAAAGTAACAAATTCAAAGTTGGACGAAGAGATGCAAGGAATTTCTTGGGATAACCACACCTAGTTTACAGCAATTAAGAACTGGACTAGCCTTAATCATCACAATGTAGTCATCTGTTAGGATAGAGTGAAGTCTCATAAAAAGCAAAAACATCGTGTGTAAAAGTTGCGTATAATAAGCTGAGCTAACCGCGCAGGCTATTGATTTTCGGAGGCAAATAGAGAAGGGCAATAGTATTTATAGTTTTTGGGAACAGTAATGTTGCAAGGTGGTGTGTAGTGAGCTGTGCTAAGGACAGAAAGTTGGGACAAGCGCTTTGTTGACCAGGCTTTTATTAGACAATTTGGATCCTTTTTCCCATGACTTTCAATCAGAGCTCGCAAGAAGTGGTCCCTTCTTGCAGAAATTCCCAAAAAGAACTGTTGATTGCAGAAACAATTGAAAACGGGATCAAAAAGACACTTTAAGCCTGTTTTTACTCAGCGTGCTCTTTGGTCAATCAGTGAGAGCTTCTTTTCGCTCTCTTCTACATAACGTACATAACGCGCTCACTCGAGACACTTGAAATCGGTGAGAGTGTCTTTTGTACATGTATGTGTGTGGCGCGTTCGCTTTAGTTGTGTCATTTCAAGACGCATAGATTAACGTCCCAGCAAGTGACCATTTCTCTCTCTCACATTTTTCACTCTTTGCCTCTGATGAAATAAAGCAACTACAAAGCACTAACGAAACAACAACAACAAAAAAGACACTTTGTGCTTTAACGCAAATCGTTTTGCTCAGTTGCCGAGGCTCAGTTGAGGAGCGCCGAGCAAAAATATCCCATTCAAACTGTTGTCGCAAGAGCGCTTCGTGTGTTCTCTCACCGATCATCATAAAACAGAAAACACGAGAGACACAAATATTAAGTGTTCTGTTCAGAGAGTGAGCGAGTCTGTCTAATTTGTCCCTGTTATTTCAGTGAGCAGACAGCTTGTGAACTTTTGGTTGAGCATATTTTGGGAGCTCTGCTTTCAATACAATACAACACCGATTGCTCTTGACAGCTTGTCAAAATATTCTTCAGCTCATTCAGCCACATCATTAGCAATATGTACGTCAATGTGGGCTCGTTTCCATGCCATATCCAATTGGCCTACAACCACTAAGTTCGCATCAAGTTTGGAGCATTTTGATAAATGCATATAACACGCACCACTTCGTTGGAGGAACGTGCGTTGTTATCAAAGATTGAATTTAAAAAGAATGATTGAAACGTACTCAAGATTTCTCTGTAAAAATTGTTCATTTGGTGAACGTGTCGTATGAGTCATTTTTTGAACAATTTTTGGTAAACACAATTGTAGGTTTTGGTCATGCTGAAACCCATTTTTTTTTCATTTGGCCGTTTTACACACATTCCCAGTAGCAAATCAAATTTTTGGCTCATCCCGATTTGGATGCCTTAAGCTGTTTGACAAGCCTTGTCGGGGCATCGGGTATGCCAAAAATGTCTGGCACTCAATCTAACGCTCCCTCTTCCCCCCAATTACGCCATTCCACCCCTCAGCGAACCAAACTTCGTTCTGCGGTTTGGCGGACTATGCTGATACATAACCACGTTCACATTCCACGCCACGTCCAGCATGCAAAATGGAGATGCCGCTGCCAACGCAGCGACCGTCCTTCTCGTCTCACTTAATAAAATAATGTTGTATGCGTTGCGGCGCATAATGGTTTGCTTCTCTGTTGGTGTCAACATACAACTATACGCTCCACATGCATGCCCCCCAGCTCCCGCCCGCCCCCCCCCCTTCCCCTTGCTTGGACTGTATGCAAGTGAGTTGGTGGCCTGGGCGGCTCTATTAAATTCAGCTGCTTGTGGGAACCAAATTGCCAGCTATGCGCAGCTGTGGCAAAAAGTTAATGGGCAGTCAAGGCAACGAACCAAGCGTCGTGTGTGTGTGTGTGTGTGTGTGTGTGTTTATGCCTTTGTCACTTGGGTTCTATTAGGCACAAGTACACAAGCAAACATACAGACAGACAAACAAACATGCATACATACTCACACACACATAGTTACACTCTAGAGATGGACGAGTGACAAATGTGCAGACAAAACTCAATTTAAGCAGAAGCAATGGAAAGTACTGAAAGGTAGAAAAGGTAAAAGAACCAAAAAAAAAAAAAAAAAAAAAAAGAAAAGACGGGAATTTAAAGCTAAAAAGGGACTAAAAAGCACTTAAACAAGACATCTAAGCAAAAAATATTTCAAGAAAAAAACGCAATTGGAGAAGACTGAAGTGTACCTGGGTTTATGGCTTATGAAAATCAAAGTGATTTGGTTTCTTTTATTAAGAACAGAGACGTAGATAGGGGGTTGGGAGATCGAAACCCCCCTCACCTCCATTGAGTTTAAAAACCGGACTTTGCAAAAAATAAAGAAAACTTGAATTTCTTTTCTAAGCCCCCCTAATAAAGCCACTGCCTCGCACTGATCCCACTTAGTCTATTGTTTTTATATTCCCCCCAAAACCACTTCATCTCCATTAAATTACTGCAAGAGGTGCTTATTATTACCGAAGCAAAGTTACACAGAAATCTCGGGAATCACTTTAAAGGCCAGACATTGAATTTGTTATATCACTCCAGACCTCTGCTGAAGCTCAGCCAAATTCCAAACCTGCGTCAGCAACAGTTGAAACAGTTTGACTGACAACCTCCATAGCCCTTCTTACTTGTCCCATTAGCTTGCACTAAACCAAGGACAGTCTTATCAGCGTCACGCAATTGACGAAATGACGCAGTGGCATCTTTTGCGTCTTTTTTGTTGCACAACAATTGAATTGAATTGACGCAATTTGTTTTGTTACTGTTTGCTTTATTTTTTGCAATATTTCTTTGGTTTTCTTTTTGTCTACTTAAATATGAAATTTCTAAGGGGAAATACATGTAAAGAGAGGTTGTTACAGTTATTTCCCTTAAGAAGAAACAAACTAGTTTAGCTTTTAGTTTAGTAATATTTTACTTAGTCGGGATTTACACGATGAAGCAAGCTTTATGAAGTTTTCTTAGTAGGCGGAAAATTCAAGGGAAAATTAATACAACTTATAAACGAAAGGTATAGAATATCTCATCTGGTTCTCTCGCCTACTAAGAAAACTTCATGAAGGATGCATCATCGTTTAAGGGGGGAACACACTTTGCGATGAGCAAAAGTAGATGGTTTTTAAAAAAATTCCAGAAAAAAAAGTAAAAGAGATTTTTTTAATTTTTGTTTTTTTTATTAAATAGTTAATGAATGAAAGGAAAATACAAAATTTTTTTTGTCAATATGAGGGCCGTTGAGAAAGTTATCGGCCTCCGAAAAATGATGAATAAAAAAAGGTGCCCACATGGTGACCATGGTTGAAGCACTTGGGATGATCTGTAAAAAAAAAGAAAAATGCGGTTATGTTTAGAACTAATGTGGCTATCGTTCGGCCCTCCGAAAAAAAATTAAACATTTTTTTGACAAAATGGCGGACATTTGAAAACAAAAATTTTTTTTTTAAATATAGGTATCCAAAAGTTGGAGGGCCGAACGATAGCGACGACAATTCTGCATCGTATAAGCCCTTCCGGAGCAAAATCGGTCCACTGGTTTCCTCTGAATCGTGGCCACCAGTTTGAAAAACGTGGTTTCGAGATAAACGCGTTTAAAGTTTGCAGTTGCTAGGCAAATCGGGTCACTTTGGGTCATTAAAAGGACTATATCTTCTAAACAATTTCGAATTTTTGAAAATCCTTTTAGGGGGATATTTTTGAATATCCAAGCTACAAAAATATGCAAAAAAAAAGTCGAAAATTTTTTTTCCGCAAAGTGTTTTCCCCCCTTAAGTCACGACTTGCTTCGAGATTCAATCAATCTCAACCAATCAGGCTTTTCTCCCCAATTGCCGAATGCTTTTTTCACTGCTCTTTAAGCGTTCTCAATTCCGCTTACTTTTCAAAAGTGATTACGCATCAATTCCGAAACGTTTTAATTTTCGTGTTCTAAATTCAAAAATAGTGGAAAGCTAACTTAAGCTCGGCCGAAGTTTTGTATACCCTGCAGCCTCCATTGAAAACAAAATAGTTTTTTTTAACTAAGACTACTTTTTGGACCTTACTTTTCTAAGGGAGCTATACTATATAGATGTCCGATTTTGACCGAACTTAGCGGAATCATGGAAAAGCATAACAAACTAATAATTATAAAATTTGGAGGTGATTCCATTTAAAACAGCAAAGTTTTTCTCACTAGAACTTCTTTTTCGACCGATCATTCGTACTGCAGTTATATGCTATAGTTCTCCGATTTTGACAAAACTTTGTAGAATTGTGTAAAAGTATGTATACAAATTAAGTATACGAGTATGCTTATGATAGGGACGTTTCCATTGAAAACAAAAAAGGTTTTCTAACTAAGACTACTTTTCAGACTCTACTTTTCTATGAAGGCTATATTCTATAATACCCTCTGCGAGGGTATAAAAAGTTCATCGTTCTTCGTTTCGAATACGCTTGCTAATAAAATAAGTACGTAGGTAGACGCATCGTAACAGGACCGTCCATAGTGGAGGAAGATGATATAAGGTAATATTTTTAATCGAAGATGTTTTTAAACGAGAAAACTAAGCTAAGTTCGTCTGTGCCGAAAGTTGAATGCACTTTAAACCAGGGATTAATCCCGAAACGAATTTCGGTTCCGGTACGTTCCGAAATGAACGTTTCGGTAAAAGTTTCTATATCGGTTTTCACACTATTTCGATTCCGATACGGTATCCGGATTTTTCTTTCGATATACCGGTATGTACCGGCACAAGTATGAACTCAATTAACTTTATCAGTGCGTAATAAAACGAATCAAAAGCCTTACATATAACAACTAAAGGCACATTTAAGAGACTATTCTAAATTTTGTGATATTTTTCGGAGTCCACATGTAAGTACACTGGCTTGATTTGTTTTGAATCTAGGCATTGTTTTATATAAGTCAGAGGTGATTTTGATTCAGCTTTGCCACATAGGAGAAAGACAGAAAACATACGAAGTTGTTCTTGTGACTTGCTTTGGTTAGTGCTATGCGCAGTATATGTGAGTCCCTGTGCTCACGGTCAAGGCAATGAACAAGGCAACTACCACTAAGCGCTGTGCGCATAGGCCTTGGGCACCCCTGATATAAGTCTTTTGATCAGCTATTTGTCCAACTTGCATTATTCTCTTCGACTTGGCACTTGGAACTGCTTCTAAGAAATATTTACATGTGTCACTTTTTAACAATTGAATGTACAGTGGAAGAAAAATCGAAAGAAGGCGCGAGAATCGGCATCAGGTTGTGCCAAATTGTGTTCCAATTGCTGTTCAAGCGTAAACACTCTGCAAAGTTAAGCTAAAACCGAAACTGTACCGGTACTAACGTTTCGGTTTCATTCCGGTTCTAACGGTTCCAATAATAACGGTAAACGGTTTTCGGTTCAATCAAAGAACTTTTTTTTAGCGATTCCGGTACCGGTCCCTGTACTTGATTTGAAACGGATTATTTCGGTTCGGTAATCGGTATAATTCCCTGCTTGAAACCAATGGGTCCTATGGCAGATGCAAGATATAGACATCCGCTACGGGCGTTTCCGACATCTAAGTAGTGTGAGGTCAAAGAAAACTCTGTGCACAATGTCAGCTCGATAGCTTCAAAACTGACAGACAGACTAGTTCGCGTTGAAACAGACGGCCGGACAAAGCTCAATTGACTCAGCTGGTCATGCTGGTCAGAGAACAGCAAAAATCACTTTTTTCTTGATTTCATCATACACAATGGGCGTATTCAGCAGATAAATCCGATTTACGATTACTGATTTATGAATGCCGATTTTACCCTCTGAATACAGTATGTGCCGATTGCGACTGACAAATTTGACAATCATGATTGGCGAGACCGTTAACCCCAAAATTGAAAATGAACTGGCAAACTTACAGCATTAAAAGCCCTCAAAAGTTGAGAGAATGTATTTTTGAGCAAATGTAATAAGCCAGAGAATAACCTAAACTAAGCTTTCAGTGTCATTTAGCAGAGAATCATCAGAAATTGCAAGTCGTTAATCACTAATTGTAAATCGGATTTATCTGCTGAATGCGCCCAATAATTCCCACTCAAATTTAATCACTCATCCGTTGCCGTTGAATTAAATTCACGTCAAACCAGTGAACGCTTCAATCGGTTGATTACGAGCCGATGTTGCATCATGTATTTTTCACATTCACCTCACCAGCAAACGTGACGTGCAATTGAGCGGGTGTCGGCTGATTGAATATGCTCGCAACTAAATCAGATTTCTTGCTCACCTTTTGGCTGGCGCTGTTAAGAACACCAGAGCATACTCCCTCTCTCGCTCTCTTTCATTTGTGTCAGCAGTGCTGTTTCAGCATATGCCAAAAACTCATACGCGTTCATTGTCACTCTAATCAATCGTTGTTGGGCAGAAGGAAGAGACACCCGAAATGAGTGGTATGAAAGCTAACATAAACATACTCTGAGCATGGCAAAGAAGTTACTCGTACCTTTAGGTTAGGACGACACTATGGAATGGGCACTTTGGGCAGATCGAATCGTTCTTAAGATGGGAGAGAACTACAGAGACGATTTTAAAAGGGAAGCGCAGCGCAGCTCGGTTCGCGTGCTAGGAAAGGAACTTAATTACGAGCTCTGTACAGAAAACTACTTCTCGGATGCTTACACGATCGACCAAATTAAACACATATTTAGGGCGCGTGGAGAGATTTTGGCACTAAACTTTATACTACATATCAAAGCTGGGAACTGTACTCTTTGCAATATGAGGGTCCGTGAGGACATAATGCACTTTCTGGTGGACTGTCCCATTATAGCAGAGATCAGACAATTATACTTTTGGAGGAACTGCCATTGGGAGAGAGGTGATCTTGGACCTTTTAAATAGCAAATTGGAAGTTGCTCTCCTCTTACATCGCAGCAGCGTTAAAGTACAGTAACAGAATTGTTGCGGAGGATTTAAAAAAAAAAATAGTATTTGTTAAACAAAATTTTAAAATTTTATAAATGAAATGAATAGGATCTGGATGTTTAATCCATCTTTATGCAGGGAAAGATGCTGTAACTTGCGACGAGCTTGGCAGCCGTGTGTAGTACTGGCATGATGATGGGGAGAGGATCATGCTGACGGTTAATACACCAAGCCTTTTAAATGCTTTTAAATGTGACTTTTTATAACAACTCAATGTTTATTTAAGTGAAAATTAATTAAAAACTCCATAAAAACTTTGAGCGCCAACAAGGTTCGATTGCTTAATTGTATGATTAAAACTCAACAGCGTACAATGAACACTGTACATGAACAATTTGAACAGTTGAACGCAAAGCCAAGTTGATTCGAATGTTGATTATGTATGAACGTTTTGTAATCAGCCGAAGCCGTTCTCTGATGCTGATCAAGAATATACATATATGCTTTCAAAGCCATCATGGCTATGCGATACTATGCGTTGCAAACTTCAGGCAAATTTATAATTCACTTTTCAAGTTTAAAACTAGCTTGGAATCGGGTCCAGGTTCGTTACTTATTGCAATTTTTAAGGTTCGGTTCAATAAATATGAGCCGAACCGATTCTAGCGTTTTCGATTCTGGACCGTATAACCAGGAATGCAAACCGCTTGGATATAAGGACCGGTTCGGTTCAGTGGTTCATACAGTTTTTAAGCGGTCGGTTCGTTAACTGGTTTTTGGAGTTCATTCGGTTCAGTGGTTGATGAAGGGCTGTTTCCGTTTTCGAATATCCGAAGTTTTTGACTTTTTACTCTTCCGACATTGAATTCGTATACAACATTTGAATAGCTTTAAAATCTTTATAAAAACCTTTATTTCGGTCTTCTTACAAAAGGATTTACCTTTGAAAATAGTTCATTATTTGATTGAATTGCCTTCCACAAGGTCATATGTCGATATGCTAAGTCGAACAAAAGATATACGTACCGTGCTACTAACAAAGTTCAGTAAAATAATATCCGAACTAGTCTTTTATCAAGGTGTAGAAGCAGGACGGAAAATTAAGAATACAGTCCCAAAGAAGATAGCGGATACTTTCACAAACCAATTTGAATCTTCCAAGAAGATATGCTTTCTGGTCAAAGGTGTGTATATTAAAAGGACGGTTTGTGGAGATGTGTAAGATCACATGTTTTAAACTGATTGACAATTTTAATCAGTACCAATCTTAATTCAACCGAAAGTCGGATTAATCGTGGCTAAAAGTACAATCAATGTCTAAAATAGGCCACTCACGTCCTAGGACCCGAACCGTAACAGTTTTCTATGTGGTTTTCGGTTCGGTTTATCAATTTCGAAAGGTCGCCGATTCGGTTTGCGGGTCGGCTATTGACAGGAATTAGCGGTTCGGATTCGGTTTGGCGTATAACAGCCTTGATATTTACTTTTAACCTTTAACCTTTTAACCTTTTTATGTCTTCCATAAGTGATTTCAAATTCATTTCAGACATTTTTGCTAATGTTTCCAAAACAAATCCCCATAATCGTTGCAAGAAATGTTTAAACCAAAGCTTAAAAGCTTTGCTTGAGTGTCAAAAATTGGTTTTGTTGCCATCTCTAGCTGTGGCAGTGTGCGACATGATACTTTAGCGTTTAAATATTTCAAGTGCCACACACACACACACACACACACGTCGCCAACATTCCCATTCGTGTTGTCTATGCAGCTCACATTATGTGGCACTCGTATGCGACAATAGCCAACAGACGCAGCTGTAACCCACATCCCCCCGCTGCCACACCACCCCCTCAGTTCTCACCCAAATACCAAGACAAATTTTTAGTGGCTGCAGCCAAAGTAATGACTTTTTAACGTCTCGCATGCGCGCTTCTTTCTTGTCTAGTTTCTAGCTGCTGTTGTTGTTGGTGTTATTGTTGTGGCGCCCTCTGGCATCCACATGTGCTGATGACAGTGAGGGAATGAGGGCATCATAAAAGTCAATTGCCGTTTAAGCGCTGATTTGTGCGCCTTATTGATTAAAACCCATCCCCCAGCTCCACCAGCGGCTACTGTACCTACTTACCCAATAGTTTTAAAGGAAATGTCTTCGTTTTCGTTCAGCTTTTATGTCTAGTCAGGCGTTAAATTTGATGAGGTACCACAACATTTTGTTGTGGGAATTTCAATTTTTTGCAGTCAACCAAATGAAAGGACCTGCCACACCCATATTCCTTCTTCTTTTTTTTTTTTTTTTGTATCTATAGAACGGGGCAAGGGAAATTGGTAAATAAATAAAAATCCATGCAAAGCCAAAGGCAAAGTTTTATTTTCAGCGCGCACAAAAGTATGCTACAAAATCGTGCTGGAGTGTGCGCGAGTGTGTGTGATTTTTAACGTAAATAAAATGCTATTGATATGGCTTGCTGGTGGAGAGGGGATGGGAGGGGAGAGGGGTTAGCCTGGTGTCATATTATGAGCCTGGCCAGGACATAAAAAATGTTTTATCGCCAGGCATTACAACCCTTTTGCTGGGGTCGCCAGCCGTTTTAGTTTTCCATGCCAAAAGCCAGTGAGCGTGTGAAAGGGGGTGGAGGGGTAGGTGTGGGTAGAGCCAGTAAGAGCCCTCGAAGCGGCCCAAATACTGTGATTGAGTGGCGACTGCATCTGTTGTGATTTTGCGGTTGACAGTCGAGTTAATTTGTTTGCCAAAAGAAATCTTGTGTGTGTGTGTGTGTGTGTGCGAGCATGGGCCAATGCCTTTTAAAATCCCTCCTCAATGATACGGAAAATTAAGTGGTTAACACTAGGCAGCCTTAGTTACTCCAATGTGAACCGCACCGATAGTTTTATGTCACATTTTGTTGCGTAGATTTTAATCCTTCTCCTTGCAGGGTTGTCATCCTCATTTATGTAGCAACTTTGTTTAACTGCCTGCCTTTGTTTTACGCTGCTTTTTTTTTTTTTGCTTTTGTCCCATTCATTAGGCCAGTTGTTATTGTTCTTGTTATAATCTGTAAAGTCTGCATTACTTCAAATCCACAGAAACACAAAGAACACAACCAGAGACAAGAGGCAAGCAACAACCCTCAAAAGTAAACCTCGAACCAGCACGTAATTTCCTTTCTTTTGCTGCTCATTTCTAGTTATGGGGGAGGGGGCAGAGGGGGGGTCGAAGGAAGTTTACTTTGTCGCAGTGTCATTTATTTTGGCATTTTTGCCACTGACGTTCGTTGGCGCTGCTGCTGCTGCTGCTGCCGCTGCTTTTGTCGTCATCATCATAATCGTTAGTCAGCTATCTCACTCACCCTCTCTCTGTCTCTCTCTCTAGAGAGAGAGTCAAGTTTGCCAGTTCCTTGTTGAGTTAAGAAATACCCAAAAGCGTCTGTGAGTGCTTCCTGCTCCCCTTGCTCCTTCTATGCCCAGGCTCTGTGCGTTTTTATGACTCTTATCTGCTTTGTTGTTCCACTTCCCAGTTGTTGTATCTGTGTGTATTTTTTTGTTGCATATTTCAAGGCGCAATTTTTTGTGTCAATAAAATAAAATCGATACATGCCAGTTTATTTTCAGTTTATACTTTTTGCCATATTGCTCGATGGAGTTCAACAACACACACAACTCCTGCCAAATTGGCTATGAAATTTGTATTCGCTTTTAATTAATGGCTGGTCACACTGAAGTAGATTACTCAAGATTCGAGTTATGACTTACTAATGGCAAAAGTTTAAAGATCTTATCTAAGGGGTGTTACAGAGGTAGGGAAGCTTTGTTTCATAGTTTACTGGGTGGCCTTTGAATATGTGGGGTGACCAGGCACTAACAACTAAACGGTCACTCTGCTTTGTTCACTAGACCACTTCAATGGGCTGTGGAAGCTGCGTTTTACAGTGGAGAAAGATACAGCTTCATCTGCCTCTGTGCCAAGGCCATTTTCTATAAAGTTCTGGAGTCGTAATCAAAAAGGATTGATCAAACTCCAGTGTACTTGAGAGTGTGATTCGTGTGCAAACTAGTTCCCGTGTCGCATCTAGACTTAAACTCCTATCTCTAACCGAAAGTCCATCTCTAAGTGCTTAGAGTTAGTGTGACCCTGTCAAATATAGTGATAGAGCTTAGCAGTTAAACACGTTAGCCACATTACTAGATAAGCCAAAAATATGTAGGTAATCTAGTGCCAAGTGAAATTATATCCATGCTCGTATAGATGTGCGTCGTCACAGTTCAATTAACGTAAGTTTCAAGTCAAGAAGTTTGGCTTACAATATGGTACCACAACCCTCATCTGCTCGGCTAAGGTACAACTACTATATCGTTGTATGTAACACTTCCACTCGTCTCTAAGTCAATCCTCACCAGAGCTATAATACTCTTCAGAGAAACTGACGCCCATGAAAAGATGCAGACAATCGGAGCCAACCCAGTAACCCCGGCAGACCTCGTAACCAGTTACAATTAGTATAGCCCCTAGAATTTTGATTGTCTCATAGAATCTCCTGAAATAAAGCCCATTGTTTGTTTAGGGAACCTATTTGCAGCAGCCACGACTATAAGAAATCATAAATTTCTGAGTTTTCAGAGCCAGAATTCTTTACAAGTGCAACTAGTTCGATATCGGTGAAGTTATACTAATAATTTTGTTTTTTTCTTTCGTGTATTTTGAAGTCAGTTACCTGATAATTATGAAACAAGCTTCCAAAATTTTTCGATCAACTTTAAGAACTTATCAGCTGTTTTTGAAAAATGAGTTGGCAGGGCAATGCTTTATCGGCAGTTAAGTTAAGCTAGTTACTCACATCAGCTAAATTAGCTATCAGCTTCTTATGATAAGGGTAAAACTTCATTATGACCCTTCAACACCGAAACACCACCCTTATCAAAGCAAAATACCATCAAATGTCAAACGGTCACACCTTTTTTTCAGCTGTGTGTTGCTTTCATCACAAATTAGTTGAAAGTATCGTTGAAATAATTATCAAATTGATGTCCAATTATAATAAATTGTGGAAAGCAGAAGTCATGGCCAATACTGAATCTTATCGGAGGCTTCGAATCTCGAGAACCGGCTTGTGTTTTGCTTTACATTAACAATCCGTTGGATAGCTTATGGATAGCTGATTAAATCAGCTGTTTTCGATATGTTTAGAGTTCTGTGACTCATGAGGGAGTAACAGTAACTATAACTAGTGTTTCACGTAACTAAACAGGTGTTCTTTTCGCCTAAATTGTTCAGACTCACAAAACAGTATATCCCATTACCATGGCATATCATGAAAATGATTTGCATTTGGCAATCTCAGTATATCCACTTTCAAAGCTGTCATCTGTTGATTCTATTTATGTGCTCACCTATAATAAAATGTGTTGTCAAAGGATTAAAAGAATTTAAAATTAATTGATTTTTAAGGCAATCAAATTAAGTATGAAAATATATTTAAAAAGCGTTGTTTATGTCAATGAATAATTTATCAGATATTTTTAAACGCCATCAAAGCTGGCACAACTTAAGGAATATAAGGAGAATTCACATGTGCAGTAATTTTATGCTCTTCGAATCGCAAAGAGTAGGGACGCTATCTCTTGCTCAGTTTCTAGACTATCTGGATAAATCTAAGGTTATGGGCCTCTAATCTTTAAGTATTTATATCAGCCGATTGCTGTGGACACCTTTATGCCCTGAAAATCCAATTCAACTTTTAGATTTTTCCCATTGGCAACAATATATGCTGCAAGGTTCGCAGATCTAACACGAGTGCATTATAAAGTGAAACCTTGATCTCACTTAACAGCGTCAATTGGAACCGCAAAATATATACTCTTAACCTTGACATTGGACGTCAAATAGGCTTATTTCATCCAAATATTGGCCTGTTTCATTTGTAAGTTTTGGATTGTTTTGATAATGACTTTATTTTTTTAGCTTACGTGGTCTTTTGATAAAACAATGTTTTCTGTAAAAATTATATTTTGACTCTTAGATTAAGGGATTTAGTTCACAGTACATATGTCTTCCTTGAGTTTCTGTACATTTTTTTTACAAACTAGCAGTTACACTTAGCACTTTAAACTCAAAACGAAAAGGCAAAGCTTATTTTACAATTGCCTTCTAGCAAATCTTCATGATAATCTAAACTCATTATAAAGTTCGATCTTTACCAACCGATATTTATTCAACTTTCGCAGATGTATAAATTTTTCTAGATGCAGTCGAAAACGACGTCCATTTTTATACCCTGTTCCCATTGAAAATGGGAAAAGGGGGATCATGAAGTTGTGCAAAAGTATGTAACAGGTAGAAGGATGCATTTGCGACCCTATAAAGTATATATATTCTTGATCAGCATCAACAGCCGGCGTTGCATGTCCGCTGTCTGTCTGTCCGTCTGTCCGTATGAACGCGTCGATCTCAGAGACTGTAAGAGCTAGAGCCACAAATTTTTGCATGTACGTAGGTGTATACCCGATTCAAATCGAGTTTGTTTCAGATTTGGAAAATTTCTCCCCCTCCCCCCTTTAAGCGCAAAAAACTGTCAGAGCCATAATTTTTTCAAGATAGACCTTCCAAACTTTACATAAATCAAGTAAGGCCCAATATTTATCTATTCTGAAAAGATCAATAAAATCGGACAAAAAACACCGAAGTTATATACGAATCAATTTAGTGGGAGAGAGGGGGGGACTTGCATTGTCAGTTATCGCGTTTGCGCGTGCGTGTGTGCGTATGTAAGAGTTGGTGTGTGTATGTGTGAGTGTGTGAATATGGAAAACACAAGAAGTCAAGGGAACACGGTATTTTGTAGTCGGGGCACTCGACTACAGCTCCGTTACTTGTTGTCCTATGATTTTTTGAAAATATCTTTCAAACAGCAAAACCTTCCTTTTGCACTAAATATACTGCTACCAAAATGCTACAAAATAATAGGAACAAGTACAAAAAATCTTTTAGTTTTCCATATTTTTTTATACCCTTGCAGAGGGTATTATAAAATTGTCCGGATGTTTGTAACGCATAGAAGGAAGCATCTCCGACCACATAAAGTATGTATATTCTTGATCAGCATGACGAGCTGAGTTTATTTAGCCTTGTCCTTCTGTCCGTCCGTCCGTCTGTCTGTTTCTATGCTATCTCCTCCGTCAGTTTTAAGGCTATCCTCACCAAACAAGTCTTTTGGTACAAATAGGCTGCACATTTGTCGGAACCGGCCGGATCGGATGACTATAGCATATAGCTGCCATAGGAACGATCGGTCGAAAAACTAGTCTTCGTGAGAAAAACTTTTTTTTTTAATGGAAACGCCTCCAAAGTACGCATTCCTTAGTTTACTATCCTTTCCCATGATTTCAATAAGATTGGTCGAAATCGGATGACTATAGCATATAGCTGCCATAGGAACAATCGGTCGAAAAACTAGTTTTAGTGAGAAAAACTTTTTTGTTTTTAATGAAAACGTCTTTATCATTGGCATACACTTAATTTATATACTTTTACACAATTCTACAAAGTTTGGTCGAAATCGGATGACTATAGCATATAGCTCCCATAGGAACGATCGGTCGAAAAACTAGTTCGAGTGAGGAAAACTTTTTTGTTATTAATGAAAACGTCCTTTTTATTGGCAGACACTTATTTTATATACTTTGGACACATTTCTACAAAGTTTTATCAAAATCGGATGACTATAGCATATAGCTGCAGTATGAATGATCGGTCGAAAAAGAAGTTCTTGTGAGAAAAACTTTTTGTTTTAAATGGGATCGCCTCCAAATTTCGCCTTAGAAGAGTCTTAGAAAAACTTTTTTGTTTTCAATGGAAGCTGCAAGGGTATACAAAACTTCGGCCGAGCCGAAGTTAACTTTCCCCTATTTTTTCTTCTTTACATTAGGCTGAAAGGCCTTAATGAAATTCACAGATAAGTGGAATTACAATAGATATAGTTACTTTCTTATCCGCAGAAAAAGATGTTATTGCATCATGAAATGGGGACGGTATTTTGGTAAGCTCTTTAATTGTGACTATTTAGTCAGCAGTAAATGGCTGCTCAAGAGCGCAGAGAAGAATGAAAAACAATCGATAGTGGAGAGAAACCATCGATGTTTTTGGAAAATACAAAACTATCGATGTATCGATAGTACTATAGATCAGTTTCCCAGCTCTACCTGACATTACTTCTCAGTTCCAAAGCATCTGGTGATTATAGATTAAAACCTTTCTTCATTTATTTGTTAGAGAATCCCCGTGCATTAAAAAATATCGATAAAGAGCAGCTTCCAGTGATTTTGCGTTCCAAAAGGCATGGATGACTCAAATAATGTTTGTGGAGTGGTTTCACAAACGCTTCCGTCCGGAGGTAAAGGGATATTTAAACAAGAAAAATGTATTCAGCCTACAAAATTTGACTGCAAACATAAAAGTAGAATTTGTGCCACAGAACACAACGATAATCATACAACCAATGTATTAAGTCAAGGTGCCAATAGTGATTCTCGATTGTATTTAAATCATGATTGTTGAAAAGCAATCACAAAAGTACGTTTCGATTATTTCCTTTGTGGAATGATTCACATAAATTGTCTTTTATTGTCTAAATTTAAATCTATTTTGTAAGTGTTGTTTAAGCCACATCTTCAGCAGGAATTCAACAGCAATCGCAAATCAATATTTTTGCAATGACTGACTTTTGGAAGAAATTATCACTGAAATTGCAGTTAAGATTACCGATCAGTAATGGAAGAAACTGAAGTCATAATCATTGAACAAGTTCTAGAAGCAACTATGGCCTGAATGTGTAAAGGCCACTTCATCATCACAGCTGCATGACTTGTCTTCTGTAACTTGCAGATTGTTGCTTTGGCTACTGTTGCCGGACTAGAAGACTACACTATTCATGATGTTGAACAGTTCATGAATTTGGACAGAGAGTCACTTATAAATGAGAAACTTATAGAGATGAGGGAACACGAAGTCTGAGGAATAAGATGATCAGGTACAAAGTTTCAATTCAATTTTCATTGAAATTTTAAAACAATTTCTTGGACAGGTTGATGTATTGATTGGTAAAATGTCCCTTTCTGATCCTTTTCAAAGCCGCAGTTGAGGCCGTTAAGAGACTCTCTAGTACAGCCGACCAACGCTGTATAGACATTCCGTCGACGATTTTTTGACCCAACCTTATATCCCTCACAGTGTGTGCACGCTAGGTCGACGCAATGCCATGCAGAGGACCGACAAGCGCGGCGCTCGATAGACGCAATGAAATGCAGAGAAGAGACTTAAGCCTCAATCGTTGTCGTCACGACGCATCGCCGTACAAAGAGCAACGCTGGGTAGACGAAAATACTGTGACTGTGACCCAACCGTACAGGAGGGGAGGTATACTTATGTGTACATAAGTAAAATGAATTTCAATATTTGTTATAACAGTTGAACAGTTGAAATTGTACATGGAAACGCCAGTTCATAAGCTCTGTGCAAGGGCAAACAAAACTGGGAAAAGTAACAACCATATTTGTTGTTGTCACCAAGTCTTCTTAACAAGGCCGAGACTCAAGCCATCATCGCACTAATTGCAAATAATAACAACCACATAGCATTTTCCCTTTTCAGTTTACCAGGCAAAAGCTTAGAGGTAACGTACAGCGCTACAACCAAATTTTCCAGCCACATTTGTCATCAACGGCTTCGGGGGTTGCTTTAAAAGCCAAAAAGCAGCACTGTCCCTAGCAACCAGAAAATTTTGGCCTGCTTTGAATTTGACATTGCAAACGTAATGAAACTAAAGAAATACGCACCTACCCTCCTTACCCTCCTCAGGATCTGCTGGGACTGGCTTAATCTGTTAAGGATAATGCCAACATTGATGGGCGCATTTAACTTAGTTAAGTAAGCGCAAAGTCTAAACGAGCCAATCAACTTTAGTCCCTCTAAGCCACACCTCAGTAGCTGCTGCTGCTCCTGCTCCTGGTCAGTCCCAGTGCGGCTTCAGTAGCAGTGACCTAAGCCAACAACCTGTGCGTGTGCGTGCGTGTGAGCGTGTGTGTGTGTGTGTGTTTGTGTGGGAACGTGTTTTTAATTTAAAATGTAACGCACGATTCGCCATTTTGTTTTGGCCATTTGCATGAATCTTGGCTTTGTGACTGGAGGAAATTACAAGGCAGAAAAATTAATGGAATTTCCCGTTGGCTTGTTATTTTTCTAATTGAAAATCTGTAACTATTGTGTGTATACACACGCACACACGCACATACACACTCGCACGGGGGGGACCAGGTTTCTGTTTCTCAAGAGTTTTATCTGTGCCTGGCCTTATGAGCCTCCAGGGTTGCTCCACTCGCTCGTTTCACACTCTCCAATGTTTGTAAAACTTTTGGCCTTGCTGTGGGTGAGTGTGTGCGTGTGTGTGTATGTTTGTGTGTTTGTGGTAGGTTGCTGCCGGCGGCAAATTTCACCACGCGTGGTTGGGCGAAGGACGTCGACATCGTTTGCTGCTCGTCTATTTTACACAAATTATTTCGAATTTATTTCGGGTTACCTGCTAAACCCCCCACTTCTTTCCCCTCTCCACCCCCTCTCTCACCCTCTCTGAGTGTGTGTGTGTGTGAAATATTTTGTAGTATACTTTTCTGCTGGCTGCGCTTGGTAGTAAATACAAAAAACCAATTTCAAGCTTTCATTCAAGGCGCACAAGAGAGAAAGGAGAGGGTGAAAAGGGTGCTTTCTGCCTAGTGACGACATGCCATCTTAAGCCCCCTCTCCCCGCCCACCCCCTCATTTCCATTATTCTTGTTGTTGTTTATTTAAAATATGCTTCAAATTTACTTTTAGATGCTTTTAATTTCTACTCCCGCTGTTCTCACTCTTTCACTTTGGCTACTTTCTGTTCTGCTTCTGGGTTGAGGGTTAATGTCTTAATTAAAACACAAAACAATTTCTACTCTCAACTCAAAGTGACAAACAAAGCAGACGAAAAACGAGAGAGTAGATGGAAAGCTTCTAGCATATTTGGTGGCTTTGATCAAGTAAATATTACAAAGTTGAAACACACACACAAGAATTTAACCGCTAAGGTTCAATTTGTTCTTTCATTAAATTTTTAATTATGAGGATGAATCATAAATTACACTTGTTAGCCCACAATCGCGAGTTGTGACTGGGTCTGAGTGAGTTTGATTAGCAACTATTATCGATATTTCAGTTGACTGCGCTATGGACTCAATATCAGAAATGGCATTGCTCTTTGGTAATCCCAAAAGGAGACCTAAGCCCTAACCTCAGTCCAATCTTGGAAAATGTTTATGTTTTAAAGGGGCCTTTCCGCTTCATACAACCCAATTTGCCTTATGCTTATGCTTATTTCAAGCTGCGCTCTTCTGTACTGAGTAAGTGGCCGTGGCAGCGCTGCTTTCAGCTGCTACTACAGCATCAATATTCATACTGAGCATACACTTTTGTTGGTACAGACCATATTATAGTCGGGCTTTGTTTGTATTAATTTCATATCATCATTTTGAGACTACACAGAGGGAAAAAACCGAGAACATTGAACTCAATATGGGCTCAATCGTCACTGGGCGTCCTCGCCCGACCATATTCCTTAGAATCTGATTTACCTCGGTTATGTACAAACAACAACTTCAGCGACAATAACAATTTTGGTCGGACTTGTCTGGAGTCGATCTCAAGATCTTGTGCAACCAACAACGGCAACATGTTAGCTCACTGCGCCATTGCACACATTTGTTGACGCACGTCTAAATGGCAACTTTTACTTTTCTCTGCGTTGATTGAGTTGATCACACATTTCAAGAACATTTACGAACATTTGTTCTCAAAAATTTGAGAGAAGATTTTGTTTTTATTTCAAGTAGAAGCCAACTTATTTTCCTCTAAGTAGTTCCATTTGAGCATTCTTGACCATCTTCATTTCCCTATCCAATTTCTCATACTTTTTTAAAAAAAGTAGGCTTACCAAGTGTTCTTACATATTTCCTTATTAATTTTTTCGCTGTCTGACTAAGGAATTCAATAAGGGAAGGTTTCAATTCAATCTGCTCCACACACATACCTATACTTATTGATTCGCTCAGCACTTTGGTAGCAAGAACTGTACTGCGATACTGGAGACTTTACCCATAGACTGGGTGTCGAGTTCCTTGTGCGGAACTAATTCAATTCAAACTCCAGCAGAATGTTGTCTATTTGTATCGGAAAGAACCTTGCTCTTGCATTTTTTCTTGCCACATATATGAATTCCGAACTTGTGAAATATTCGCCCATTAAGCATATATCAGGTTAAAGTAATCTCAGGCCTGATCTTCTTAACAAAAACGCGGTGAATCTCACTTCAATCTATTTCTTCACCTAAAAACAGTTTTACAAACCGACTATGCACTAGTGGAAACATCGATAGATATATGGTTGGGCGCTATCGAGCCGCCATAGGCAACCTCACCTCGATCAACCAGCACCACGTATGACGATAGTTGGCGTTTCACTCACTAAAAATTGAATTTGCGCGTGTTCTGTGGCTGCTAAACATTTTTAAAGTGAGCTATTGGTTTTTGGATTTTGTTTGAGCCCATCACATCGTTGATGACGTTGATCTAGCTATTTTACCTCGCAACATAATTATTCTCCCATTAAAATTTTTAGTTACTTCCACTCTTCTGAACTCAATTATCTTATTCCCCAGCAATTTTATGAGCCCTGGTTTGTATTTAAAAAGATATGGATACTTGTGATTCCTGCACTCCGTGGGTCCGAAAGAGTGTTCAGCAAGGCGACAAATTATTCGACAGGCGAACCAGGCTTGGGGAAAACATAAATTCTTTTGTTTTTGAATCAAAATTTTTGATTAAATAAATTAATTTTCTTGTTTACTTTACAAAAAAATATTTATGTGACGATTTATCACGCTATCGATGCACTATCGCCTATCGATGGTTTGAGAAAAACAATCGTTTGCTATCGATGGCGCCGACTATCGATAGTTCTCCACCTCTACTATGCACTTCGCATATGTCTCTTATATACACAGCAACTGAGCTACACTCGACGTCAGCTTCAAGTTTTTAGAGAGAAGAGAGAGAGAGAGATCTGTAGAGATTATGTCATCCAAAACGATTGTTCTGGGCGTAGTCAGTTGGGCATTTAGGCAAAAATAAAGGTAAATAGTTTCTAGTAGGCCTAGAAGAAACAATAAAGTTGAGGCAACCTAAAAGATCAAAAGATTTTACATCACCAATAATTAACTTATGATGCAAGCTTTATGCGCGTTTTCTAACACTTCTTTATGACCATTTACCGTCATAATGTACACAAGATAGTGTCAGAAATTACCTTTTTTTTCTATGAAAACGGTCACACTTAATGTGGAAGATTTCTGTGTCTAATCTGGCTCTTTTCTGACACAGATATAAGTGCTTTCACCCTCCCAATGAAGCATATAAAAACCTCATAAATGATACATAGAAGTTACTTTTCTAGGCACTTGAAGCAAAACATCCAACCAAAACAATATTTTCAATTACCAGTCTACTTCAGCTCCGAAAATGATATGACAAAAGTGCGTTTTATGAGCCCGTGCTTAGAGGGTACTGAAAATGCTACGAAAACTCTTAAATTTTTGTGTTTACCCCAAAACGCTCTAAAGCTTGGCTCTTTTCAGACACATAATTTGAGGATCTCTGAACTTGGCTTGCTGGGATGCCATACAAACTCTCTTAATTTTCGGTCGGGGAACAAACTTTATCGGGGGTGTTCAGGAAATCTCTAGAGATTTTGACTTCGGTTGGTTTGCAAATTGCTCAAAAAATCCATCGGTGTCCCAGAACTTCGAGAGATTTCATTTTCTTATTAGAATGTCTAGTTAGAAGGTGTGTGTATACGATTATGGCCCAACGACAAAAACAGGGCTGCGTCGCTCGCAAATAATTGATAACAGTTTTTATACTCTGTACCAAAGGTACTCAGAGTATATTAAGTTTGGGCAAAAGTATGTAATAGGCAGAAGAAAGCATCTCCGACCCAACAAAGTAGATAAATTCTTGATCAGCATCAACAGCCGAGTCGATTTAGCCATTTCCGTCTGTCCGTATGAACGCACAGATCTCAGAGATGGTAAGAGATAGAGGTTTGGCATGTATGGGACAAAAACTTCTTATACTTGCAGGCAAATAAAGTTTAATTTCATTTCTAGTTTAATTTCACGCCCCCTCCCGCCCCCGCAATTTGGAAAAACCGTCAAATTTCCCACAGTTTTATTGATAGAAGGTTGGAACTTTCTGGACATATTTGGTAATCAGGATGATTTATCGATCCACCAAAGGAATAGTAAAGATCGGATGAACGATAGTCGAGTTATAAGGAAAACAAACTATGATGAGCATCACCGATCGCCACGGTGATGGTCAGCACTTCACAGATACAGAGAATGTTATAGTCGGGCTTGACCGACTTTCTTACTTGTTGTTCATAGCTATATTGATAGTTTCAGACTTGCCAGCCCTGTTTGTGTCTTTGCTTAGTTCGCTAAGTTTGCGTAGGTTCGCGAAGTCGCTTTGGTTGATTTGTGTATTGGCTTTGGTTGGTTTCTCCAAATCTCCCAACAAAATACGAGTGGTTTGAAACCAACCGAAAGAGATTTTCAAGACACCGAGCATTGGTGTTGGGTAGGAATTTGATTGGAAGAGACTTCTGGGAAACCTCCGAATATTCCTAAAAGAAGATTCAATGGTTCGGCTTAAAAAATGGGGTTTTTGTGCGGTTTCGGTTCGGTTTATACTTCATTATACTTTATACTTTCATTAAACATAATTTGCAATTAGACATTTTTTACTTATAAAGTCTATATCCAGATGTGAATTAACGGAAAGTAAAGTTCAATTTTCATAGAAATTTTGATACAAAATTTTATTTCTGTTTTGCTTCTGTCATTTTTGTATGAAAATTTTACTTTACTTCTCGTTAATTCACATCTGGATACTGACTCCTAGGCAATATTTTCGAAATTAAGGTCTTGAAAAATCACTTAAATAACTTTAGCTTTAGAGAGCAGATATGCAGCAATCATCGAAAGTGAGAACGGCGCGTATCTATAGAAATATTGGGAATTCAGGAAACTCACAAAATCCCATATGCGACTTCCGAGAAGAGATTGCATTAATAATTAGAAAAGAGACGACAATTGCAAGAGTTAAACAAAATCAGGTGTTTTGGAAATACTGATTTTTGACCGTAGCTCTTTAAGTGGTGTATACATTTCTATAGCAGTTTCCCAAATTTACACACATTTGTGTCTTTGAGTTGTCTTTGAAATAAACCGCCTCTTTCGGGTTTTAAATGTAGGTTCGTCTTGCGATTCGGCCAACCAGCACGAATAAGCGGGTTGATGCGCTTAGATTTCGTTTCAGAACCAGTTTGGTTAGGATAAACTTAACAACTCTGAATGCATAACTCATAGACTCATAGATTTAACTAGTTTTTAGCGTAAAAGAAAACCTAAATAACAAAAATTAAGCTTTAACTGGCGCGAGAATTTGAACTCAATCAAAATTAGCAACTAGATGGGACTTAAAATTAAACTTAAAGTTTGGTGAACGTTTGAAATTTTCAAGAGACTTTGTTGCACGTGTCGTATGAGGGATTTGTTAGGAAGCTTTGTGGCCACATTAAGCGCCGATTTCTAATCTTTCAGATAGCTGCTATGTGTTAGATAAACTTACTATTTACTCTGTCATTTGTTAGTTTATGTGACAGCTGGCTCTAACTATGTAGGAGATGTGAAAACAGCCCTAAATATTTAAAATTGTTTTGCTTGTGCCTCTATCTCGGGCATTAATTAATAATAAAAAAACCCATGCAAATGTTCATTTCTACTGCCTCCTTCCTCTTGGCCAAAGTTGCCTTCTTATGGCCATTTTTTTTTTTTTTTGTTGGAGTGGAGAACTTTAGTTTTGGTAATTGGTTGCCATTCAAGTGTCCAACTGTTGTTAAAGCTCACTATAGAAATGGCATATTTGGCCACTATGAACTTGTTCATGCTATTTTCCTCTCTCCCTTTCCCACTCGCCCGCCCGCTCCGTCTCTGTTTGTGCTGCCCTGGCTGTGTCGGATTTGTCGTCAATTAAACTTAATTGTGCTAATTTTAACGTTTTCTGTTTTCTTTTGTGCAAAATATGCACAAATATTTAAGGACAACGGCAGGCGGGCCATAACGGTAAAGCGGGTTTAAATAAGAAAACAAAATGGCGTCAAAAAAGCGGGAAAAAGTTTTTGTGTTTAGTTTAATATTTTCTTTCTTTTTTCCATCGTAAAATTAAGCTCGTTTACTTTTATCAAAATGAAGTTTGTTTTTTTTTTTTTGGAAGGGCAGGGGAGTTTTCGAAAAGTTTCGTGACCTTTGTGCAAGGTGTAAAAGTTGACAGCAAAGTTCATAAAAAGCTACAATTTTAATTTATTTTATTTACTTTTTGGAGTGCGCGCGCGATTTAAAGTTGGGGCAAATTGAAAATTAGCAGGAAACGCCAAGGTAATTAGTTGACCAGCGCTCAATGGATGAAAAGTTTTTGCACCCACACCCCCACCCACCCACCAGGCCCCGCAAGCAATTTATAATGAGCTGGCGCCAAGAAGCAGAAGTGGGAAAAAATATTACTCGCAAGCGCATATAAAGAATTTAATTAAAGTTCATTTGCTTCCCGCACTTCTTACCAACTTCTGTCACTTCCGCCCCAAGTAATTGCACTCCATCATCGTCCTGTACTCTATGTGCGTGGCAACCCATTAACACTCACACACACACACACACACACAAGCAGCGAGGAGGTAAAAGTATAAAGTACTCTGGCAACTTAACTCAAGAATCTTATCAATATTGACAGACAACTAAAGTTTTGCCTGCCAATCTTAATCTAAAGTTTTGCGTTTTTAGAAAATATTTTCTTGTAGTCCATAACATTTTTTTCAAAAATACTTTGCACAGGTTAAATTCGGTTTGGTTGGACTAAGCAGCACAGCTTGAAACCTTATCTATAATTTATTTACAGGAATCCCCTTGAATCCTCTGACAAAAAGTAGCTGCAAAAGACACTAAAACAACACCAAAACCAAATTCGTTGGGACTAAACCAGAATGAACCTTAAAAAGTCGATAGCAACACAATATATCGACAATTACGAATTCGATAACTCTAAAACAATATTGGCAACTATGAAATCGATAGCACCAAATTGAAATCGATTGCTATGAAAACATTAAGGCATAATCGAAAATTATGT
Organism: Lordiphosa collinella; assembly: GCA_018904265.1. Lineage (NCBI taxonomy): Eukaryota > Metazoa > Arthropoda > Insecta > Diptera > Drosophilidae > Lordiphosa > Lordiphosa collinella. The sequence goes on from JAEIFV010000234.1 coordinate 295,237, forward strand.
ATTGAACGATAACCATCAAACAAGTTCTTAAGCTAAATCCAAATTGATAGTTATGAAATGGATAAACACTAAGCAAAATCTATAATTTTGAAACCGATTTCTCTTAAACATATCCGATTACTTACAAAGATCAAAATCGATAACTAGGAAATCAATATTACGCTAACAAAATTTGATTACTATCAAATCGGCATCAGTTAAACTAAATCGATAACTATGATATCGATAGCAACTATGCAAAAAAACCTAAAAGCCTGCAATCGACTTCTCTAGAACAAATCTAAGAGCTATAAAAACCAATTTTAAAAATCGACTACGCTTAAGTTACTAACAATCAATCAAATCGATTACTTTCAAGTCAATCAAACCAAATCGATAACTATGCAAACGGTAAAAGTTAGCCGAGGCAATAGCAATCAAACCTTATAGATGAATATGAAATCGATTTCGCTGGGTCAAGCCTGATAACTTTAATATCAACAGAAACCAAACAGAATCTATGGCCAACCCGAGTGTCAAGGCACAACCTCCTTTTTTTTAGTCAAGCCTGATAACTTTAATATCAATAGAAACAAAACAGAATCTATAGTTCCAATCCCGAGTGGTACATTGGGGCATCAACAACTCTCTCTCTTTCAGCGAAGTCTGTTGTTGGCCTTCACTTTGAGTTCTCCTACTTTTCCTGATGCTTTCCGCTTCTCTACCGAGAGTCCTCCTCCAAGTTTCTTTGGGTCTGCCAGGTGTCTGCTCGACTTCGTCCAACGGATTCCATTCCATTGCCTTTTTTCGATGTTGTTCTCATTTTCCGCAGCGAATCCAGCTCCATTTCATTCTGCGTATTATGGTGTCGACACTCTCCATACACGCATGTAAAAGTAACTCGGAGTTCCATATTCTGTGAGGCCAGAATATGCAGAAGATGCGTCGCAGGCAAAGGTGTACAAATGCTTGGAGTTTTAAAAATTTTCCAAGTGGTAGAACCATGTAGGAGCACTGGCATTGAAGACTTGAAGAGCGAACATTGCCAAACAGCTGAGAACATTCCTAAGGCACCTTTAGCCTTTTGAAGGCGCGAATCCACATCGAGTTCCGTCCCTCCATCAAAAGCAACTACGCTTCCCAGGTAGCTGAGTTTGCTCATTTGGCTGTTCGTCCAAATCTAAAGCCTGGGATTGTACGAAGCGGATGCTGAGCGCTTTCGTCTTCGTCGTGTTGATTTTGAGGCCTGCCGATTTAGCTGAAGTGTCCAGCGGGACGACTGGTGCATTTGCCAGGTTGCTTAGGAGGCATATATAGTCTGCTACCACCATTATAAACAGAATGGACGACAAAGCACATCCCTGCCGAACGCCACTTAGAACTGGAAAGGGCTGCAAAAGCACTCCACCGTGAAACATTCTACACTGGGCGGTATCGTATGCCGCTCTGATGAGGGAAATAAGTTTTTCCGGTATCCTTCTCCTTCGCAACCCCTGCCATATGCACTCCCTGCTAACGCTGTCGAAGGCTTTAGCAAAGTCCACAAAGGCCATGTGTAGGAGTGATGTGTATTCAGTGCATTGCTCGATGAGGAAGCGCACAGTGTTTATGTGGTCCGTGCACGACGAGCCCTTTCCGAATCCGTCTTGCTCTTCGCCTATGGTGTTCATAACGGTGTCTCTTATGCGATCCAGAACTATTTTGGCAATGAGTTTCGAAATGGTTGGCAGCACACAGATTCCACGCCACTTTTCACATTTGCGTAAGTCACCCAATTTGAGGATTTTTACCAGGATGACCTCAAAACAATCCAAGAGGAGCTCCTCAGTTTCCCAAGCCTGTTCTATAACTGGGTAGAGTAAATCCAGCACCGTTGCGGGTTGGCATTTGAAGAACTTCGCCGATATGCCGTCAACCCCAGCTGCTTTGTTATCTGGCAGCGATTGGTTGGACCTTAGGATTTCAAGTTTAGTGGGTGCTGAAGTGAAATCAGTGGCAGCTCACTGTTAAGGACTCCATCTAATCTATTGTTGGGTTGTTCATGAGTTAGTGTACAAAATTGAGCTGTTCACTAAACTGAGCAAGTGAACATGTTCTTTATTAATTGTTCATTCAAGTTCAATCAGAGTTGTTCAGTTGTTCTTGTTCAGTTGTTCACTTGATCTGTTGTTCAGCTGTTCTTGTTCACTTGCTCTTGTTCTGTGAGTTGTTCTGGTTGAGTCAGAGTTGTTCATTCGTTCTTGTTCACTCACTCTTGTTCTGTGAGTTGTTCACTTGCTCTTGTTCAGCCGCTCTGGTTCTTTGAGTTTTTCATTGAAAGTTGTTCAGTGACTTGTTCACTCAATTTGGTGACTCTTCAGCTGTTTTTTGTCCGCGTGTCTGATTGTTTAATGTGAGCAACATGTTGGCCTGTCAACTATTTTAGAGATGGCTAACAAATAGGCAACTTCCGGTGTGACCGGCCAATTAAAATTAGTTTGAATGATCGCTAATCGTCACTGCTAGGTGAACAACAGTTGGAACAGCACAGATCCAACGAAACGGTCAACAATTCAATCCAACCTGAGAACGATAACCTGAACAATAACTGAACAACTGAACAAGTGAACAACTCAAGTAAGTTGACTCACTTTAAAAAAAGAACAAGTGAACATGTTCAGTGAAATGAAAAACCTATACCCCACACTAATCTAATCAATTGGTCCTTTCCAGTTTCCAGTATAAGGTATTTTCCATCTGTGTCCTTAATTGGGCGTTCCGCATTCGTTGGTCGCCTTGTACATCGTTTTCAGGTCGCCTTTTGCAGCTGCATTTTCCGCTTTTTCAGCGAGATTGTTGATGCGGCTGTTTTTGTACAGGCGCAGGCTTCTTTTGAGCTCGCAGTTCTTTGCGCGGTATTCTTGTTTCAGAGCCGTTAGGTTAAGTTAAGTTGCAATGGTTGAAATGGGAGAATCCCATTTCCTCACTTAGGCCAATGAAGACCCGTTGTTTTACCATATAACCCTTTCTACGATGTGGTCGTAGAGGGAGGGTCGTCCCCGTTAAACCATTTTGATAGTAGCACGAATTTGAGCAAAGGTTGACATCCGTTTCAGAGATGTCAGACAGATCGCTTAGGAAGGGACGACCCAAAACTGCTAGTCGCCTCCTGCTGAGAACTGGACTCTCCTCTTCATCAGCTGAATTGCAGCTTCTACAGAAGTCATTGTGTCTGATGTCAAGCCTTGCGGCGTCTCTTCTAATTAAGTATTCAAAACCGTTGGAAATTGATGAAATTGATTTCACTAGAAAAAAATCGATAGCTATAAAATCGAAAGCAATTAAAATCGATAGCAACAAAAGAATATCGATAACTATTAAATAGATAGCAATCAAAACGAATCGATAATTATGAAATCCGATTACCATGAAGTCAATAGAAACCAAAGAAAAAGTATAATAATTTTTTCGATTTCACTATAACTATCGAAGCAATAGCACTCAAACAAAATATATAATTCGGAAATCAATTTAGCTTAAACAAAATCAATATCTATGCTTCAATATTTTACTAGAACAAAATCGATTACCCTAACACAACGTCGATAACAACAATGGAACTTTGACACCAAACCAAATCGAAAACTTGAAAAACCAAGAAATAAAAATTACTTAGAAATACCGAAAAACTCCTTACAATTTGAATCACAGATATATGCCTAATCTTTAAAATGTTCCTCTAAATAATTTAAGGGTTAATTATTTCCAAACGATTTCGCTGGCTTCTCCATTCCTGCACTTTTGCGTGCTCCTTCCCACTTTTGGTCCTTGACACAAGAAACTTAGAAGCGTTCCCTCTAAAGCGCTTGCCCTGCGCTTTTTTGCACTTAATTAAGATGCCTTGCCAGTTGGTGGAACTTTCCTTTCAAGCGCCTGCAACTTATTTCGATATACGGATATACGCATATAGAAAGGGCAGGAGCGACCTCTTACCGTAATCTTTTGCCCCGTTCGCATCACTTTTTTGTGTGTCAGTGGGCGAGGGGTGTGTGCCAACACCTTGTCGCTGTCAACATTTTCCTTTTCGACCGAATTGCGCATACGCCTGGTGTGTCTTGTCGCTTGCTGTTTGTAATTTATGCACGTAAGTAAGGCCTTTAGCCTGTTCTACCTCACCACGCGTCCCTCCCCGCCGCCCGTTACCGCTGCTGCAGTTTCAAAAGAGCACATTTTGTATGGTAATGTGCAGTGTGTGTAATTCATTGACTTCACCTCACAGAGATAATGAGAAAAGCGTAGCAAGAAAGCAAAGCGAGCCGAAAGAAAATCGAAATACGAGTTCAAAGGGTAGAGCTGGCGTCAGCGGGCGAAGGGCTTGGGAGGGAAGTGCAGCTAAAACGAGAGCTGATTTAATGAACTAGGTGGGATTACCCCAACACTTTTCCCTTCGCTTTCTCGCTCTCGTTCTCTGTCTCTATCTGCCGCCATTCAATCATTGGCAGTTATCTGGTGTGTGAGCTTCTCGTAAGCTGGCTGAGCGCCTCGATAAGTGTGCAAGTGTTGGAGTGGCTGTCCATAATGAGTGTCTGTGTGTGTGTGTGTGTGTGAAATGCTTAAGCGCTGCAAATCGCCGTTTATCAAAGACACTGCAACTCGAACCTCAAGTGCTCGATGACCGCAATTAGTGCACAGATTGCAAAAAATTTACGAGAAATACGAGAAGAACTAATCGATCAGTTGTGACTTTCTAACCAAAAAGTGAGGATTCTGCTTGAGACGTATTTTCTTATTTGATGCCTCAAATTTTGCATTTGATGCATTGAAATTGATTCTCTTTACCTTTATAAGATCAACAAACATTGTTGTTTGAGCAAAATATCATCACCGAAATTGAGTAAAAGCTTAAAAAATGCCAACTGTAATGTCTAAGGAGGGATTTACTGAATTCAAACAAGAGTTTTAACGAATTTGTGTGTAATTTCGTAACCCTGATTGTAATATGAATCTATCATAGTACAAGGAAAACTCAAACCAGACAACTTCCTTCCCAAAGAAGACCAATAAGTTCATGATTTGGTATGCACGGATCTTGCATTTGGCAACTAACTCTACTGAGCTGTTGGAAATAGCCCACATTGATTTGAAGCAAAACAAGCTTTCATCTGGAGAGAAAAAGTGGCAAAGCACGAATCCTTTATCAGAGAACTAACTCAAAGACCATGACATGATCTAAATACGCCTAAAATAATAAAGAAACGATAGTCTTCTGCAATTTTCTACACCCAAAAAAAAGTAATCATCTATATCACAGTATTTAGTAATCAATTTGAAACTATCTATGTATATAAACTGTTCAACCTGACTGACTGGTGACCGTCGCACAGGACAAACCATTAGAGATTTAAAGCTGAATTTTATACAGTAGTTTTATCTTATGCTGAAAGTGAGTACTAAGAAACGGTTTTTAGAAAATTCTGTCGGGAAATGTGGAAAATTCAAAGAAAACTGTTGTATGGAACTTTTTTGATTTTCATCCGACCAGGTTTAAAATAATTTACAAGGAACTATTAGAAAAAAAAATTATAATCCCCAAAAAATTTTTTTTTTTTTAAACCACACTTTTTTATTATTGTGGTGGTAAGTGGTTGTTGGTTTGGTTTTAAACCACCCCCCACCAATAAAAAAAAATAATAAATAAAAAAAAAAAAAATATAAAAATAACTTTTTTGTATATAAACACAATTTTCCTAAAATCTTTTTATAACTTTTTTATTTAAAAACTTTTTTTTATCCTATTTTTTTTTCTATCAATTAAACCTAAATTTAAAAATAAAAATATAAATAATAAAATAAAATAAATTTTTTATATTATTTTTTTTTTACCCCAAATTTTTTTTTTTTGGGTTTATTTTAGGTTTTTTTTTTTTTATTTTTTATTTCCTAACTATTTATCAACTTTTTAATAAATTTAAAAAAAAAATTTTAACTTAACTTTTGTTTTAATTTTTTAACCTCCCCCCCACACACCCCGGCCGGCCACCCCCCCCCCCCCTATTTTATTTTTTTTCTTTATGTTTTAACTTCCCCCCCCCCAACACCAATTAATTATTTTTTTCATAAATTTTTTTATATTCACCATTTTTTCTTTACAACACCCTTTTTATTCTTTCATTTTTTAGTTCTTAATTCTTTTTAAAAAATATTTACCTTTTTATTTTTTTTACACTTTTTTTCCCCTTTTGTTTTTTTGATGGGTTAAAAATTTTCAATCAACCAGATTTTATTTTTTACGTTAATTTGTTTATTTATTTTTTTTAGTATATTGTAAAATGAAATTTAATTATATTTATATTTAAAATTTTATTTTTATATGTTAAAGTATTATATAAAAATTTTTTAAATTAAAACTCAACAACAAAAAAAAAAATTAATAAAAATATTTAAAAATAATTTTTTTTAAATTGTATATTTAGGTAAATTTAACTTTATGATTTAGGGGGAGAAGAAAAGAGGTTGAGATAGATAGATTATAAATAAAATTTTTTTTTTTTAGATTGTGAAGTAGTTAGATTAATTGTGTGTTTGTGCCTCTTAGATGGGGCTGGATGGGGTAAAGGAGGTAGTAAACGGTTTTTTTTTTATATCCCCCGTTTTGAAACTTTGAGAAATGGTAGACCGCTTGCCCGGGAAGGTTTGTTAGTTGGAAAAATGGCTGAGTAGTGGTCCAAAAACCGCGAAATTAGCTAAATTATGTAGAATTCTTTTGCAATTCAGTTTCGACTTTGCTGCTATGCCTACACCTGTAGTCCATATCTCCATTCAGGTTCGAGAATAATTTTATAGATTGGTATCTTGTTTCTGAGCGATAGTTGGCTCTTAGCGTTCAGCAGCCAGTTCATCTTCTGTGCCTTAAGCTGAATTGACTTGGCCACACCTCTTATATGCGCCTCTTGAAGGCGAGTTTTCAGTCGATAAAGTTGTGGGTACCGGAATCCTGCGAGTTGGTCCAGCAACTCTCCTTGGAGGCAAAGACCTGGACATAAGTCTCTTCTCAGCGCGTAGGTAGCAGTGACTCACTTTGAGTCAGTATTCCAATTGGAAATTCAATTTCCGGTCCCTGTAAAATATTCTTGCATAGTGTCCCTTGTCAAAAATGATGTGTCGTCATTTCTGTCGACAACTTGTTGATGTCGATCGGATGGCATACGAGTATAGTGTTTATATTGGGTGAATAGTATTGGTCCCAGGACGCTTCCATAAGGGACACCAGCGCTGATTGGCCTTGTGTCAGATGCTTCATCCTCTTGGACTACCACCATGGCCCGTCTAGTCAGAAAGCTTTTGAGAAGTAAGTACAATTGAGTTGAGAGCAGAGATTTAATTTTGTACAGCAGGCCATCTTGCCAGTCCCTGTCAAAGGTCTGTTTCTCTTCAAGGATTGCAGCAACTATTTACTGCTTTGCTTCAAATCCTGCCCATATGAAGTTTACAACTTGCCATGTCTCCTTTGAAATCCTAACTGGAAGGGTGGCATTGCACTTTTGACACTGTCGTACTGTAGGATTCTGCGCAGCATACATCTTTCAAACTTTATGATTCATTTTGATATACCTTTTTTAAGTTATAACAAAATTCGTTTTATTTATGTACATAACAATGCATATGAATTCTTCAGGAGTTTGTACTTTGCCTTGCCTGTTCGAGGTACTATTTCATTTCAAGCGTCGACGAACATGACATATCGAATTCTCTAACTAACATTTGTTATCATTGAAAATGTTTAGTTTCAAACTAACTTTTTCGTATCAAATTAATACCTAAAATATCAATTTTACAATTTCTGGTATTATTTTGTTACTACAAACTGATTTGATTTCAACTTGAGACAACGCGTATCGAATTGATGTTGATACAAACTTACTTGGGTCTAAAACAGAGGCAGGCAAGAAATACATTCACATTTTAGCATTGGTGTGTGTGAGAGCATCGCAAAAATTGCTCTCAATTTTAGTAGCAACGACTGCGCCAAGGCGCAAGCCGAACACGCAACGCGGCGGCGCTTGTACAGCTTATTCTGTGTGTGTGGAAGCAGCGCTGCTTTGAAATTTTTCCTATGCACACGAGATAGGAATGTGCCTGCCCCTGGTCTAAAAGAAGCGCCTGGATACATTCGAATTGCATAATGCCTCAAGCAAGTAACGGACCTAAGAATCCAAAAACTGATATAGAGGTCCACATAACGTAAACTAACTCCCATGGGCCACAGTTTTTGTGTATAGTTTCTTGATCAAGTAAAACTTCAAGTAAAACAATTTCAGTACCAACTAATCAATAATCATTCATTTCTTTTCAACATAAATTCCTATTAGCGAATCGTCTTCTATTATTTGTAACAAAAATCCTTAAAATCTCGTAGCTTTATTTTCTTTACTCCCACTCTCCCCGTCTATACAATTCATTTTTTGTTTTGCTTCTTTGCATTAAAATTATATTTGTCTCCGTCCGAAAACTTTTTCTTTTTGCATTACGTGTGTTATTATAACGCAATTTCTTTTGTGTGTTTTTGCCTTTGCCGTTGCCTTCGCTTTTCGCTTTGCGTTTTGCACTTTTGCTTTGAACATGCTCAACTTTGGCGCTCTCAAGTGTCGCTGGGGCGAAATTAAAATATCATAAATTTGAGTTAATTACGGTCGAGTAAACATTAACATAATTGTGTTTCTGTCGTCGACGTGGCCATTATAAGTAGCGTGTACTTATTGGCCAGTGCGCTTTGCTCTTGGCATTCGACGCTGAAGAGTTTTAAAGTTTTAAATTGAAAGCGGCTTCATCTTTATTTTATATCAGGCCTAATTGGGAAAGAGGGAGAATAATTGATTTGTGGAACGCTTTTTGCACAGGCTGCCGTTGCTTGTTCGCTGGCCTGCCACGCCCCTTAATGATGGTCTAACACACACACACACGCCACACATACATGCGTGCATTTGATTACAATTTTTGCCCTTTTTGTGCTCGCTCAGCAAACAGGGCGGACAGAGTTGGCGACACAAAACACAACACGAACTGTGATTGCCAGCAACAACATCAGACAACGACCGGTCGAGGTGGCAACGGGGGGCGTGGCTGGAGCACACAATGACAACCTGCTGCTGCTGCTGCTGCCTTTGGCTGTTGCACTTTGTTGCTCCACCTCAACCCCAACACCCTCCGCTCCTTGTCGTTGCTGTTGCCGTTGCCGTTGCCTATGCAATTTCCTTTTTCCCGTTGCATGTGTGTCTGGGTTTTGTGTTTGCTTAATTTTGATTTTCGTTCAACTCAATTGTGTCAAAGCTGTTTGCTTCTCGTTTTTTCTGATGGCAAATGAAACGAGTTTATATGAAACATAATACCACTTTGTCTTTGAGTTTTGTTTTGTATTTTGCTCGTAAATTAAACGAATTGAAGCCTGGCATTTGATTCATATTTGATTGCATTTACAATATGTCAGTGGCAGCTGGAAGAAACATAACATTGGGGTTGGTGGTTTCAAAGAAAATTGCACTTGAGTCTATTCAGTTGATCCGAAAAGTAATGATAGCTTTTAGCTAATGATTTAATCAAACAATATGTACTTGAATCTATTAAGATGAGCGGAAAATGGTAGTAGCTTTAGGTGAACGATTTGAGCCAACATTTTGTCTTTGAGTGTTTTTAGTTGACTAGAAAAATGGTAAAGGCTTTGTGCTTGAGTCTATTGAGTTGACACGAAATGTAGTTAAAGCTTTTAGATAGTTATTTGATTTAGCACTTTTTACTTGAGTCTATTCTGTTGATCTGGAAAATAGGTAATGCTTTGCGACTGAGTCTATTCAGTTAGTCCGGAAATGTTGCGAAAGATTTGATCCTGCAATTTGCTCTGGAGTCTATTCAGTTGAGCGGGGAAACTGTTAAGAGCAAGCTTTCAAGCCGGACCGGAACCGAACCCCTGAAAACCGATTTCCTTCGGGTATTTAAGGGTTCGCGAACCGCACCATGAAGCAGTAATTTTTGCAACGATACATCTCGGGATATTGGATGTCTCTAGACATTTAGTATAACGATTGCATTTGCAGGGAGATTTTATATATAAAGGGACAAGATAAAGTATAATTACTAGATTATATGGAAAGAACCTATTTAAAGGAAATCTACTTGGTTTTGAACGGACGGTTCAGATGACGAGAACCGCATTTCTTCACTGGCGATAAAAGATGTCCACGAACAGCATACGATTCGAGATCTGACTGCTGTCAATTGTTCAAATTTGAGCATACAACAAACTGTTGCATCCTTACTGAGTAGATGGTAGAAGTATACCTGTGCGTAACCCGTGTTTGATTCGGCTATATTCGTCGGCAATATGGTGGAGGTCCAAAAGTCTTTACCGCGGTCTACAAGCTCATAGCTAGGGCATAGTTATTTAATTTTAATATTTCACGGGTTGTTTTGGTTTTTATAGGTCATAGGAAAGACTATCATTTAGTCTAGGAAGGACGGAAAAAGGGGCTAAGAGGATAGAAAAGACTGAAGAAAGGAAAAGTTGGCTCAGAAGGACAAGTCGTAGTTTAGGTCACACTGAGGTGTTGTTTCAGTCGCCTTCGGACCCGATATATTTGAAGTAGATACCGAAACTAAAAAAATCCCCAAAGGACTTGGCCCCATGACATCCTAAAGGTATTATTTTGATACCCACCATTTTTCACCCCAAGCTGAAATTTTGAAAAAAAAGGATGCTCCTTATGAAGTCCATATATCATAACTCGTTTGGAATTTTGTTTTTATATTTTTGGTGAAGTTACAGATATATACAAGAGGAAAAAAATACATTAGCCGACTGATCCAAAAAATGGCATCTAGTGCTTTAAAACTTGAATAATATTGGAAAAATGACAATTTGTTCATGTTTTTTGGCAGAAACGTCTAAACTACTGGTAATTTGTCAAATCTTTCTTCAGTGAAATTATCCCAAACAACAATATAAACAACTCTCTAATACATGCCAGTTTCATACGATCTCCCCATCAAACCATTTCGGTACTCTGAAAGTGATATTTTATATACAGCCACAATGTAGTCCATTTCGTTTTGTGTTAGCTGCTTCGGTCTATCATCTTCAATATCAGGCTTGTAATTGACATCTTGAAAATTGGTTTTATCGGTAAAAGCAGTGTCGGCTGTCCTTGTGGACTTATCATCCGGAGTCGGAGGCTAGGGCGTTTCAGCCCAATCAGGCCTTGAAACTAGAAGTATGGCAGTATAAGCGGCCACACATTATCTACATTTCAACGCAAGCTTATTAAGCTTAGCAGTAAAATGAGTGCATGCGTAGCGTACTTTTATACACACCGTGTTCGCTGCCAGCTATTTTGTTGCCTCGTCGGCCCATTGTTCCGGCTGTAAATGATAAACCTCCGGTGCGATTGGTCACCCATTGGCCCCAGCCACATATACCCTGCCCTCCTACCCACAGAGTTTTCTTTTGCTACACGCAGATTCTCGACGTAACTCAGACCCCCACCTGAATTGAGCACGATCCCTTTTAATCCTTGTTAGTCTCTTATAAATTTTGCTGTAAGTGGCCTTGGCCTGAATGAGTTGTACCTCAGGTTTAGACAAAACCTTACAAATGGCGCCCGAGCAGTGACTTCATAAAACTAGATTTTTTTGCCTAGCCGATGATACTAATCCAAATAGTGGCCGTGACGATTGCCGCACATTGTATTTGGCGTATAGTCTTGACCGCTTGGATCAACTTCATCGAAATAACGTGTATAAGCAAGCTTAAATTCCGGAGAAAACTTCATTCCTTGTTCACTTTTGGGCACTTTATGGCCCAAAAAAATAAAAAAATTATGAATGTTTGGACACCGGCTTTTTGTCATATTAAATTTATTTTATTAAAGGCAGAAAATTGATTTTTATGAAGTCACTGCTCGGGCGCCATCTGTAAGGTAGTGTCTAAAGCTGAGGTATAACTCAGTCAGGCCAAGGCCACTAACAGCAAAATTTATAAGTGCTGGCACTAACAAGGACTAAAAGGGATCGAGCTCAATTCAGGCGGGAAAATCTACGTGTAGCAAAAGAAAACTCTGTGGGTAGGAGGTCAGGGTATCTGTGGCCGTGGTCTTAACAACACAACAAAGGGTAAATGTTTACTATCCATCCATAAATATCCTCGATGGACCGCGAATTATAAAGAATTTACGTGCAGAAATCAATTGCCGGTCGACCATGGTCTTCTTGTAAATGAATTTGGGAAATTTGCGTTTTTGCCCATATAAAATATTATCAATGACAAATGCTTTTCGAATCTGCTTCTTTTGCAAATAAATATTTAGAAAATAACTTGCAGATTTTACTGGCTCGAGGTCTAGTTATGCTATTGGCCATATAAGGAGACTTCAGGTTGATCGGACGCGTTTTATGAGGGACCAAGTCCTCACACATCAGCGATCTTGAGCCTGAAATGTCTATCCAAAGAGCAACCTCTCCATGCCAGCGACGGCAAAACTGTTTGGGAATTCCAAAGGAAGCTTGCGCGCAAAACTCCAAAAAGACAGCCTAAGACAGCCATTCCCCTTAATAAGTGTGTGGCCTCCATTGGCCGCCACGTCTGCCGCAGAAGACCAAAAATGTTTGTATATACAAACAGAAGTTTTTGTTGTTTTAAATGAAACTATTTTTATTAAGTTTCGACCAACAACGCGGTGCCATGCGTTTTAGTACTTTTATGATTTTAATGACCTTTATAATGTTAACTTGCAAGTTAACAGTATAAAGGTCATTAAAACAGTCTTAAATATTTAGAAAATATTTTTAGCATATGAGTAAGACGAAAGTTTGCTTGAATTTAAGGACGAAATTGAGGCCAACTTCCCGTCTTTTGGATCTGTTGTGATCTCTTTGCCAGGTCCCCTTTTTGAGGTGAAGTTCAAGGCGCGCATTTTAAAGTGGTTTCCCCGGGAGGCATACTCAACGTAAGCCCTAGAAGGACTTTTTTCCAAGTGGTGCCCCAAAAGACGGAACTTCTCCACATTCGTCATCCTCATGGACATCCTGCACCTATAAATTAATATTGTATTTTATGAAAATAAAACAATTATGCACGCGCCCACACCTTAAATATAAGCAAAGACCTTTATCGTGGCCGGGTGGCTCAGCGGCTAGTATGCGCGACCGCTGTTCAAGAGGTCGTGGGTTCGATCCCGCTTCGGAACATCTAATGAAAAAGTTTTTTCTTTGAATAAACTTAACACCCGGTCACCCTTCTCTGCTGTTGGCGCCAGCTCTGTAGTAACTAACCATGAAAAGTTTCTCAAACTGCCGTTCGGATTCGGCGTTAAACTGTAGGTCCCTTTCTCTTGTACGAAAATCAGAAGCGCACAAGCCAAGAGATTGAGAGAGGAGCTCGGCTTTGGCCCTTTGGGGCTGTGTCAAGCCATTTTTACCTATATATTGGTTACCTGGTCAAGTTTATTTTTTATAAGATTTTTTTGTGGCGTTCTCAAGGAATCAAGGAATGGCATCATTTTTAAGAAATGACAAGAAAAGAAAGGCATGATGAAAAGGAGAAACGTATGACAGAAATTACAGAAATTTTCTTTCATTTCTTTCATGGAAATAGACCCATTTCAACCAAGAGTATGCATTACAAAAACGAATACCTCAAAGTGTAGCATCTAATGAGCTCCTCAAAACCAACGAACCAAATTGTCATGTGAGATTCCTATCGACCACAATTAACACAGAAGCAAAAACCAAGAGACAGAGAAACGACTAGAGAAAACCTGACCACATGTTTCAGGCAACTTGGAAAAGTGTCAGCCCAACCGGACATAAATGTTTGCCGCATCTGATTGATGACACCCACCTAGTACATAGGTATGCTGGCTAAGCAGCATTTGCATTCAGCAGATGATGCGATGGTAGTTAGCTGGGCATTTCTTGCTTTAAATTTGATTTGTTTATAAATAGAATTTGTATGTTGGTTGATGGAAAAGTCAAGACCATTTACAAAGGATGCGCAAATGTAAAACAAATTGTGAAAAGTAGCCAGAAGCGGCAAAAAAAAAAATAGAGACAAAAGTGGAATTCAGTCAACGTTGGGTGCGGCACCGTGGTTTATGCTTCCATTTTTATGGCGAAAGTGTTGACTTTGCCAGAAAAATCTAGAGATTGTCCATGGTCCAGCGACTGTGGCTATTATTTATGAGTTTTCTACGTTTTTTCCGCATTTTCACATTTGTTTGCTGTGTTGTTTGTGGCTCAATTTCGAGTGTCAAAGCATTGTTGTTGTAGCTCCCTTCTTCTATTTTTTTTTTCGCTGTAGCTGCTGATGAGTCAGCAACCCACTTCACTTCTTTACACTCCAGCTCCGCAGGGGGAGAGCAATTTCTTTGACTCAGAGTTTAAGTATTTTGGGTATTGTGTGCGGCGAAGAGTGTGTGTATGGGTGCGTGAGTGTGTGTGTGTGTGTGCTAATGCCCAAGCAACAGAAGCTCAAAAACTCAAAAACTTTTTCGGCACAAAACTTTGTGAAAAATTTTGCTTCTTGGTAAAAGGTAAAAAGTGCTTTGACAGCACACACACTTACACACACACACACACATGCAAATTGAAATTAATTTTGAGAAAAGTGCCTGCAAGTATGCAACACAATTTGTGTGCGTGTGTGTCTGCGCAGAGACTTTACTTTCTAATTGATGTTGCTGAAAGCACTTTTAATTACATTTGCTCAGGGCGTGGTGCGGGGGGAGGCCGGTAGCGAAAACTCAATTTGAATGTCCCTCATAAGAGTGACAGTTGCCACCAGCCACCGCAGCTACTAACTCAATTTGCCCGGTTCGATATGGCAAATCGCCAAATCAGTCCAAAACTGACGACAAACAACATTTCAATCCGCGTCCACAAATTGCTGCAACAAAAAGCTTTTGCCAATAAATATGATTAATTTTACACATAAAAACATCGTTTTTATCCAATTTATTTTGCATATTCCTAAAGTGCTGCACACTCTTGGCCGGCCATGGCAACTCAATTAAGTAGGGGGACGTGGGGGGATTGAAATCAAATTAAGTGAATGTGTGAGGCCAAAAGTTTGTTACGTCTTTACTCCTTTCGCTCAACGTAAGACAAATGAAAAGGTTTTTCAATTTATTTTCCGCCTCAGATACAAACTAAAAGATGCTTTATCATCGAACCCAGAGAGAGAGAGAGAGAGAGAGAGCGAGAGCGAAGCATCCGGCCACAGCCAAAAGCAACAGCAGAACGCAAATTTTGTGTACATAATTTATGCTTTTTACAATAAAATTTTGCTCGAGTCCATTGAGTGGTGGCTGATGGGGGTAGTAAAGGGTGGAGGGATTTATAACAAAAGTGCAAGCAATTTGGCTTTACAACCTTAATAAACTGCCGACTGGGTGGAGCGCTGTTGAGATGGCCATAAAATAGTCAGCAGATTGGTTAGAGTTTCCAACTCACCTGAGGGAGTTGTCCTAAGCATAAATATGATTCAATTATGACGGGCAATTCAGCAGGTTTGCTGTTGAAATTTTTGGATATTTTCAGTATATGGACAGGGTTTTCGGAGCTTTTTTTTTTTTTTTGGATTTTCATTGCTGAACTCTTTCTTTCAGTGGATGAGTCAAAGCGATATAAGTATAAGTCCAAGTCAGTGAAAATGATTTGACTGGTCTTGGACCATGGTTGATTTTTATTGTCCTTAAAGTTTTGGGAAAAATTCTTGTAGCTAGTACCAGGGCGGCAGACCAAAAAATTTTTCCGGAGCTCCGGCTCGCGGGCTCGAACCAAAATTTATCAATGGTTAAGGTTCGGATATTTGAGGTTCGAGGTTTTTAGGCGAAGGTTTTGGGCTCAAACCTTGGTTCAGCCCATGTTTTACACACTGTTAATAAAAAAAAGGTATGAGCGGGGCTAACACTCACGGGGCCTTGATGTTAAACTTGCTGAGTACGATAGGCTCCGCTTTTCACATAACACATAACTATATACTCGATACTCAAAAGTCGATACTAAGTTCTCGACACTAAGTACTCGCTACTTAGTACTCTATACTCAGTTCTCGATTCTAAGAACTTTATACTAAGTACTCGATATTAAGTACTCGATACTCAGTACTCGAATAGGCAGTATTCGATTCTTAGTGCTTGATACCAAGTACTCGAAACCAAGTACTCGATACTCAGTACTCGATTATAAGACCTCAATACTTAGGACTCAATACTAAGTACTCGATACTAGTACTCGATACTTTGTATTTGGTACTAAGCAACCGATGCTAAGTACTCGATACTAAGTACTCGATACCAAGTACTCGATACTTTGTATTTGATACTGAGTGTACTCGACTCCAAGTACTCGATACTCTATACTCGATACTCAGTACTCAATTCCCCCTACACGACCACCTCAAGGCCCTAAACAACCGCCCCAAAGGGCCAAAGTCGAGCTCCTCTCAATCGGACGCGATTTGTAGATCACATGTTAATATACAAAATATTCGGACCTGTTCCGAATTCCGAGTCGGTTTTCGTATAAACGTTTGCATTTAGAGTTTAAACTTGACGATGTTATAAGGAAGGTGACAAGAATTCCAATGGTTACTAGATTACGTTTGACGAAAATCGGAATTGCTTAGGCAGCTGAAACCGATTGCTCAATGCCAAGTGGATTCAATTCGTCAAAAAGAAAAGACCTGATCTAGTAGCCATAGACATTCTGCTTACTTTCGATATAAAATTGTGAACTTTACCCTAGAAAAAGCAACGTTCACACGAAAACCGACTCGGAATTCAGAACAGGGCCGATTATTTACTGTTAAGTTCAATTTCATTTCGTAATCTGAAAAATATTACCAATGTAATGTTAAATTCTTGTTTTTGTGAATCATTTAAAAGCTTTGAAGTCGAAGATCTTAAAAAGGCAGAGGCTATTGGGGACTTTATAAGTAATTCTGAATGTACTTTTGTGACTGTTGTGCTGCTCACTGAGTACAAAGTCCAATGGAGGCCACACACTTGCAAAGGGGAATGTCGTTTTGGTGTTTTGCGCGCTGACATGGAGAGGCTGCTCTTTGGATAGACATTTCAGGCTCAAGATCGCTGATGAATGAGGATTTGGTCCCTCATGAAACGCGTCCGATCAACCTGAAGCCTCCTTTGTTTGTGGTATGTGCCTCTGTTTAAAGTTATGCAAATAGCATAACAAGACCTCGAGCCAGTAAAAACTGCAAGGTAGTTCTGCACTGTAATTGTGCAGGCACACTTAACATTTTTTTTACTTTCTACCAGAGCTGTAACTTGTAATTACCACGCGTTTTGCCGCCCATTAAAAGTTTCTTTAACTTTGCCAACCTAAATTTATTGTTCTTAAAATCAAAGGCCATCTGACACCAAATTATGGTGTGTTTGCTTTGATAATCGCTCTTGTTATATTGCTCTCCTCGCCTGTTCTATATTTAGTCAGTGCAGCTGCGCAGTTGCTCTCTCAAGCTCACTCGCAGCAGCGCGCAGTCGCCAGCGACGCTTTGACCGCATTAGAACATTTGTAAAGAGCAGACGAGCGTCACTTGCATTTGAGAGCTCAATTAAAGAACATTGATTGGTTTAACTCGCGCGGCGTGATGTCATTTGGTTGGTTTTAACTTGGCCAATTGGGGATGCAAGCCAGTATCTCCACAAGCTTCAGCTTTGCTTTCTACTTACTTTCTTCTTACTAACTTTTGACTTTCTTATATCATTTCTTCTGCGTGCCTTTTTTCTTTGTAATATTCGTTTTGATTCTTCTTCCTTTCCTCAAGATTGATTTCTCATTTAATTCTTCTTTCTTGACTATTTTTCTGCCTTTTTTATTTTCCTAGAACCTATTTTTATTACTAACTTAAAGTCTTTTCTCTTTTCTTCTTCTTTTCCCGCACTTTAAGTTTTCTTTTAATACTCGTTTTTTTTCGTCCTTTAAATTACTTTTTTTCTATCTTTTACAGTTGCTTTCATATTTCTTCCTCTTCTTTCTTCTTCCCGCCTCAATTCATCCTTTCATTTTCAGTTTCTTTATTTAATTATTCTTCTTTCTCTTTTTCCAAGTTTCTACATTTCCCCATTTTGTCATTTCTTAAAATTTCTGGTTTCAGTTTCTCGATTCTTTCACTAAATTCTTACTTCTTCATACTTATTTGCTAACCAAGTCCTTACTTCTTTCATTTCTTGATACTCATTTTTTATACTTTTGCTTCTCTATTCCTTCTTCTATTTATTAAACTTTCGCCTTTAGCCCGCTTATCTTTCAGATCTCTATCATTTTTCCTCATTTATCATTCTTTTTTATATGCCTTTTCCCCACTTTCTTCTCTGACCTTTCCTGTCTTCTTCATTTCTCATCATCAAGCTAAATTCCTGACTTCCAGTTTTCTCCGTCTCCCTTTTTTTTTAAACCAGAATTGACTTCTGAGGCCTTGTTAACCAGAAGTCAACTCACGTTTCTGCCCCATCAGCAGCTAAACACAAAATTCCAATCATGAAAATGCAAAATTTGACTCCAACAAAAAAGTAGGCCAAATGCAACTTTCCATTGTAATTGCTGGGCAAATAGCAAAAAATCACACACAGAAACTGATACAAAATGCGTAATATTCTAAGTGTGTGCGTGTGTGTATCCACAAAAGCCAAGACAAGACAGCAAACACACACACTCAAACACATTAATCATACGCCACATTGCACGAGCAACCGCCTTTAGGTCTGGTGTGAGCGTGACAGAGCGATAAAAAATGATACAGAGCCAAGTCAAGAGATACACAGATACAGATACTGCAGAGGCATGCCACATGTGGCAGCGACCCCTCCACCAAAGAACAATTAATAGCCTGACAACAACAACAACAACTAACACTCATTAGGAGCAGACGGATTCCCCATGCTTCATTACCAAATGACAATGCGGCGGAAGCCCCAGCGTGATGATGAATGAGCCTGCCAAATTATGCAGAAATTTTACAATTGAAGCAGTAATTGATTGATGGACAAGGCGAAACAATAACAATCGATTTGGATTCTAAATTCAAACAAATTCTTTTCTCTTCAATTCTAAAATATTTCTCTACTCCACTTTTGTGTGCAAGTCCCAGCTCTCTCTCTCTTCTTGTTCTATTCCTGCCTTTGTCTTTGGCTAAGTCCTGGCCTCTCAATGGGTTCATTCAGTTGAGTTTCGTATCAAAGTTGCCATAACTTTTGGCAGCCAGCTCTAAAATTATCCAAATGCATAAAGCAAGGTTGGCTGCCCATAAATGTGGATACTTGTAAACTTCATTAAAGGCAACTTCCGTTGCCTGGCAGCTCTAACAAAAAAACCAAATAAAAAAAAAATGTGCCTTGGGGCTTGTCAGTCAGCCAGCAGGCCATTATTCATGTGTGTGTGTGTGTGTGTGTGTGCGCTCAACTATTTCAAAAGTAATTAAGTTAGCTAAAGGCGGCAACGTTCTCAGTTTTCAGTATGTATTCCCCTCCTTGTTTATGACGTGCAGGCATTTTTCCAGGCAATCTAATAATACACAAACACAAAACAACAACAACTAGAAGGAGCATGTGCACAATTTTCGTTTGCCCGACCGAGACCAAGCTGGGGTTTATTTTTTTGGCCCGGTCATGTCATTATTGCAATCAGCTCACAGCCGGCTTGTTGTTGTTGTTGTTGCTGTTGCCACCGCATGGCATATGCCAACAGCAACAACCCAAACCAGCACAACTACACAACAACTACACAACTGGCTATGCGACAATTATGCGGCATATCCATTTGGGTGTTTTTTTTTTTTGTTTTGGTTTCTGCTCAGACTCTTGGACAATGACAATGAAAAATTGAATTGTCCATTAGTCCAGCATCGAGAAATCATGAAAGAATTAGAGATAAATTTAACCAAAATGATACAAATGATGCACAAATAAAAGCTATTGTGGTTTCGGGTCGCTCCATCAGAACTTGATCCCATGAATCTCACTAAAAATGGCATACAGTATCGGAAATGCTTATAGTAACTTGAACAAAACTGCTGGAAAAACTAAAATCTATAAAAAAAATGTTTCCCTTGCTGAGCAAATACTAAAACATTTCAAATAACAACTACAAACATACCAACTACATTTCCAAGAAATTTCAAAAATACCAAACAAAACATAATAAACCAAAAAATACAAATACATATATAAAAAATTTTAAAAAAATGTATGAATGTACACAGACTATACACAGACTGGCTAAGTTTGTCGGATTTGTATCCGAATTTGTCTAGGTGTTCACACACACGCCAAATTAATTTTAAAATTGTGTTTGCTTTTGAATTTGTTGTTGTGTTTGATTTTTTTCGATTGGTTTTGGTTTGTTTTTGTCACCTGTTATTGTCTTTGTTTTGTTTTTGTGTTTGTTTGTTTCTACGTTTGTTATTGGTTTTGTTTTTGTTTGTTTTTTTTTGTGTTTGTTAATGTGTTTTTGTTTCTGTCTTTTTTAAGTGTTTGTTTTTCTGTTTTTTATGGTGTTTGTGTTTGTCTATGTTATTGACTTTGCTTCTGTCTTTGTTATTAACTTTGTTTCTGTCTTTGTTTTTGATTTGTCTTTGTTTTGTGTTTGTTTTTGTCTTTGATTTGGTTTTGTTTTGTGTTTGCTTTGTGTGTGTGTGTGTGAGGGCGGGGTTGGTTACTGGCCAGCCAACTGATATTAAATTATTCATCCTGAGGAAATCATTCAAAGATATTCAGAGACGGAGCTTTTCGAGGCCTTACTCCGATAGTCAGTCCGAAGAGTGGGAATTTCGGTTTTCAAAATATAAATTTACAATATTTGTTTATTTTCAAATTTTTCCTATTAAAGACTGGTTTCCAGAATGCGAAAATACATTCTTATGTCTAAACTTCACATGAGTAGAAACACTTTTGAGCTGCTTTAATCTAAATGCTTATGGAAAAAGTTTTATTTGAATGAAGTATTGAGCTGAAATAAATTTTTTCTATCATCTGGAATTAAGACCTTATGAAAAAAAAAGGAAATACAATTAATTTTTTTACTTTAAATTCAGAATTAAATCTAAATAAGAATTTTAAATCATTTTTAAGGTTCGAAGCCATGGCCTTTGATACTGGCGTCGACGCACAGTGGACGGACTCGCAATTGCAAAAATCTTTACTTTTGAACGAAGAAAGATATTTAGAAAGGGACAATTTCTGACAAACTTTAAAATGAGCGTACGTTCATCTTTGTAGGTTTAGACAAAAGTTGGTTGAAGGATTAGCTGTTTAACTATTTAATACTAACAAAATTTTATAAACAGATTATTTTTAGCAAAGGTCAATATCCAGCACTCCGGAGTTTTGAAACACTTTGCCTTGCTTTGCTGCTCATGAACTACTTGAAAGTGTTTCTTTTTATTTGATGAAATCATAAGTCCCGAGTGCTGGATGCATTACTAAGAAAAAGTATTTTCGTACGAAATTAAGTCAAACTTGGAACGCTTTTTTCTTCTAAAGGTAGTCAATGTAAGTATTCATATCATTGGTGCTTTATACACAATTCCGGTGAATATTTCGTTGTTTTCTTTCCGAGTGTGTCTGAGAGATGAGATTCGAGGATTGAGACCAACAACATGTTCTTGATGTCGAGGATATTTTGCATGTGTTCGTATAAATATACCTTTTGTAATCCTTGTTTTTAGATTCTTGAGCTACTCTGACTACTCTACCATCGATAAAGTTGTAGTATACGCTGCTCACCATGATCCAATATTTTATGGCCGTTAGATGATTTTCTCTGGATACTTTGCACGTCAAAGAGCTCTCTTGTCTCCTTGGCATATTTTCCATATATTCATGCATCAACATTTTCGCCGCAGCCAACGACATTAGAATAGTCTTTCAGATCATCGTTGTTGAAGAAAGGTCACTCGAGGTGGGTAAAAGCCACCTACTTGCTAGTTGCGAAGCGCAAAAACAGAATAGTTAAATTATAGCCAGGAAAGCAAACCACTCGGGGTAGTACTGGTTCGGTTCAGTGGTTCACACAGTTTGTGAACCGCCGGCTCGTCGCGTCATGGTTTTCGAGCTAACTCGCCCGGCAAAGATGGATACCGAAATATATAGCCTTGTTCTAAAATCCACATCCACAAATTTTTGTGACTTAAAACCGGTTTCTGGTTCATACCTAAGGAAGTGGAATTGACAAACAAGGCTGATAGTAGAACTTACTTTGGGCTTAGTTGCAGAGCTGTTTTTATGCGATTCGTAACCACTAGCAATTGGAGAAAGTAAGTAAGTAGAGTGTAGGAAGAAAGTAAAGAAAGTTTGCAGAATGTAGGAAGAGAGTGCGGAGAGAGAAAGAATAAATAAGATGAAAAAAGTAAGAAGAAAGCAACAGTAAAGCATAGAGGAAAGAAATATAATAAAAAGCCAAAGGTTAGAGGAATGAAGAAGACAGTAAAGACAAAGGAAAGATTAAAAGAGATGATGAAAGTCAAGAAAAACGAAATGCATATAAGGAATAAAGAAAAAGGCGCACAAGAAATACTTGATTTATAGAGAATAGAAAATAAGAAGAAAACTAAATGAAAGGAAAGCGGAAAAAAATAATAGAAAAACAAAGTAAAGAGGGTTTAAGAAAGGTCAATCTAGTGTGCGTGTGTGACTTTGTTCAATTTACACAAACCAATTTAGCCAATTCAACTTGAATCATATTTTATATTCCACGCCGAGACTAAAACGTGATCATGGAACTTGGTGAGGATCAAATATATCCGGATTTCTTCGACACGCTGCGCAGCAATGCAGGACCCAGCAAGCCGCACAAACCTCAACAGCAGCAGAAGAACACTCCTTCACAGCGCACCAAATCCTCAGAGAAACGGACCGAACAGGAGCAATGGACCACAGTGTTTGCCAAGGTGGTCCATGGCTATCGGGACAGCGACAATATGGGACGATTGGGTGTAGCTTTGGCCAAAAATGAGGAGTCATCGTCCTTCCAGCTAATTCTGTATAAGACCAGGAGCATAGTGCTATGCAACCTGCTGCTAACTCCCAGCTCAGCCCAACCCATTGTCATACTTCGCGAATCCTATATGCAATTCTATGACGATGAGCATTGGTTTTGGAGCGTGCGCTTTGAGAAGCCCCAGGATGAGCAAGAGTTTGTGAGGATAATGCTGAAGGAGAAGCTGCCTCTGGAGCAGGTGAAGTCTCAGAGTACCAGCTCAGCTGAGCTCAAGAAATTGGGTACGTTACCACCGAAACCTCAACCTAGAGCCCACATTACACCGCGCTCGGAGAGTATCGGGGAAGAGGTGTTGCCGCAAAATCCAGAGGATATCACTCCAATGCCCAACCCAGTGAAGGGTACTGCCCTGGTGCCCCTACGCTCCAGTAGCCCAACGGTCAAAGCGAAGGTCGTCGAAGCGGACCTGCTAAATCTCTGTCAAGTAATGGAACAGAAAATGGACTTCATACTACAGGCCATGTCACGTCTCGGAGCCACCGAACACAGCAGCTACACCTTCACCTCGCCGGCAGCGACCATCACACAACAGCACAACGAAGATGAATTGCTGGAGCTAGAGCAAGAGGTGCTCAATTATAAAAAAGAGAATCGAGCACTAATGAAAAGTATCCAGTCCAAGGAGCAGGCCCTGGATGACTTACGTTCGTCCACCTCTGCCCTGTGCGAGGAACTGCTGGCCCAGAACAATGACCTGAAGCAACAAAACAGAGATCTCCTGGCGGCCGTGAACAATCAAGTTCAGTTGAGTCATGACATCGATTCGTGTTCTCATAGCAAGAAATCCTCTGCCGAGATAACGAGCCTGCAGATGCAAATTTGCCATTTACAGAATATTCTGCTGCATAGCAAATCCAGTGAGGTGGACTAGGCTACAATTTGTATTTTATTTATTTTATGTTTCCAACTAATTTGTTAATCTCTCCCCTCTCCAAGGGAAAAATATGACAAATTCCAAATGTAAAAAAAAAAAAAAATAAAGCAACGATCAAGAAAGGAGGAAAGAAAAAAATACCGAAAGGCAGAGAGAGCAAAAAAGAAAAGAATATTAGGACTAAGAAATAATATAACGAAAAGTGAATAGGAAAAAAGCAACAGTAAAGGTAGAAGATAGAAAGACATAATCGAAGAACGAAGTTAAGATGAAGGGAGAATAAAGAATCGAAGAAAAAAAGATGCAACAAAAGAAAGTTAAGCATAGAGAGAAAAAGCAGAATGTCTTTGATAAACAAGGAAGAAAGTCGGTCAAGCCCGACTATATTATACTCTGTACCAGTTGGGGTCGCCGCTCGCATTTGCTCCCGATTATATTATATAAAATCGGTATCCAGGGAACACCACGAGGAGGCCATTGCAATAGCAATGGGGTCGATATATGAATAAAGACCTACGAGTCGACTTGAGTTGCTTAAATACTTATCATTTAAGGTGCTGTTACATACTTTTGCACAAACTTATTATACTCTATGTACCTTTGGTACAGAGTATAATTAGGAGAGAGAGGGAGAGAGAGGATTGGCAAAAAACCTTTGCATTTGCCAGAGCTAGAGATGGGCGTACATCGAAAACTACGTGGGACTGCGGAGTGACCAGAATGACTTAACATCATTGTGATTGCTTGATATTATGTTAGAATTAAAGAACTAGACTATTTTTATATTATTTGCAATTTAAACAATCCTCGTCTTAGGCCCGATTTCTCAATGTGCGGTTGGTCAACTTGACAGGCAGTTTAACCGAAATTGCATGTCTCATGCTGTGCTTGGCGCTACCGGAGGAACAGACTTAACCTCTGCTCGAGCACTGGTTAAAGTTAACCGCGAGCTCAGTGCCGATGGAATTATCGATATACAAACAGCTGGCAACAACACTTGCTTTGTTTATATTATTATTTGCCGCCACAGTGTTCATGAATAAACGAATTTTTCAACTCCACGCAATGTAAATGGAATTTGAAGAGGCAGAGCAACGAATAAAAAATGCCAGAAAGTACAGGAAGAGGCTTAATTACTTTACTGATTTGGATGATGCCAAATTTGTTCAACGATTCAGGTTAGCAAAATCAACAACTAAAATAATCCTTGCTAGGATTAGCGATCAAGTGTCAAACTAACAGTTAAAAAATTAACTAAAATTGCGACTCAATTTATAAAGACTCGGATTGTTAACAGGAATCATGCATTGCTATCAGAGACCAAACTCTTGGTGGCGCTGCGTTTCTATGCCAGCGGCAGCTTCCTCATCACTGCAGGCGACTTCTGTGGAGTCAGCGTTCCTTCGGCAAGCCGTGCAGTTAAGCAGTGTCCCACGGCATGGGAATATATTGCACTGGATGTTGGAAAAATGCAGGAAACAATCAATGGCTTCTTTCAGTTAGCCAAGTTTCCAAAGGTTATTGGGGCTATCGACTGCACCCATATCCGCATTCAATCACCTGGTGGCGAAAATGTAGAAATATTCCGCAACCGTAAGGGGAACTTCTCCTTAAATGTGGTTGCAAGGTGGCCAGGATCTTCACACGCCACCACCGTGCTTAACAACAGCCGCTTAAAATTTAGGCTGGACAATGGTGAATTCCAAGACCACTACATTTTGGGAGATGGTGGGTATATGATGACACTACTACACAATCCTACAAGCAGAGCAGAGAAACTGTATAATGAGTCTCAGATCCGGACAAGAAATGTGATTGAGCGCTGTTTTGGCGTTTGGAAAAGGCGATTTCCAGTGCTGTCAATGGGGATGAGGATGTCTCTGAATACGGCATTGGAAGTTATAGTAGCCTGCGGTGTCTTGCACAACATAGCAATTCTTGAAAATTATCCCCTGCCTTCGGAAGATGAAAAAGCTCAGCCAGTTGAAGACGCTGATTATGCGGATGAAGCCACAGCAAGCAACACAAATAATAAGGTCCACCCGATCTTTTCCTCTAGGTCTTTTTGCACCATCACATTCATTCATCATCGTAATTTTAATTTTATTCAACTTTAATTTTAATCAACAATGACCAGCAATAACCAATATCATAAAAATAAAACAAACCAACACAGCTGATTTGGTCGATTGGTTAAATAGTTTCTGGTCACCCTAATGCAGCGATATAAATTTATCGAAATCGGATGAAACTGCTGCTGAGAAAACCAAATGACTTGACCGCTTGTCAACTGGAGGAACAAATTTGACCGGCGGTTGGCCAACCGGAACTTTTGAGAAATCGGGCCTTAGTAGTCAGATGGGTAACGGGCGATATATTTGTCCCGCGACCATCTCTAAATTCTCTCTCTCAATATTGTGTATGTGGGAGCTGCAAGAATCCAATTGGATCTAATGAGCTAGCCATAGCTGTTAGGTTTTGTATAGGATTTCGTTGTTGGAATTGCTCAGACAATATATTTGTAGGTTTAATTCATTTAAAAGGTGGAATTGCGGGGCGGGGCGGGGTCATCACACCCAAAACGATCCAATATGAATCGGTTAAATAAAAATTTGTCCTAAAATATTGTTGGATATAACTTTGCTGTGTAGTCGTTGCTCATATATACATACATCTACATACATATGTATGTGTTTTTCTGCTGTAGGAGCAGCCCAGATATATTGAATTTTCGTTTGCTCATATCTTTACTACCGTTCATCCTATCTTTACCATAATCCTGATTACTAAATATGTCCAGAAGGAACGAACCTTCTATCTATAAAACTGTGGGAGATATAACATTTTTTCCAAATTGCTGGGGCGGGAGGGGGCGTGTCAGAAATTGAAAATAAACTTGATCTGCCTGCAAGTATAAGTAGCATAAGTCCCATACATGTCAAACCTCTATCTCTTACCATCTCTGAGATCTGTGCGTTCATACGGACAGACAGACGGACATGACTATATCGACTCGGCTGTTGGTGCTTTATGGGGTCGGAGATGCTTCCTTCTGGCTGTTACATACTTTTGCACAAACTTATTATACTCTATGTACCTTTGGTACAGAGTATAAAAAGAAAAGAATATATTAGAAAGAAAGAAGGAAGCTGAAATGAAAGATTTACGATAAGATTCGCTCATTTGGTAATTGGAAATCTCTGAGTGTTTTATGCACACTACTCATCCATGCACTTTTGTGTTGGGGGAAGGATAGAAAACTGGTTGCTGGTCAGTCACCAACTGGATTACTCAAACCCAAAAATTGGTTTGCATTTGCTGCACTTTCTGTTTGCACACGCATCTCTAATCTAATTCTATTCATTCAATATTCTCTCTTTTTTTTTCTTGCATTTTCATGTTCAGGCCGCCTCACCGCGCTGGGAGCCACAGATAGCCGTCCTGTGCGAAGCCGGCCAAATCTATCAGCCGCAATATCTATCCGAAGAGGGACGTTGGGTAACGGATTTGAGCAAGAAAACAACGGGCGCCACATGTTTGCGTGATAAAATGGATTTGCTTGATTACTGCAAGAAGGTAAGTGCCCCACTGGCCACAGGGGGTAGCGGGAGGGGGCTAGCCCATAATGCTCACTGCTGATTGAATTGAAGCTGAAGCCGCATGAAAATTGCTATTTGCATTCACTTTGCATTTACTTTTGCCCACTGAGATTGCGCATACTGGGAATGTAATTTTATATGATGGCCGGGCTAACGCTCGAGCGGAGTGCAACAGTGAGAGCCAATAAATCAAAAAAGGCCAGCCATCCAGCCAGGCAGCCAGCCAACAGCGGGAGCAGACATCAACAATTTAATTTACGCTGCGTTGAAAGCGTTTACATTGAGACAACATTAAACGACACTTAATTAATTTTCCATTAATTTTTCGCTTTTTCCTCACATATCCTGGTGGTGGTGCTGTCCTGCTCCCGACTGTCATAAATTGACATTCCACGGTGCCTTTCAATTCGCTTTTAATTAAATTTCCTTTCGTCAGTCGCTGGGACTAATGCCCGACTGAGTGACTAAGTGACTGTGTGACTGTCCTCTGTGTTTTGCCGGTGTTAAGTGACATGTGACAAGCAAATGAATTCCGACGAGCGGACCATCGAATGGAGAAATGGATTTAGCATTTGCCATTTTTATTCCTCTCTTTCCCTCTCTTTTTTTTTGGGTATTGTTCGAGGGAAATGTTATGAAAGGCAGCATCAATAAATGAATGTATTGTGGCATATTCAATGGCTGTGATTTTTGTAACCTGAATTCAATTAATTTGTGAAACTCGTACAACATTTTGGCATTTACCACACACGGAACTATGCCACCGCACTTGCTGGCTTGTTGTGATGGAATTAAACCCGCAACTTCAATGGAGAAGTACCATTCGGAATTGTTTGCTCTTATCAGTTTATACTCAGTATATGACAATTTTAAGCCCTTATTCTCAGGTATAATCTGTACTTGCAAAAGTTTTATTTTTCTTGAATATTTCCCCGTACATAAAAACTTTTCCCTAATCTCCCATATTTTCAAAATACTCAAAACTTCAAAATTTGTTAACATTGAACCAGCTTACGTGTCGTATGAGTAATATTTCCCCACCCATTTTCCAAGTAAATTCCCACTTAATTGCTATACTTCGTTTTTAAAACCAAATGCCAAAGTTTCTTCTACAATAAAACTTTATCTAAACAAACCAAATTAATGTGCGGCTTTTAACCAATTGGAAATAAAGTTTTGTTAAGGAACAAAAAGAAGTAAAAAGAAACACTCGACAGTTCATGCAAGCGGTTCAACCACCAGAGATTGGATTTCTTACAAAACTTTTGGCCTAACTGAAACTGCCTGTGGGTGGGCTTAGTGAAAACTTATGGAACAAATCTTAACACTACTCCGTCATGGTCTAAACAACGTATGCGTGCGCTCAAGCATCCTCATGAAATTCTTTACCACAGAAGCACAAACTACTTGTTGCAACAAAAAACTTGGCTATTAACCCCACATTGTTAAAGTGTTTGGGCACATACGAGTGGCATTAAACTGCAATTGTTGGTTGGATAGACTAGAATGGAATTAATACGGTGAATAACTTTTTGAGATGTCGGGTGGAAGCATTAGATAACAAAGTGAATTCTACTCGATTGAACGTTCTTGAATGGGGAAAATACTAGAAAATTGTCACAAGTTTTGTTAGCAAACTCCTCCGAAACGGCTTGACGGATTTTAATGAAATTTTTTTTGTATTAATTTGGCAGGTGTAGAATAGGTTTTTAACTATTATTTGTAACTTGACAAAATTCAACACAAAATTGTAAAAATTATTATTTGTAACTTTAGGTGATTTGGGTGCCCCTCTGCAGAACATTCTTTTGAATTGAAGATGCAGCAGGCAGCTCATATGCGCCACTTTGTGTTTTATTTTAGTGAAAATTTGGTAAATTACTAAAATATCGGAATATCGTTTTTCATCAATCGTTCCAATTTGGCCTATAAACAGTGCCATCAACACGTAGGGATGGCTATTTGGGCAGTCAAACGAATGCAGCATACGAAATGTTAGGGCAGCAAGAACAGATCAACAATAACATGAAATAAATGAAATTACGAGTGTCAGAATTTCTTAACTGCATTCTTTTCAATCACAAGATGTACGAGCTTTTGGAAGTCAACAATTGGAGCAGAGACAAGCGCGCCG
Organism: Lordiphosa collinella; assembly: GCA_018904265.1. Taxonomy (NCBI): domain Eukaryota; kingdom Metazoa; phylum Arthropoda; class Insecta; order Diptera; family Drosophilidae; genus Lordiphosa; species Lordiphosa collinella. The sequence continues at coordinate 324,863 of JAEIFV010000234.1, forward strand.
GACAGATGTAAACACATGCAGAACAATTGACCGACAACGCCAACAAGTACATCGAGCATTTACATCTGCTTCGTTCCGGTATGAGCCAGATATGGAATATTCCGCTCATCCGAAAGTCCTGATGGGTGCTATGGACATATAATGTCCCAACTGCCATGGGCTTAAATTCAAAAATGAGACCGCAGGAATGTGCTGCGCATCAAATGTTGGAAAATTCCAGCTGAAAGTAAACCGCCGTGTCGAAATGCTTCAAGATCCATCCGCTGAGACATTCTGTAACCAATTGCTAGATATCGGCGAAGGCAAAGTTCCTGTTCATGAAAATACTGGACGCATATTTCTGCACAATCGTTGATTCGCAAAATGTTCTCATTGACAGCGTATTTCCCGATGTAAGCAGAAAATACATAAATCATGCATGATTGGCAGAAAGAGCCATTTTGGCAGTAATAAATGTTGACATCTACGAAACATTCTTCAAGATACAGCAGTCTTTGCCAGGCGACTTGGTATCAGACAAATCGATCGATGCAGTTTGCGATGCCAAGGAATCTGTAAACTATACAACAGAGTTTTTGAACTCGGTGGACTTGCCAGGCATGTCACCACACCTTCTACGACTGAAAGTTGGATCTCCGGCTATTTTACTTCGGAATTTAAACCCGCCACGCCGAGCCGAAAATGTTTTGCTGCCACGAATTTCGATGACTTTTGCAGACGTCTCTGTTGAATTCAAACGAATTCAATTTCTTATTAGATTGGCATTCGCAATGACAATTAATAAGTCGCAAGGCCAAATGATCTCAGTTTGTGGCTTAGATTGGGGCACTCCATGTTTTTCACACGGATAGTTATAAGCAAGCCATCGAGCTTATTTGTGTTGGCTAAATACGGACCAACAAAAATATCGTACATTCAATTGATCTACAAAATTAACATTTTCTTTTTTATACTCTGTACCAGAGGTACCTCCCGCCCCCGCAATATTAAAAAAACCTCATATCTCCCACAGTTTTATAGATAGAAGGTTCGAGCCTTCTGAACATATTTAGTATTCGGGATTCTTTATCAATCCGCTGGAGATCGGATAAACGATATTCGAGTTATAAGGAAGCAAACAAACAATTATAGGCAGCACCGGTCGCCACGGTGATGGGCAGCATTTCACCGGTACAGAGAATGTTATAGTCGGGCTTGACCGACTTTCTTTCTTGTTATTATTTGCTAGCTGAATACCCCACGACGCCAGGGTCCTTATGCTTCTTACGGGTGCGATTATATTGAAGCTAGTGCTGACTGCAAATAGATATAAGCATTTTGGACCGTACGATCATTTCCTCTATTTACCCGTTCTCATAATAATCTAAATTCATGAATATTTTGCAAATTTAGGGACTTTTTTGACCGCTTTGTTCATTCCTCCTATTTACCTGTCTACAATTGCCGTCTAACAAATCTTCACAATAATCCTGGCTCAAATCGAAAATTGGCGAATTTCGCAAAATTTTGAACCGTGTTATCTAAAGCTTCCATTCACCAACGCCTGCATTGTAATATAAGCATATTGGACCTTAGAAACATTCGCGTGCAAGCGTCCAATCATTGCCCAAAGTTTCATCGCTATCGAATGAACGATATAGTTTAGAAATTTCGCGGTTTTTGGACCATTTCGCGCCCATTTCTTGAATTTTGAAATTAAAGTTTGATCACAATCGAACATATTGCAAAATTCTCGATTTTTGGACCATTTTTCGCAAATTTCTTCTATTTGGAAACCTTCCCGCGAAAGCTTCGAACCATTACCCAAAGTTTTACCGAAACTGTAAATTTTGTAACTTTCATGGTTTTGGAATATTTTCCCCAAATTTCTTCACCTTAGAAACTTCCCCTGGCAAGCGTTCAACCATTCCCCAAAGTTTTACGGTCTAGTCTAGCGAATTTCGCGCTTTTTGGACCATTTCACAGACATGAGACATAGCCTATGACACTTTCCTGATAGAAATGAACATACTGTGAAAAATTCGTGAATATCTGTTAAGCGGCTTAGACGCCCATAAGGGACAAATATACAAACATACAAGGTGGGCCAAAAGAAGTCACCCTATTGGAAGATGCTCTTATTTTTACAAATAGCAGCCAAAATATAAAGAGGTAAATATTATATATATTCTACATCTGTCTAGTCCACAAATGTCAAAACAGATCTGACTTTGGCGGCTATTTGTAAAAATAAGAGCATCTTCCAATAGGGTGACTACTTTTGGCCCACCTTGTACAAGCATACTTTCACTTTTATATATAGATTTTATGTATAGATTTTCAAGCAATAAAACATCAAAGCAAACACTTGGTAGTGTGACCATAATTTATGCATAATTTGGTCAAAACAAAAGAATTGCCACGTTTGGTATTTTTGCTTTGGCAGTTACTTTGTTCAGGCTTAAACTAAGCTCTAAAATGTACGACCCAATGATCACATTATATTACTGAACGTAAATAACTAATTAACCACAGCAAACAATACAAATTGATGTCTACCGACAATATTGATTCTACCGAATAAAAATCTTGCCGCCTGTTCTTCCGTCAGCAACAATTTGTCTTGTCTTTTGTCTTGCTCTCAGCCATTTCGACTCCCATAAGTTTAAAATTGCTGCTAGAAATTGTCTGTAGAACACTGATAATATTTTTCACGAGCCTTCTAACTTATTGCAGCCAATGAATTGTAAACATTTCAATCCATGTACTTACTTAAGCGCCCTTTGCAAGCTGCCAGAGTTTCGTGAAAGTCTAATTTTACAGAAGGCTGCTTGAATTTCGCGCCTTCTAAAAAAATTGGCAAGAAAATCCGACATCGTGTAAATGACGTCCTATGATTCCTTCATTGCTTTACAAACCACTGATCAAAATTACGATGCGTTCTGCAAAGGAAAAAAAAGAAACCAAAACCGGACCGCTACCAACGTTTTGGTTTCGTCCCAGATTAAAATCAAATTGTTTTGTTTTCCCAGTTATTAAATATACACCAAATGTTAGCCTTGAGAATGCAGAGATCTATTTTTTCCATTATGACCTTTTGAGGTCCGCTCTAATGAGCAATCACAAGTACTTAGAATTTAGAGGATACGTTTCAATGTCAAAGACCAGGAGAGATATCAATAACCTACTTGAATTATCATCAGGGATCTCTTAATCGAAAACAAACAGATGTCATCTATACCGATTTCAGCAAAGCCTTTGATTCTGTTAATCATAACTTACTTCTACATAAACTATGCTTAATAGGTCTCCTAACCAACTTTCTCGGCTGGGTTAGACCTTACCTCACCAATCGGTCCCAGAGGGTGCCATTTCAGTCTGCAGTATCCGAAACTGTTCACGTTACCTCGGGTATCCCGCAGGGCAGTCATCTTGGTCCCTTGTTATTTAACCTCTTCATCAATGATATTCTCAAGTGCTTTCGTTTTCAACTGCCCTTATGTACGCTGACGATCTCAAGCTATGTGCCTCATTCCACGATCCAGTTTCTCCACTTCTATTACAAAGTGAACTAAATTCTTTGAGTTTATGGCCTACTGTATCGCCTCCCCCTAAATATTATCAAGTGTAATATTATGACCTTTCATAGAACCAAGCCGTATCTATACGAATACGCCATTAATAGAGATTCATTAAACCGTATTTATAAAGTCGATGATTTGGGTATTCTGTTTGAACCCAATTTGGATTTATCAAGAGATGGTCCAAAGAATTTAACGATCCCTACACTACCAAACATCTATACACCTCGCTTGTCCGACCAAATCTGGAATATTGCTCCTGTCTTCGGTCTCCGCAATAACTGACATATCAAGATCAAATTGAATCGGTTCAGAAGCAGTTTTTGATTTTTGCCCTTCGTGATCTAAGCTGGGACACCAACAGGCATTTACCTTCATACGAGCAAAGACTACATTTAATAGACCTTCCTTCACTCAAATCCCGGAGAATTTGTTATGCGGTCATTTTTGTCCACAAGCTCTTTGCGGGTGAGATTGATTCCATGGTTCTTTTAAGCCTTATTTAATTGACAGTACCACCCAGATTAACTCGCCATTATACTCTAATCTACCTCCCGCCTCGCCTAACCAACTATGCTCATCGAGACCCCCTCCGTTGCCTATGTCTTGCTTATAATGAGTACTATCACCTGTTTTCTATCGATTACTCTACTTTAAATGTAAAAAACGCCTTAATGTCATTTCTTAATTGAAAAATCTCCAGATAACGTATACTCTGACCACCTTTGCTGTGAGTTGGACCACAGCTGGCTTCGGCCAATAAATTAGTCCCACCGGGTCGGAGATCGTCATTGTTAAACCTTCACAATAAATAAATAAATAAAAAAAAAATATGGCCCATGCTACTAATTGATGAACGGTTCCAAAAGCTTCAATCTCCTTCAATACAAATGAAGCTCAAATTCACAATTAATGATGTACAATGCATTGAACCAAGCTTCAAATCAAAACCTTAGGTTCGACCATACTACGAAATGGTCCGCGAAGCGAGCCTTTGACTATCCAATGAGTTCGAACCTCTGCAGTGAATCTTCTGCAGAATTGTGTGGTAAAATGTTCTTTGTAACCATTTTAGAGGCATTCATTTTTAATAACCGCTGGCTCTCCACATCTTTCTTATGGTTTGGCTCTTAGTATGCAACAAATTCTATACTATCGCAAAGATTGCTTAATTGTCTGACTAAAAACCGTTTGGCAAAACAATTTAGGCAGTGGGAAAATAAATTATTGTTATTGAAGTGGTTGAAACTGTTTCGGCACACGCTCATCTCTCCCACGCACCAACATTATTGCCTACTTTTGTGCTGAAGCACACACACAAACACAAATTAATTCGTTTGGTCCGTGCATCCATCTCTATTGTCTTGTGGGGCATGTGAAGGGGTTTATTTTTGTTTTCGGCTCATGTTGATTTTGAGGTCCGTAAAACTTTAATTGCCTGCCCAGTTTGATTGACTGACTAAATGACTGACTAACTGAATGGCCTAATAAAATATCGCACATGTGTGTGAGTGTGTGTGTGTGTGTGTGTGTGTGCACTACATTTGTTTCAAACAATTATGTGCCGAGTGCCGTACATTCGCACACACGAGCAGCAGCACCAACAGCTCATGAAAATGAGGCCCTTTTGAATGTTGTTTGAGTGTTTCATTGCAAATGGCGAAAACACACACACACACACACATACAGGGAGAGAGATGGAGGAACGAAATGAGTGCAAACGGCACGTAGGCAACGCTCACTTGCCAGACAGCCACGCCACGCCCCCCTCAACGGCCCAGTGTTTGGCTGTTGGCAACCGGGCTAAATAAAACATTAAAAGCACAAAATAATGATGCTGATGCATGTCAAGTCAAACTGAAAACCGAAACCCCAAAGGCTCCCCCCCCCTCCGCCCCACGAAACCAAACAGAAAATAAACCAAGTCTTGACAAGGCCTCTTGCAGTGGTCGCCGCATGGAAACACATAATGGCACAGTGGGATCGTGTGGGTGGCCAAGTAGGATGGCAAACTGTTGAATCAAAGGGTCTTAGAATGTAGCTTAAATCTCGAAGTTCAATAGAAATTGCTTGATTGCACTCATCTAGGTGCAATTGATGAACTGTAGGAAAGTGGAGAGCTGTCACTTAATCCACTGTGCTTACTGTCTTGTTTTGTGGGTGTCCAACGCACTTCATAAACAGGCGGGCGGCGGCGTCCATGTCATTTGCACAGCCTGTCTGTGCCTGACCAGTGTCGCCTGGTCTGGTGCTGCAAATACGAATCCGCCATTTGTTTGGTCGCTGGAGTATATAAACGGGCCACGCACACGCACACGCACCCTCACACGCATGGGGAAAAGTGAAACTCACTTTCGTATACCCCGAGAGCATATGGCCCGGCTGGTTCTCTTGGGTGGTCCTGGCTAAAATGTGTTCGTTCTACTTGGCTTAATCAAAACATATTCAACCGAGCGTGAGGCTGTTTAAGTGCTTCGCTTGAGAGAGTTTGCCTCAAATACACACGCAGCGGCAGCAGCAGCAGCTCAGCCCAAGTTATTGTAACGGCATTTGATTCTTTTGTTTCGACACACACACACACACACATGCGCGCTTACGGCGCAGCCAGCGAGCTAAGGGGAAAGTAAAATGAAAAGCAAATTTAATTGTATAAAATTAGCAACAAAAAATAAAAAAGGATAAAACCAAGAGAGGCTGCTGCATGTATGTGTACGCTAATGACAGACAAACAATTAAACTTGACATTTTTGCCTTTGTTCCCGCGCACACATACAACACACACACACACAGGAGACTAATGCCACCATAGGACACTTACACTATTTTTCAAATAGAATCCATAATCCATTAAGAGTTTTTAGCTGGAAATTGCATTCAAATGATGCTGTCCTCCTCAGTCAATTCATTAGCCCTTATGGCGTTATTCAGATCAAATGTATTTAGTTTTCGCTCGTCTATATCTATGGTAAAGTATTGGTATAACTTCAAATGTATCAAGAGATCTAAATTTGACTTTGTTCACAGCAATATTAATGTAGAAGTAGCTTAACATCTTTCAAAAGCATTAAAAGGCTAATGTAAGGACCAGAAAGAGAAGAGCTTTGATGGGAAGAGCTACAATGACCAGAAAGAGAAGAGCTTTGATGCGAAGACTCTTTAAGACAATTGTTCATGTATCTCTGAGCTAATATGAGATTGTTAGTTTAAATAGTAAGGCAGTTTGCTATGTGATTACGTATCAAACTAAGTATAAGCTTGTCTATTCTAATAAGCTTGGCAGCGTTATGGATTTGGCTGTTTGTATAGTATTTTGTATGCTCACTATCTGCATTGGGGTACCTGATCTAATTCATTTTCTCTCAATGATTCAAAAATGTTTCATGTTCACCATATCGGACTTGCTTTGCGTGGTAGAGATTTTTGTATAGAAAGCATGGGTTTCACATAAATGGGACATATGCTTCTTATACTTGCAGGCAGATCAAGTTTATTTTCATTTTTTGCCAAGCCCCCTCTCGCCCCGACAATCTAGAAAAAACGTAATTTCTCCGTCAGTTTTATAGATAGAAGGTTCGTTCTTTCTGGACATATTTAGTAATCAGGATTATATATCGATCCGCCAAAGGAATGGTAAAGATCGGATGAACGGTTGTCGAGCTATAAGGAAAACAAACAACTATGGGCAGCGCCGGTCGCAACGGTGATGGGCAGCACTTCACTGGAACAGAGTATGTTATAGTCGGGCTTGGCCGACTTTCTTTCTTGTTGAAGGATTGAGATAGGTCAATTCTGATGACTCCAAAGTTCGTTTCATTGAAAAATGAGTTGAAATCGATGTGCATATGCATAATATATGAAAAATATCTCCCTCTCCAAAAAAAAAAAAAAAAAAAACCAAACTGTGAGAGCAGACTCAACGCTACTTTCCTTAATGTGCTTGCTCTTCTCTTCAAAAACAGTGTCAGTGTGAGGTGTCAGTTGCTTCCATACATGTGTGAACACCTGCCAGAGGCAGTTCTAGTCTTAGTTTTTTGCCCTGTTTCAATGTATTAACTATTTTTGCTATTTTGTACGCCATTTTGACACTCAAATGATGAAGTCACATGTTCCAAAATGCTTCAAAGGAATGTTATTTTGTCCCAAGAATTGTCAAAACTTACTATAGTACACACGCAGGGGACATGTGTTTTGTCCTTGAGCCAAGCAATTAGACAAGTTTCAATACAACAATAACAACAATAAAAAACAACAACAAAATGGCGGCCATTATGGTGCTTGGCTTGCGTTTGCGGTCATTAAAATTTCTATGCTCACTTGAACATGTGTTGAGTGGGGGGGGAGGGGAATGTGGGCAAGAGCGTTGCCTACTTTTTGGGGCCATTCCCCTACCAAAAAAAACAAAAAAAACAGAATCAAAGAATGAAACTGTGCGAGCGAAAGCAAACCTTTTGTTAATATAATTATGCAGCAGCAGGAGCAGAACAGCAGAACAGCAGCCCACATCCGGTTGGGGGTGGGGCGGATGGACGGATGGGCGGATGGGCGGATCCCTTGCGATTTATCAATACCTGCAAAATGCAAACAATCGATTTGAGCCTCCAGTGTGTCATCTCTTGCTCACTCTGCACCGAAGCGCGTTATTGAAAATGATTTTTTAATGTGGCATTGACGTGGGGTGCCCTCGCCCGGGCAAATCACTTTTTGTGGCAACTTTCTATTTGCATTTTTTCTTTCACTTTTTTGCCCTCCTCCCCCTTGGGCATTTGTTTGCAGAGGCCGCTGAGCTTGTTTTAATTTAAGTTTTAGCCACGCCCACACACACACACACACTCGCACACTCATCAGCCCACCAAGCCAAGTGAATTGAGTTTAAAAAATTGCGTATACGCACGGATGTGTATTTTTAGTTAAGCTTTCGCCACTTGGCCTTCTCGCGCGTTGACATTGAAATTGTAAAAATAGAGAGAGAGAGGGGGAAAGAGAGAGGGAGGAGAGGGAACAAGAGAGAGAAGGTTAAATGTTATTATTTCAGTTTGCTGGTTTGTGTTTGCTTAGTTCAAAGTTTTGTGTCACAAAGTCCTTTCTGTCAAAATGGGGGCACAAAGGCAAACCACATTCCAAGGTGTGTGTGCGGTGGGAGCATTGCCTCAAGTTCACTTTGGTCAGTCGAGCGTTTTGTTTGTGTGACGAAAAGTTGTCTTGGCTTTAATACTAGAATTTAATACTCAATATGGAAATGCAATTCGCTAATTAGACGCAGCCAGACAAACTGAATACAATTCGAATTGGACAGCAGAGACGTGTGGCTTTTGTACACAAATCATCTCAGTGTATGAGTGTTTGCGTGTGTGCATAGGCCGAGGGGCATTTATATAGACACGTCGCTTCAAGAGATGCACAAACATGGAGCTCGGCAGCCGCACACAGAGGAGTCAATTGCACTCCTAGTGGTTGTTGTTGTTGTTGTTGTTGCTGGTGTAAATATATGCATACATAATTGCATGTAGAATGGATGGGAAAGTACTTACTGTGCGCATCATTTAAGCGACAGCGCTGCCGGGTAATTGGCTACTGCCTGTCGGTGACAGGGCTCGAAGGACACCTCGCTCTCTCTCTCTCTGCTTCGCTCGTGCTTGCATTGTTGTTTTTTGAACCATATTTTATGAGTTGTTTATAAGTCTGCATTGAAATTCAGTGAACAGGCAAAAAGTAGTTTAACCCGTGTCCATGTATCCGGCTTAGAACTAAATATAGTTCCACCCAGAGAGACACCCAGATGAGTGTGTGTGTGTGAGTGTGTGCGTGGGTGGAATGGGAGCCTGTTAAGCCGCTCGCTTAAATGCCCAGCACCAGGCAGCATCATCATCCGGCGGGACGGGACCGCTGAGCCTGCCTCCATTTGCCTGCCTTAATTCAATTGTTTGTAATGTTGCCCGGGCATTTAGGGGCTAAATGCTTGCTTACACATAATACCCATTAAAGGTGATGTATGTGCACCCCATTTGGGGGGATGCGCCACTTCCCAACGAATGGTTTTTGGTTGGGTTTTTATAACTAACTTGACTGATGAGGGTGGCTATCATGACCAATGGCAACTTTAATTGTTTGGAAAAAGAAGAGAAAGCTTTTTGGTTTTTCTTTTAAAAAGTAGCAGCTGAAAAACAGGGCTACAGATCAGCCCTAAAGTTTTCCAGTTTTTAAGCAAGAATCCAATAAGATAGTGTTTTCAATGGCGAAGGTAGAAGACGAAGTTGTTCCCAGTCTAACCGATACACTGGGATCCTGCAAAGAGAACAAATAAAACGCAAAATAGAAACAAAAAATTTCTCAAAAAAATTGGGGAATGTTAACTTCGGCTCGGCCAAAGTTTTGTATACCCTTGCAGTTTGTTTTTCTAAATTAGACTACTTTTTGGACATTACTTTTCAATGGGAGCTATACTATATAGTTGCCCGACTTCGACCAAATTTAGTGGAATCATGGAAAAGCATAACAAACTAACATGTACAATTTTTTAAGGCGATTCCATTTAAAACAAAAAAGTTTTTCTCACCAGAACTTCTTTTCGACCGATCATACTGCAGCTATATGCTATAGTCATCCGATTTTGGCAAAACTTTGTAGAGTTGTGTAAAAGTATATAAAATAAATATATGCCAACGTAAGGGACTTTTCCATTGAAAACAAAAAAGTTTTTCTCACTAGAACTTGTTCTTCTACCGATTGTTCCTATGGCAGCTATATGCTATAGTCATCCGATTTTGTCCAAGCTTAGTAGAATTGTGTGGGAGCATATATAGAACAAAGAAGAAGAAGAAATTGGAGTACATTTCCATTGAAAACAAAAAAGTTTTTCTAACTAAAACTACTTTTCAGACTCTACTTTTCTATGACAGCTATACTATATAGATATCCGATTTCGACCAAATTTGGTGATCCCATGGAAAAGTATAGTAAACTAAGAAATACGAAATTTGGAGGCGTTTCAATGGGAAACAAAAAAGTTTTTCTCACAAAAACTAGTTTTTCGACCGATCGTTCCTATGGCAGCTATATGCTATAGTCATCCGATACGGCCGGTTCCGTCAAATGTGCAGTGTATCTGTACCAAAAGACTTCGTGCAAAGTTTGGTGACGAAGGAGATAACACAGAAACAAACGGACAGTCGGACAGGGCTAAATCAACTCAGCTCACCATGCTGATCAAGAATATATATACTTTATGTGGTCGGAGATACTTCCTTCTGTGCATTACAAACATCCGTACAATTATATAATACCCCCTGCAAGGGTATAAATATTGCATACAAATGTTCTTAGAGTGATTGAATTTAACACACTACCATCCCACTCAACCACCTCGCAAAAAAGTATAAGTAGCCATTTTAACATGTAGGTACAAAAAAACTAGCGCAATGCGCTACAATGCCATTTTATTCATTGTTCATTACTCGTTTCCACGGAAGTCCGGCAAATATTTTTGCTTGTTTATCAAAGTGAAACATCAAAAGTGTTTATTAAAGTGAACCAAGTCGGATGGTCCTTGAAGTTTGTTGCAGAGCAGAAGCATATCAAGCGCTTGTAAATATTGCCATCAGTATCCTCAAATAACTTTACGGAATGATAGACAAAGTTTCGAGTGATTTCCAGTATGCACAGTATTCGAAAGATTTCACCTTTTTCGAAGCCGCATTTGTGCGAAACCAATTGTCACGATTTTAGACATTATAACAAAGGGGTAATAGCTGGAGAAGAGTCGTCAATGATTATGGCAAGTAGCGCCACGCTATTATCGATTTCCTCTTAATGGTCGTCCGACTTGTTGGGGAACTCCTTAGCTTAGCCCAATCGCACCTTTTAGTCGTCTTCATCTCGATTTCTATTATCACTTAATGATAAATTCGATCACAATTGTGTTGAGGGTGACCCCTTGTCCGGGACGAGCCTTAACCTCAGTCCTCTGGAAGATGTCGTTCAAGCTCCTTCCACATTTTCAACATCAGGCGTTCGTTGTCGTTAAAATTGTCTACCAAATCCATGCGAGGGTGTCTTTGAACTGTTCTTCGTGGTTTCTAACCCTCCCTCTTACATTTCCTAGAGCGTTCTCTCTTTAAAGGAGCTCATCAATAGTGGCCTCAAAATTTGAATGCTTCGTTCTGGCGATCTTTCAAAAATAGAAGCGAGCTCGGATACAATAAGCCATTCGCAGTAGTAGGGAAATGTATGTTTAAAAATAAAAATTAGTGTGACCCTTTTTTGGAAAAAGTTGGTCCCTATATATGTAAGTGTGACCGTATTTTGTTGTGTTTAGTGTGCTAGAATTTTAGTATATTTTTAGTGTGGCCGTATTTTTGTATTTTGGTCGCACTCATTTTTGATTTCAAACATACATTCCCCAATACTTTGTGCTGTTGGTAAGTTAGTGGCTTCTTGAAGCCACTTGTAGACAGCTTTTGGCTTGGTCAAAGACCCTAGAACAGCGGTGCCCAGCCGTATGCTCTTTGGGTGCGTTTTGTTTTTGTAATTGCACCGAAAGATAGGAAACATGCAGGACGCGCGGCATACAAAACGACACACATGCAAACGATTTCGTGTTTGTGCGTCGCGTAGAACAAGAACCGATTTTGATCTCTTATTGGATTGGCGTTTGCGCGTGCAAGCAAACTGACCAACAACGATGTATTGTTGCTTTTCTTTGTGAGTATTTGTGAGTGCTCTGGCGTATGCTACTTTTGGGCATTTCTGCCCTAGAACAACAAGACTCGTGACGACCATACAAGTGAATGACGGGGAAATTAGGAGGGAAATTTCAATGTTGATTTTAGTTACAATATTAGTGTGCTGTCTGTGTTCAAAATTGGTTCGGTAAACTTCTCATACGCACAGCACACTAGTGTAAAATCGAAACTACATTGAAATTTGCACCTGGCATTCTCTTTTATGGCCGTCAGCAGCAGTTCCTCTTCATCGATGTCAGACAACAACTCGTAAGATTTGGCATCTCCCAATAGGTCCGATGCTACTAGCCTGGAACTCATTTCACAAGATCATGAAAGACCCCATTACTCGGTCTAGCTATCTCAACGAACTGGAGTACTTGTGGGACGAAAGACTGCCATGTTAAGGCTCTAATACATACACATTTCCACGGCACATCAGCTGCGACTTGTAAGTTTAGTGCCCACGGGTTGACTTGCACACCTGACTTGACTCCCAGGTCCCAGGAAAAAGTGCTTCATAAACGGTTTTGAGCGAATGCAAAAAGTGCATACATTTTAATGGAGAATATTTTTCAAAAAAACCATAAAGTTATTTTGATTTAAAAATTTTTGTAATTATTTGCTATTCCCAAAATACAAAATAGTATCACTAACTAGTACCCCAGCTGTACGAGTGAGTACACTCGAGGGCTTGGAAGCGAAGATAATCTTTATTTTAATCTGATTTGCATTTGCCTGTTTGTTGCCACTCAGCAGGCCATGCACATCCTAAAAAAATTCTGACCATCATAGTGGGCTTTGATTTGGGGCCAAATGTATGCCTAGTTGCAACTTTACACAATTGTTCAGAGAGAAGCTGGCGTCTTCCCTAGCAGGTTGTTGCTCCTGTTTTATTTTTTAATTTAATTTTTTATTGTTGCTTATTGTTTGTTCTATTTTACCATTAATTTCTACTAGACTTCACGAAAAAATAAAACTATTGTAAAAATTTTCTTTTATTTATGTGTTGCCTGTGTGGAAACTTGGATGTTAACAACTATTTTTTTAAGCATTTTGTATTTTCCATCGAACTTTATGGGTTCGTTTATTTCACGGATGCGTTCTATCTTTCCATTAATATCGTCCTCCAATTCGATTATTCTATAATTTTGGATGTTTCTCGTAGGGAAACTTGGATGTTAACATATCCAAGGGCTATTACAGTAGATCAATTGGATATTTAAAGGCAAGAATTAGCCAATAAAATCATGAGCATATCCATCCGCGCTAAAGAAAAAACAGTAGCAACCGGAAAAACCAATTTAAACACCAATATACGACTATGTGAACCAAGTCTGGCTATAACGCCGACCAATATCGACCTGTGTTAATAAAACTGGGGTTTTTTTTAACTTTATTTAAACTCTACAGTCCGAATTTTTACTTAAACAACGCGACTATATAAACACTGAACACATATGTATAACATCTTACATCCTGAGTTAAAATGTTTAATAACTATTTGCTGTTAAGTGGATCAGTGTCTTATCGGTAGAAACCTGCACCTGGCATTCTCTTTTATGGCCGTTATGCGTCTCGTCAGCAGCAGTTTCTCTTCATCGATGTCAGACAACAACTCGTAAGATTTGGCATCTCCCAATAGGTCCGATGCTACTAGCCTGGAACTCATTTCACAAGATCATGAAAGTCCGCATTACTCGGTCTAGCTATCTCAACGGACTGCAGTACTTCTGGGACGAAAGACTGCCATGTTAAGGCTCTAATACATATTTCCCCGGCACATCAATTGCGAGTTTAAGTTTAGGTTGACTTGCACACCTGACTTGACTCCCAGGTCTAGGGGTGACGGTGGAGACAGGAAAAGAAAGGAATGCCATTAAAAGGGGTAAAAACTGTGTACTAGTCCACTTGGTCTTTTACTGAAAAATGTTGAACTTGAGGCGTCAAATAGGTAGAGTTTTTTTTTTTACCATTTTTATTGAATGTACAATTAATTTTGACCTTGAAAAGGAAGGTCCCATACTCCACAAAGGCCGCCACGGTGCGTATGAGTGATTAATTTAATTTGTACATTAAATTGCACTTTTTTGCAATTTTCCCACAAACACACACAGCAAATGCTGTGGGCCTTTGTTGTCTCACGTCACGCGGCTGCCATTTCTAATCGAAATGTGTTTCATGGGGCTTTTGGCTTCTGATGGCTCAGCTTGGCCACTCGCCTAGCGCCACGTACACGCAATTTCCAATCCGCCGCATGAAAAGCTTTCGAAAACAGAAAGGTAAGCCAAATTGGTGGAAAAGGGGCTGAGGAATTTCTTAAACGATTTGGCACACAACCACACATACTCCCACACCCACGCCCACCGCCCACCCCCCAGCCAGCCGCACAAAAGTATGCTAGACTTTTTTGTTAGCCTCAGAAATTTTTGACGTTTTTACCTGGCGCGCCGGCGAGTGGCAAAAACCCAAAAAAAAAAAGGGAAATTAATTAAAAAACCTGTTGTTGTCCTTTTGCTGTGGTTGCGCCACACTGGTCGTGCTTTTTGCCCACCGCCAAGAGCATACAGGCCAACATGCAAATATTTTTATGTGAATTTAAATGTGGCTTTTTGTTTGAAATTCAAATGGAAACTAATTAATTTAAAACTAAATGTGAAATGTGCTCCTCTCTGGTCGGCATTTTCCATATTTCCCCATAACTCAATTCGTCTCGAGCCACTCGCCGGATTCAATTGTGTTTGATATCAAATTATGGCCTCAAACGAAACGAAATGGCTGCGTGTTGATTGCCAGGGCAGATCATTAAAATGAGAAAATTGCATTTTGAAACATAAATCGCTTCTAAATTCAATTAACTGCATTAACTTCGGGATGAGGTTGCCAACGCAAGTGTAAGCTCATTTGGCGCAAAATCTCATTAACTAACTGGCCAAGAGCCCAGGCAACCGCAACCAGCACGTTAATTAGGAAGACTCGTAATTGAATACGCCTTTCTCTCTCTCTGTAATTGTGTGTGTGTGTGTGTGTGGGTGAGTCGCTTATCAATAGGCCATTAGTTATGGGCTTTAGTTTGCCATTTTTGATGATTTGTCTAGCGGCCCAAATGACCAGTCATGCTCTCAATGGCAATCAAAACAGATTGAACTGGCCCAATCGATTAGGCCAAAAGGCCGAAACCAAAGAAACCGCAAGAGTTAAGAAATTAAACTGCAAGTAGCCAAATTTCTGGAATTGACTTGAAATAGGTCACAAATCATACACAGTTTGATTGGTTTGATTTTACAAAGAAAAGGGGGAGTGAAGAAAGCTCACTTGGGTCTTGATTAAGCCTTAATTGTAGTTGTCCACTATGTGAGAATATCAGTGGGTTTTCAACGAAAGAACAACTCTTTTCTGAGGTTCTGCCTATTTCTGTCTAATTTCTGATGATTTTTTCACATGGAGTTAAGTCAAAAAAATGAGTTCAAGCATGAACCGGAGGGAACTTTTTCTTTCATAACTTTCTTTCTGACGCTCTGAGGGATAAGAAAGTGTTTCTTTCTGTGGATAGAAAATAGTTTTATTTGAGAAAAAAGAAAAACAGGGATAAGAAAATTTAAATTTTCGCCAAGAAAAAACATAGAAATAAGTAAAAGTCTTGGGTTCGACCCCCAGAGCTGACAAATTTTTTTCGATTTATGCAGTTTTTAATTTCTCGTTGGTGGTGGTTCTACAGGGTGGACCATCTAGTTTAAACTATTCATAAATTGACTTTAAAAACATCAAATATCAATCGAAAGCGACTAATATTCAGTAAAAACTTTGCCATTTACGAAATGCGTCGCTATTCGCTTGAAGAAAGTTGGGAAATATTAATTTTACAGAAAAATCATCTCTTCGGATGAAGCACATTTCCAACTCTGTGGTTATTTAATAACCTACTTATTTGGACCGATATTTCAATCACAACCGTTTGACGGTCTCGGCTGCTGCAATTAATGCCCGCCACTCGCCTCTGTCTTGTGCGAGCTGGTACCAGTTGGTCAGTTTAAGCGCCTCAATGTCTTTCAGCACCTGTTTTTCCCAACTAAGTTTCGGTCGTCTTACACTTCTTCCTTTCCCTAATTCGTTCGCCTTCCGCCTGAACACTTTTTTTACTGGAGCTTCTTCATCTATAGGAGTTACATGTCCAATCCAGCGCAGGCTCACTGCCTGCTGAGACTAGGAGCTTCGTCTTTTCCTCATTTACCGCTAAGCCCATGAGTTTTGACTGCTTCTCAATCTCTGAAAACGCCTTGCTTACCGCCCGTTCGGATTTGCCAATAATGTCAATATCATCGGCATATGCAAGTAGCATTACATCTTTATAAAAGATGTTGCCCAAATGGCACTGGCGCAGTATATACTCCATCAACTTAGTTACCGCCTCGCTAAAACCTCTGTATCGTGAGCTTCTCAACGTCATCATGCAAAGTCAAAGGTTCGACCAGTTTGCTCATTCTCGGCTTTAGACGTTCACATAAGATACATGACAGAACCTTATATGCAATAGGTAGGAGACTGATCCCGCGGTAATTGGCGCAGATTGCAGGGTATCCTTATTTAAGTATTGGGCAGAGATCACTTAGACTCCAATCTTCGGGCATACTCTCTTCGGACCAAATTCTGCGTAATTGTGTTCGTCATCGCCTCCCAGCAGGTTGGAGAAATAGTTTCTCCATTTGTCTAGTACCTCTTTTGGATCTGTGACAAGATTTCCGGCTTAGTCCTTACATAGTGAGGCTCGGGCTTTAAACCTTCGGCTAGTCGCCGAACTTTTTGGTCGAATTTTCGAGTTTCACTCATGCCGAACAGGCTTTCGACTTTCTCACGCAAAGGCTTTTCCTGATCATTCTTTTTTCTTCTGAAAACGCGCTTCTCCTGTCTCCTTTTCTTCCGATATCGCTCCTGGACAGCTCGCGTTGCTCCCGACTACAGAGTTCTCCTGTAGGCAGCGTCTTTCTCTGCAGTAGTGCGGCGGCACTGAATCAACAAACTTCAGAGGGAGATAAGGGGCCAAATGTTTCTCTTTCAGGAAAAAACTGAGAACTTTGTGCAATTTTTTGTTATTGTTGTCTTCAACAAGAACTAAAATGTCAAAAATTAAGTTCAAATATAGATTTTAACATAAAGCAAGGCAAGATTAAGTTTCCAAATGCGTCGAAGATGTTGCTGCATACATCCCTGCCAAACTCATAAATTGCATCATCATAGATTAATTTTTCTCTATCACAAATAACAGTAAACATAAGTCGCTTGTACTCATTTTCCTTTTGATTTTAATAGGCTGCTTGCTGCTGCCAAAACCAGATCAAAACTCAGCTGGTTTCCTAACTCTTAACGCATAAAGCAAAATAGTGCTAATATAAACACCTATTCTGCGTTATTGCGGCGATAACGATTTCGATAGCAAACTCAGTGCATTGTAAATGTTGCATTAGTCGGCATTTTTTTGTATTTCAATCCAATACATTCTGGGTTAACAGAGTAGGCTATGAACCAATCTCAGTTCAGGCATCAATTGGAGAAATAAAAATAAGTTTAGTCTAGTGTAGTCCGTTCAGACTACACAGACGTGTGAATTTATATTTTTTTTTGTAATTATTTTCTTTTTTATTTATTTATTTATTTATTGTGATATGTCTCATGAGTCTTGAGATCTCTCAATATGCTTATCTCTTATCTACTATTTTGGGCAATAGCGCTGCATGCATGCGTACTCCGCGTGCAAAACGGTAGACATCCGTGTCTATATTGGCTCCTTGGAAAGCACGTACGTCTAGCACACCCGATGAATGCCTTCCGTCTATCACAACGTGATCATATCACAATATGATCAGGGGTCCTCCAGGTCGCCAGGTTTTTGTCGCGGTGTTTAAAATCTTGTGCTACTAACGACCATGTTCCGGCCCGAAGCAAAGTCTATTAGTCCCTCTCCTTTATCGGAGGGTTTTCTGTGCAGGCTAAATCGGCCGATAGTCTGGCGAAAAGCTTCTCTCCCGATTTTTTGCGTTAAAGTCGCCTAGCACAATCTTGATGTGATCGGGGCAGCGCTCATATAGGTCTTCTTTCGTCGCGGCGTCCTTGTCATCTGTTGGTGCGTAAGCACAGATAAGACTAATATTAAAATATTTTGCCTTAAGTCTGAGTACGGCTGGTCGCTTGTTAACTGGTGTGAAGCTGATGACAGAGCGACGCAGTCTTCCGCAGACTGCAAAGCCGCATCCAAACTCGGGCTTTGTAGCATGTCTGCTATAGTACAAGGTGGGTCAAAAGAAGTCATCCGATGTTGTTTGGCTTTAATTTTTTTTCTAAATAAAAAACGAATATTCTGTTTTTTGATTATATTTATTTGAACCTTTAGAATTTTATTGGCAAGAAGACTTCGGCAAGAACTTCGGGCTCGCACTCGTGTCGAATGTTGTCCTTGAGGGCTTCCAAGGTCTCTTCCCCCCCGGCTTGGCCTTTTACGTAAACACGGGATTTCAAAAAACCCCACAAAAAATTCTGGAACGGTTAAATCGGGCGATCTTGGAGGCCAGTGCAAATCGCCAAAACGAGAGATGAGGCGACCCGGGAACGCCGCCTTCAGAATGTCTCTGCTCTTGACCTCCTTATTGAGCCCGTAGTAACATCGGTTTGCAAGAGTAATTCTTCTTCGGATTTCCAGACTGGTGTTGTTGTCGCTGGTTATCGTCGTTCCGTGGTAGACAAATTCCTTAACAACCTTGAAGTTGTAGTCTCCCATTGCAACAGATTGTCCAAGCGTAGACTCACTGTAGGTACTTCGTCTTATCCTCATTTACCGCTAAGCCCATAAGTTTTGACTGCTTCTCTATCTCTGAGAACGCCTTTTTTACCACAGATTCGCTTTTGCCAATGATGTCAATATCATCGGCAAATGCAAGTAGCATGTTATCTCTGGTAAAGATGGTACCCGTTCTGTTAGCATTTGGGCACTGGTGCAGTATGTACTCCATCAGCAGATTAAAGAAGTCGCACGATAAGGTATCACCCTGCCTAAAACCTCTTTTGGTATCGAAAGGCTCGGAGCGGTCTTTACCTATTTTGACGGAGCTTTGTGTGCTTCTCAACGTCATCATGCAAAGTCGAACGTACTTTGCTGGAATAACAAAGGTTGACAGGGCCTCAAAAAACTTTGACCTTATCGGCGTGTCAAAGGCGGCTTTGTAGTCAACAAAAAGGTGGTGGGTGTCGATATTTCTCTTTCGGGTCTTCTCCAGGATTTGTCGCAATGTGAATATCTGGTCCGTGGTGGATTTGCCAGGTCTAAAGCCACACTGATAAGGTTCAATCAGTTCACTTATTCTCGGCTTTAGACGTTCACATAGAATGCATGATAGAACCTTATATGCGATGGGAAGGAGACTGATCCCGCGGTAATTGGCGCAAACCGCAGGGTCTCCTTTTTTAAATATTGGACAGAGAACACTTAGATTCCAATCTTCGGGCATACTCTCTTCGGAACATATTCTGCATAGGAGTTGGTGCATGCACCTTACCAACTCCTCGCCGCCAGCCTTGAACAATTCAGTGGGCAGCTCATCAGCTCCAGCTGATTTGTTATTTTTTATTCTTTTTATGGCTAACCAAACTTCGATGGGTCTATCTCTATGCTATCGATTGGTGGTGTCGCTACTTCCCCAGAGGCGGCATTGTGTTCGTCATCACCTCGCAGCAGGTTGGAGAAATAGTTTCTCCATTTGTCTAGTGACACTTGTGAATCTGTGACAAGATTTTCGGCTTCGTCCTTACATAGTGAGGCTCCGGACTTAAAACCTTCGACTAGTCGCCAAATTTTTTGGTAGATTTTTCGAGTCTCACTCATGCCGAACAGGCTTTCGATTTCCTTACGCATACGCCTTTCCTGCTCATTCTTTTTCCTTCTGAAAAGGCGCTTTTCCTTTCTCCTTTTCTTCCGATATCGCTCCTTGACAGCTCGCGTTGCTCCCGACTGCAGAGTTCTCCTGTAGGCAACGTCTTTCTCTGCAGTGGCGAGGCGGCACTCATCATCGTACCATGACTATTTCCAGGAGTGCTCGGCATATCCGAGAGTCTCCTTGGCAGCCGAACTCTTGGAATGTGAAATATGTTTCCTCTGTTCACTTATACCTTAAGGGAAAGGTGAAATTTCCTTGAGCAAATGGGTGAGTTTTGCTGGGTAGGCTTCGGAGGTCCGTTGTGATTGCAGCTTGTCGACGTTCAGCTTTCGACGTGTACTAGAGCAGGCACCCTATATTCGATCGTATAAAAATTAATAATAGAAATATTTATGCAATCAATCCTGAAACAATTGATGAGTTGAAAAAGAGATTCGAGTTGCGTGCCGAAACAATTGAAAATGTTTTCAAAAATTTAGTAGATCGAATGGGCTACTGCCAAGTCAGCCGTGGTGGTCATTTGACCGAAATTGTTTTTCATAAATAAATGACATAAACCAACCTTTTCAATAAATGTTTTTTTTATAGCAAAATTAAATTCCAATTTTTGTATTAATAAATGCAATGCGCATTTTTTCAGCTTTTTTCTTAGCTTTTTTTCCCTCTCCGTCCCGTCAAAAACGGCTATTTTTTCTCGACAAAAGGTGGCAACATTGAGCCTCAGTGTGAATTGCCTATTACGGTTGATTGACACAGACAAAGGCGAAATTTGAGTAAGCTTTAGCCGCAATAAGTTAATCTTTAGCACCAGCCACTGCAGATTCCGGCATAAATTAAAATGCCATGAAATTAGATACAACAACAGTTTCCATTTTTTCGATTATTTGTGGGAAATGTAATTTGCCCACTTGACACAACAACATTTTGTACATTTTGTACATGGAATGTGTAGCCCACTCAGCGTAATGCATTTTATTACAATATTTCGGGGTCTGGTTGTCAAAAACATGCGACCATAAATTAAGCATTATAAATAAATTAACATAATTATTAATTATGGGCGAAGGGCGCGAACGAAAGTCGAAATAAAATGAAATAAAATGCAAATGCAAATGCAAAACCAATACAGCAATTCGTAATTTGATTTATGCGGTGGCAAAGTATGGCCACTGGCGGACGGAATTTGCATGTCAAAATCAAATGCGACAGCTTAAATGGATCATCTCGTTCTCTCCTTGCAGGCCTATCCCAATCGGGATATCACGAATATTGTGGAGTCCTCGCACTATCAGAAAATCGGCGGCTGGTGTCGCCAGGGAGCATTGAATGCGGCCAAATGCAAGGGCTCCCATCGCTGGATCAAGCCTTTCCGCTGTCTGGGTAAGTGTTTAGAGTTTGTGCCCCCCACTTGCCCATGTGCTTATCCCAGGACCGTTTGGCTTCAGAAGGACCATTCCAATCGGACGCATTGCTGGTGCCGGAGGGTTGTCTCTTCGATCACATACACAATGCCTCGCGCTGTTGGCCATTCGTGAGATGGAATCAAACTGGAGCGGCCGCCTGCCAGGAGCGGGGCATGCAGATGCGCAGCTTTGCCATGTTGCTGCCCTGCGGCATATCGCTGTTCTCGGGAGTGGAGTTTGTGTGCTGTCCCAAGCACTTTAAGAGTAAGTTGTGTCGGAGAGCGATGCCGGTCTTTGCTCACGCTCTCCCTTTCTCTTTCGCCTTGTAGCCGATGAGATCCGTGTGAAGAAGACGGATTTACCTGTCATGCCGCCGGCTCAGATCAGCGGCAGCAGCAGCAGCAGCAGTGCCAACGATGAACTAAACGCCAATGAGGATGACGACAGCAACGATTCAAACTACTCCAAGGATGCCAACGACGATGAGCTGGACGATGAGGATGATCTGATGGGCGACGATGAGGAGGATGAAATGGTGGCGGATGAGGCGGCCGCCGCTGGCGCTGCACAAGCTGCTGCAGGCTCAGGACTAGCGGGTGAGGCCAATAGCGGTGCTCTGGATGACATCAATGCGGAGTACGAAAGCGCCGAGGATAGCGACAACTATGAGGAGGACGGTGCTGGCTCGGAGAGTGATTTGGCTGACTCGTGGGATCAGAATGGCAGCTCCAGTGGTGCCGGTGCTGGTAAACCCGTGCCGGTGCTCAAGTCACCCGTGCTGGCCATGTCCTCCTCGTCATTCTCGTCGACAGCTGCCTCCGATGTGAGCAAACCGGCCAAGCCGGAGCTGGCCACCAGCACACCTCAGTTGTCCGCTGCCGCTGCTGCTGCCGCCGCCGCTGCTGCCGCTGTGGTGGCTGCTGCTGCCGCTGCCGCTGCCCAGGCTCCACCGCCGCCCTCAACCGCTCAGCCCACCTCCGATCCGTACTTCACCCATTTCGATCCGCACTACGAGCACCAGAGCTACAAAGTAAGTCAGAAAGTAAGTGTTCAAGTTGCGGGCGCAGGTTTATTTATCGAATCCAAAAACACAAAACGTATTCTAAACAAAGGAAGCCCAACAGCGCCTTGAGGAATCGCATCGCGAGAAGGTCACCCGTGTGATGAAGGACTGGTCCGATCTGGAGGAGAAGT
Source organism: Lordiphosa collinella (assembly GCA_018904265.1). Classification (NCBI taxonomy): domain Eukaryota; kingdom Metazoa; phylum Arthropoda; class Insecta; order Diptera; family Drosophilidae; genus Lordiphosa; species Lordiphosa collinella. The sequence continues at coordinate 347,659 of JAEIFV010000234.1, forward strand.
ATCAGGATATGCGGCTGGCCGATCCGAAGGCGGCGCAGAGCTTCAAGCAACGCATGACGGCCCGCTTCCAGGTTTGTGTGGCTACCCACTTTCTAGCACCCACCCCCACCCCACCAACTACCTCACACCCCACTCTCATTCCTTGTATCTAAATCACTCACTGATGCACTCGTATCGTCTAGTCTTATCTATCTTTATCTATCTAATTCATGACTGTCTCCATGTAAAGTTGTATATGTATGTGTACATATGTATGTGTGTGTGTGTGTATATATCTGTGGCTGTAACTATAACTAGGCGATTTTGAGCAGGATGCAACAGTCGATCAGTTCTAAAAACTTTTCATTTGAAGCCTCAACCTGAAAATAAGAACTCAAAACTGAAAACTCTTTCTTAAGAATGGAATGAATCAAGTACCAAAATTCTCATTTTGCTTTCTTTAAATATTAGATATTTCACATTTCTTTATAATTCTTTATAATTCTCAAATGAATTCATATCAAAAGAACAGACAGCTCTTCTTTATTTCAAAACTACCCCAAAATTCTTTTCTTCATATGAACTATGTCCACCCTAATTTCTATAAATTAAGCCGAACTCCTGAATGATGCATTCTTACTGACAAAGTATGCTTCATTTTGTAATCCCTAAGGACTTATAGGAAAAACTTATAAAGCTTTCGCTGTATTTCAGGTAATCTGGTCTAGTTTTCTTTATTTCTTTATTGTGTTTATCCCGATTACAAAAATTCGTTGATCATTGAATTATTATCAATCCTTGACGGCTAATAAGCATTTTGACTAAAATCAAAACAGGTCACCTAAAATACATATAAAATCCATTACCAAAAGTCTCGCTTGAATGTTAAATCTTGGCATGGTACTTTACTTACGCTGTACGATGTGCAGAATAATCTTAACATTGGCCAATCAAAAACAAAGATAATCAGGCCTGTTCCGAATTCCGAACGTTTTCAAAAAGTAAAAACGAGACGAAAACGAGCGTTTTACTATTTGCTGTTCCCAATTCCGAACGATTTGGTTATGTTTCGACTTTTCGAACTCGGTTTCGAAAACAGCTGGCTGGCTGACCTGCGCACGTGTTTGCTAATCGTCAGCAGACAGAGTTGTCATCATCTCCCTAATTCAAATTTATATAGCTCTTACCTACTCTTTAAATCCATTTATTTTTACTTAAACCAGTATTTAAATATTTCATTTGAATATGTGATATCAAATATGGGTAAACATAGCTAAGTTAAATAGAAAAAGTGCAGTCCGATTAAATAAATTCATATGCAGCAACCCTAGCAGCCGCCGATTAAAGGTCGCAATCGACCAAAAAAGTAAAGTGGAATTCACGGCCGCTCGGTTTTGTTTTTCATGCAATATTTTATAGATGTTTATGAAAAAATTCTATTAAATTATACTTCAACTTTAAACAGTAAAAGTAATGAAGCTAAACGATTTTAAAAATGTTCAACTAATTTCGAATTTTTAGTTAATCATATTGGGAAAATATTTTAATACTTTAAATAGCAATTACTTTTAATTCCGCTGACTCTGGAGCGCACGTTTTGAAAAGGACAATTCTCGTCGATTTGCGGATTTCGGAACAGCAATCAACTCGATTTGCGGCAATTCCACTCGTTTTCGGAATTCGGAACAGACCCGAATATATTGGGAAACCTTCAAGCAAATTAAAGGCTATAACAGGATCAATTGAAAAATTTAGTTCATAGAATTCTCAAGTCTTTATTCGTCCATTGCTTAAGTAAATAGGTATTTTTAAAAGGCTTGTTGGTGTCAGCGCTTGAAACTCATTGATGAGATGAATGGGAATTCATCGGAATAGCTGTCTAAGCATCCAAAGCTGCCCAATATGTACAATACCTTTGTTGATTTTGTTGAATATTGAATTTTTAATAATCCTTGACCTTAAGACGGCTAACAAGCACTTTGACTAATAAGTTTAAGGTTTGATATTATTTTGCCACCTTATCAAAATGGTCTGGACTTTTGTAGCCATGTTGCGTGGCTAGTCAAGACTGTATTTTTCGCTCTTTGAGTTCTTTTAGTTTAACTAAAAGAACTATATTTTCGACTAAAGTATCACGTTGCCAGTAGTGTTGTCAATAATTTCCCAAATATAAAAATCGATAATATCAAAAATCACAATTCACAAAATCGATATTTGATATATCGAGTCCAATAAATATCGATAAATCGTTATTAAACAAAGCCTTCTAAAAACATTGAGAAATTCTTGAAGAACATCTACACAACTACACTTGGAGGATTCATTGGAACTACCAGTTCTAAACGGATATTTACTATTGAAGTTACTGGGGAAGACGGACAATTGAATTGTTTGAAACTGCTTACCAAAATTTAATAGTTTTATACAAATTTGACTTATTAATTTCCGTTCAAAATAAGACAAAGACGCAAAAAAACAATTAAAATCGATATGTTTTTATATGTAACTCCCTCCATTTATCCGAGATTGAAAAATAATACACTGTTTGAAAGGTGTTACTTTTCTCTTTCTAACGACGTATTATAAACTTCTGTAGGATGCATAGTTTAAGACACATGATTTTTTAACTCTATCTACCTCGAAAAACGGGTTTTAACTGTTATTTAAAAATTTTGCTGTGCTCGAAAAGCTTTTCGTATGCCACAATGTTACATTTAACTATATCTACAACCTACACTATGTCGCATCCCAGAAGTTTTTATACCCTTGCAGAGGGTATTATAAAATTGTGCGGATGTTTGTAACGCATAGAAGGAAGCATCTCCGACCACATAAAGTATATATATTCTTGATCAGCATGATGAGCTGAGTTGATTTAGCCTTGTCCGTCTGTTTCTATGCTATCTCCTCCGTCAGTTTTAAAGCTATCCTCACCAAACTTTTCAAAAAGTTTTTTGTTAAAAAAAAGCTGCACATTTGTGGGAACCGGCCGGATCGGATGACTATAGCATATAGCTGCCATAGGAACGATCGGTCGAAAAACTAGTCTTAGTGAGAAAAGCTTGTTTGTTTTTAATGAAAACGTCCTTATCATTGGCTTACACTTATTTTATATACTTTTACACAATTCTACAAAGTTTGGCCAAAATCGAATGACTGTAGCATATAGCTCCCATAGGAACTATCGGTCGAAAATCTAGTTCTAGTGAGAAAAATTTGTATGTTGTTAATGAAAACGTCTATATCATTGGCATACACTTATTTTTTTGTACTTTTACAAATTTTAAAATTTGGTCGAAATCGGATGACTATAACATATCACTCCCATACAAAGAGGTTCTTGTGAGAAAAACTTTTTAGTTTTAAATGGGATCGCCTCCACATTATCGTAATTAACAGTGTATTATGCTTTAACATGATTTTACCAAGTTTGGTCGAAATCAGACATCTATATAGTATAGATCCCATAGAAAAGTAAGGTTCAAAAAGTAGTCTTAGAAAAATTTTTTTTGTTTTCAATGGAAGCTGCAAGGGCATACAAAATTTCGGCCGAGCCGAAGTTAACTTTCCCCTATTTTTTTACCGTCACACCGTATTATCGACCACATAGCCACAGGAAATATTCCTATTAAAATATCGCTTATCATCTAATTAAAACTTAGATATATCGATACGATATTGAGCACCCTAGTTGCCATATGCTTATTCCTCATCCACCTAGACTTCTGAGTTATATTGTGCTAAAAATATCAATCTTTCTAATGAAAGTGGCCAACCGAACCTGGTTACACTAAACATTATAACACTTTATTGTTTCTTATGGATGAAACCCATTATCTATTGAAACTTTTTTGAATTTGTGTCAAAAGATTAAAAATTTAACCCAGTAAGGTCATCGTTCGTCGTTTCGACGACACTTGTTTGCATTTTGCAGTTTTCTCTCTTATCTTTGTTTGTTTTGAGCTGATTTTTCGTACATGCGTAGTCGAAGCTACGAACGATGAACTTTGTGTCAGCTTAGTCGAATGCGTCGTCGAAACGAAGAACGATGAAATTTGTGTCGGCAAATGACAAAAATATCATATATAAAATGTGAAAAACACCTCATCAAATGGTGCTTCATAGGCACAATATGAATATGAATACAATATAATCAAAGTATTACTTTTAAAACCAAAATACTTTTTATAATGTTTGTTTTTATGATTTTAATATTTGTTTTGGTGACCTGTTTTTGATAACAAACCAAATGGAGAAGAGCTGTGAAATCTTAATTTTAGAGTTATAAGACTGCAAAAAAGTGACTTGATTTTATTCCTATATAATTTAAATAAGTTCATACAACACTAATATTTTTTGCAGATTTTCATGTATTTGATCACGTTGTCCATTCGTCAAACGATGCTCTTTACATCATAAAATTAAAGATGACCAAGCAAGCTGAAAAGCTGATCAGCTATCAAGCAACTCTTAGCCTTTAGTGATCGATTATATATCCTGTCCAAAATCGCTTACTTCTCACTTCTTGTGTATGTGTACTATATCTAGTGTGTAGCTCTCTAGTCTCGTAAAACGCGCTATCATCTATTCACCACTCACTGCACCCACTTCTATCGCTTTCTTTTCCAACTCATTTTTATAAATCGTAGCTCATTGTGATCGCCTGCTTTTGATTTCAATGTATTCCTCATTTCATTTTTGTTTTTGTGTATCCATGTATGGCAAATGGGAGCGAAAGAGGCATCAGATTGTAATCATATAACAATTACAAATAATAATAATAATAACGATAACAAACATTAACCAAAAAGTACTGCTAACCCGAATAACCGCAACCGAGCAAAAAAAAAAAAAGAAGCAAATTAGATACATTTGTACTTACCATTTTACCCAAACCCAATTATACATACAAAAGTGCTTTTGTAGTTCAAACTGATTGGCTTTCTAATGTAATCCTTAGTTATGACGCCATTTGTTTGTTTATTTGTTAAGTTTTTTTTTTTAGTTTTTAGAGCTAACGCAACCAAATGAAACACTAACGAACCGGTACGAACATTGGAACGGTGTAAAATAACATTCGCATATACGTATCAAATCGCTGTGAAATGCTGCTTAAGTACCGAACTCTCCGAACTGCCAGTAGGGGTGTACATACCGACCCTTCGATGACTCAATCACATTATCGTTCTCATGCATTTCAATATGTATCAGTCATTCCCGGGATGCACTTTGTCCATTGTCTCAGCAGCACATTCCGGCCAAGTTCGTTCTCTCTCTCTCTCTGTCTCGCTCTGTATCTCTCACAACTCGCACACTTTGTAGCGGCACCCCAAGCAAAAAAAAAAAACAAAACCAAACCACAACCAACCAGATTAGCCACAAGGACGCAACAACCAACCGACTGCCCACCACTACCCACTAACCTTACTAACAACCAACTACCAACAACAAACCAACGTCAAAATTTGAAGCAACGTATTAACGATCAAAATGAAATCCATTATCGATAATCCTCGATATGGTCAAAATAATCATGCTGATAATCTTTCTCTCTTGGTGTGCAATACGTCTTTATATGGGAATGTAATTTTAGACTTCTGTTCAGGCACTCGAGGAAGAAGGCAACGCCGAGAAGCATCAGCTGGCGGCGATGCATCAGCAACGTGTACTGGCCCATATCAATCAACGGAAACGTGAAGCGATGACCTGCTATACCCAGGCTTTAACTGAACAGCCGCCCAATGTGAGTACCATAAAGTGGGGGTGGACTTTTTAACTTCTAACTTCGAAGTTCCAGTTAATTACATAAGTATATGTGAGATTTGTTCTCGACCCATTTTTAAACCGTTTTGAGCTGATTCGGAACCCGACTTGAATCGGGAAAGTATTAGGCTCCATATTTCCTAACTACTCAACAAAATTCCAGTGCTAAGCGAAACTTTTAAACCATTTCAAACTGGTTCAGAAATGGGCTGGAACAGGGAAATCAGTACACTGTTACTTCCAACCTACACACCAAAATTTGACTTTAAGCTTTTAAGCCACTTTGAAAATTTACATACACAGAAAAAAAAAAACAATCACAAACGATGTCAGAAGTCGGTCAATCCCGTACTTTCTCAATCGAAGTATGAGGCGGACTTAATTTGCATTTAAAATTAAAATTGACAACCTTTATACTAAGTAAGCCTGCCGTTTTTAGCCGGCTCGAGGTCATGTCATGCTTTCGCTAACTTTAAACAGAGGCACACAACTCCACAAAAGAGGCTGGTAGATCGTAGCGCTGTTTTATGAGTCACCACACTCAATCATCAGCGATTGTCGCTGAATACGAATCTGGCCTCTAAAAGTGCCCATCTCGTCGAGATTTTGAGAAAAATGGACTCAAAGTCTCAAAAACCCTGTTTTTGCAATTTTTTAATCACGTGTAGGGAATAAGACCGAGGTGCTAAAAGTTTCTAATTAGGCATAGATTAAAGCTTGAAATGTCAACCATATGTATTAAATCGAAAAAAAAAACCTTGAATCAATCCAAAATTTTCATGTAGCATCACTGTTTTATGTGTACAATAGTACAAATAATACTAATAAGTAAGTAGGCAATATGAGTGCACGTATATTACGAGAGCACATTAAAAAGTGATTCTACAAGAAAATTTAGGATTGATTCAAGATTTTTTCAATTTGATTCATGTGGTTGACAGTTCAAGCTTTAATTTAAGCCTAATTAGAGACTTCTTGCTCCTCGGCGTAATTCTCTTCACGTGATTAAAAAAGGGCTTTGAGACTTTGGGTCAATTTTTCTCAAAATCTCGACGTGATGGTCACTTTTGAAGGCCATATTCGTGTACAGCAATGAAAATCCTATGAGAATATCCTTGTCTCATCTTTGAATCAAAAAAATAGTTAATTTTCGTCGACCTGTGTAATTAGTCACAAGAGAATTTAGCACAATTCTGTACACCCTTTAACCAGCGATACATGACTATCGATTGATAAATGCCTATCGAACTGGTAAGAGTTTCGTGATGTGGAACGAATATTATACGTTTTACTTTTCGTTTTTGCTAGCTGCAAAGAAATATGAAATACGTGTGGCCGGGTGTTTCAGCGGCTAGTGTGCGCGACCGCTGTGCAAGAGGTCGTGGGTTCGATCCCGCCTCGGAACATCTAATGAAAAAGTTTTTTCTTTGAATAAACTTTACACCCGGCCACCCCTCTCTGCTGTGGGCGCCAGCTTTGTAGCGTTAATCTGTAGGTCCCTTTCTCTTGTGCGAAAATTAGAAGCGCACAAGCCAAGAGATTGAGAGAGGCTCGGCTTTGGCCCTTCGGGGCTGTGTCAAGGCATTAAAAAAAAATAATAAAAAGAAAGATAAGGTGTTGAGCGATTTAATTATTTCTAAATATCCACCCGACAAACGACCTCGAGAACGGATCCGTTTTCGACATTTTCTCGAAACTTTCTCTTACGTTTAGTAATATAGCGAACGTGTTCCGTTTTCGGTCCGAAAATGTATTACCTGTCGCTCAGTTTGTGGCAGCAAAACATAAGTTCTCGATACACGTTTTCGGATCCGTTCTCGACACTTTCTCGATAGCAAAAACAGATCGAAAACTGAATCTTTTCCGTTTGAAACCCGCAACTCTAAGGAAAAACGGATTTCGAATTTAAGAGAAACTATCGTAATAAGTGATGTCCGTTTGAAACCAGCATATCTAACAAATATCGGACATCGATTTTTAGAGAATCTTACGTAATTCTCTTAGATCCGGAAACATACGAGAAATTGTCGGGTGGTTAGTCTATTATTACAGACGACTGCTTCAAGATACCAAAAGCTTATATTTTTAAATGCCAAATTTGCAATTAACTTTTTATTTTACCAGTCACAACGCAAAACGTTTGAAACCGCAAAATCCGTTCGATTTACTTTTACCAGAACTTAAATAAATTCCACTTTTGAAATATTTTTGTGGAAGTGGAATTCAGAACAAGGCTAATAAGTTTGCTCAGAAGTTTGCAACGCATAGAAATATTTTTTCCGACCCCATAAACTATATATATTCTTGATCAGGGCTGAGTTGATTGAGCTTTTTCATAAAAATCGGATAATAAATGGCAAAATTATACAAGTTATAAAAAATGTTGCTTACTTTTTGGCGCCACATGCTCTGTTTGCTTACATAATGTTGAAATGTTCTTATTAATGTTAATGCTCTGTTAACTAATAAAGGGAAGGTTATACAACATTAATGTCCTGAGTAACGGGTATATCGAAGTCGGGCAGGACCGACTTTACCTAACGCTCTCGTTTTAGTTCGTATACCGAAAATAACAGATCAAAAGTCGTATCCAGCAACGGTACTTAAGCCGACTTATTGCATTTTTTGGGAACTGTTCATTGAAAACTTATCTTTTCGAAATCGAACAAGCAAAACGTTGTACTGGCACGATTTCGGAACTGAGTTTTATTTTAAACCGGTTCAGTAAAAATGTGAATTTTTGAGCTCAAACCTATATATTTGGAAGGGAAAAGACCGAAAGGAACCAAATAATCGCATTGGCACAGTTTCGGATGTGTGTCTATTTTCTTTCGAACCGGCTAAGTGAAAATCCACATCCTCAGGTAACCAAAACGGAACCCAACCCGGAATCGTATACCAAAAAGAGCCATTTAATCGTAGTACCAAAACTGAAAGAGATAAAGAACCGTAAAACATGTACAGAACCGAAATATTTGAGCCTGTTAAAAATTTCTAGTGTGGACTTTTCAGAAATTGTGTTTGGTAAAGTTTCAAGAACTGCGTAGAGTAGATTTAAGATTCCATATTTCCTGGCGATTAACGATTAACCGATTAACCTAATCTGCCACCATGGTTTTTCCATTGGAGTTTAAGTCCACACTGACAGCCTAAAAGTATATCACCAATAAAAGTACTTGCAAGTCGCGCACTTCCACCCTTTGGAACTTCTACGTTCCATATCCATGGACAAGACTGGCCTTGAGTAGTGAAAACTTTCAGTGCTATGGTCAGTAACTCCAACCAATGCCATTTTTTTAATCAAGCCAGATACTATGCCTGTTTGATATATCAAATTTGTTATTTGATACCTCAACTTTAAACTTTTTCCATCTTTTTTTTTTGCAATTTGTTCTTTGATACCGCAACTTGTTGGTTTTCCATTGGCAGGCCCATCATGTAGAAAAATGCCTGCAGAAGCTGCTTCGTGCCTTGCACAAGGATCGTGCTCATGCTTTGGCCCATTATCGTCATCTGCTCAACTCGGGCGGTCCTGGTGGTCTGGAGGCAGCCGCCTCCGAGCGACCACGTACCTTGGAACGTCTCATCGACATTGATCGTGCGGTGAACCAATCGATGACCATGCTGAAGCGTTACCCCGAATTATCCGCAAAGATTGCACAACTGATGAACGATTACATTTTAGCGCTGCGCAGCAAGGACGATATTCCCGGCTCTTCGCTGGGCATGAGCGAAGATGCCGAGGCGGGCATATTGGATAAGTATCGCATTGAGATTGAGCGCAAGGTGGCCGAGAAGGAGCGTCTGCGGCTGGCCGAGAAGCAGCGCAAGGAGCAAAGGGCGGCAGAGCGCGAGAAACTGCGCGAGGAAAAGCTACGCATGGAGGCCAAAAAGGTAGACGATATGCTCAAGTCACAGGCGGCCGAGCAGCAGCAACAGCAGCCACAAACGCAGCAGCCGCAGCAGCAGCTGGAGAAGAGCAAGGATCAGGCGGATGGTGGATTGGTGACCGCTACCAATCTCAATCTGGAGACCACCAAGAGCGAGAAAGAGCTGGCCGACGCCGAGTATGCTGAGGCCACTGTCAGGTGAGTGGCACACAGATGGTACTTCATGTGGGCTGCAACTAATGGTGTCATCTCTCTGTCTCTCTTTTTTAGCAGCACTAAAGTGCAGACCGCCTTGCCCACGGTCGATGATGATGCCGTGCAGCGGGCTGTCGAGGATGTGGCCGCTGCTGTGGCCCATCAGGAGGCCGAGCCCCAGGTCCAGCATTTCATGACCCATGATCTGGGCCATCGCGAATCGGTATTTGAGCTGCGGCGCCAACTCATTGTGCCGCATTTGCCTAAAGCGTATCCTCTCTCGTTCTCATTGCAGAGCTTCTCGTTGCGCCGCGAATTTGCGCATGCGCACGCGGCCAAAGAGGGACGCAATGTCTATTTTACGCTCTCCTTTGCCGGCATTGCCCTAATGGCGGCTGTCTTTGTGGGCGTGGCTGTGGCCAAATGGCGAACATCACGCTCGCCGCACGCCCAAGGCTTCATTGAGGTGGATCAGGTGGGTAGATAAAAATATTTTACTTGCGTGCATGTCGAAACACGCTCAACTGTTAGCAGCAGCCTGCAGTCACGGTCGCCAACACAGACATGATTGTTATATTTAACGAAATATTAATAAACGATAGCCAGTTTAGGGTCAATAAAGCTAGGGACTTATTGTATGAGCATTTAGATATGAACTTACTGGGTTATTTACAGCTAAGAACGAGAAAGGCCAAAGAATAAGAGTGGGTTCAGTAGGTTGCTGAACCAGGTTCATGTTCGGACCACGGTTGAGAAAAAATTTTGATTTTTACTAATTCAGATTTGATATTTTTAATATATTATTCCTGGTTGGTTAGGTAAATCATTGGTATTTCTTCCAGTAAACTTTCATGAATACTGACTCCTTGGCTGGATAAAAAAACTTAAAAATTAGAACAAGGGCGCTCCACTGAAACCTCTGTTGAATGAACAGCTTATACAACACATGCGACATTATTAAGATTTAAGATAATACTTTCCCAACTCCTTAATACAACAGAATTTTTAAAATCAGAATCCTTCAATTCTGTCAAAAAGAGCAATAAAGTTGCTCACCGACGTAATATTTGTCAATGTTTCGTTAGTTTCTAGCTCCTCAGTCAAGCTGTTGTATTCTGAAGCCAAAAATATTTGGTTTCTTGAGCATGTGTTTTCAAGCACTTTCTTGGAACATTCCAACGTAAAACAACAAAAGTCAAACTTAATTTTTGCATTTACGTACACGCGAATATGGCAAAATTAACATCAATAGCAGCTTGAAAAAAAAAATGGTAAAACATTTTATTTAACCGAACTATTTTTATACCCTTGCAGAGGGTATTATAAAATTGTTGGGAGGTTTGTAACGCATTGAAGGAAGCACCTCCGAGCACATAAAGTATACATATTCGTGATCAGCACGACAAGCTGAGTCGCGTTGTAAAATCTTTACAAAATACACGCTGACAAAGGTAAAGTGTTTACAGTAAACCATTTTACCCAAGAGGGCAAGTCCAAACGCACTATTTATAGTATTTTGCAACGAAAAATAATAAAAAGGGAAGTTGGAAGTGGTCGGAAAGCAAACATTATGACCGGCCAAGCTGTCAGAAAGCTAACCCAACTTTTTAACAACAAAGACAACATAAGTCAATGAGATGCAGCCAGAAAATTTAATTGCAGCCAACAAAACATCAGTAAAGTGCTGAAAAAGAATAATATTGTTGCCAGACGTAAACAGAGAGCACCAAGTTACACACCTGACCAAATACAAACTGTCAAATCTCAATGTCGGTGGATGTGCAACCAACATCCTTTTTGTACCAAAGGAACGGAACCCAACAAACTTGCCGCAGTGTCGTCCAATTGAAAATTTTTTTGGAAGTCTGAGTGCTGCAGCTTACAAAAAAAAAACTGGAAAGTTAAAAATATCAAAAAACTGACCAACAGGATTCGCTTATGTATCCGGAAATACTTCCCAAGGTCGTCGAGTGGCTGATAACGGTCCTTTCGACCAAATCCATTGATGCAATTTTTATGTGAAATTTTCATAAAGATCCGTTGAGAATTGTGGTTATGGCGGCATTTGAAAGTTTGTGCAAATTTTAGTTGTCACCCGTTAGTAACTGTATTTATCTGATCTAAAGAAATGTAGTAGGACTGCATATCTTTTTGAATGAAAGCAGTCAGACTTAGACTCGTTTCTATATCGTCCGTTTAAAGGCAAGTAGATTTCATTCAAGTGGATCAGAGGTTGCAACAAACGGTCCTCTCTTTGCAGTTCTCACAAAAAAACCGGATTCGTGCGGCACATTGACAAAGAGGGATGGAAGCAATCTTTAACAGCGCTCTCTGTTTTTTTTTTGGTCGTGAGAGAAGAGAAACACATTTGTTTTTGCTTTTTTCGCTCTTGGTCTTTTGCTGACCGTTTGGGATAGACCGCTTGCAGAAAAGGTCTTTTTTGTGTGTATGCAATCAGTGTGCGCTTCTTAGGCTACCGATAACAACGCATGTTTGTATGTATGCGACAATCTATCTCTCATTCTCTCTCACACTGTTACACTCTGCTCCACTTGACTTTGTTCACCTTTTTGAAATAACATTTTGGTCTTTCGGTCTTCAAATGACTCACACTACGGGACCGCTTGACTGAAATGGGCCTGTTATGGGGTCGATGTCAGACCGACCAGCCTGAGTGTACAACAACAGCCGCTTAACAGCGAGCGCAAAAGCAGCACACCAATCGGTTGAGGGAAGACCGAGCCCTTCTTTTTTTTATTTTTTGCGGTTGCGGTTGTCAGCAGAGCAGACCGAAAATATGGGTTGAGAGTTATTTACGTGCTATGAAGTGGATTCGTGTCGTATAATCTAGTAATCATACTTTCTTCTTGTTCTTGTCATGTATCGTTGAAAAATTACTGTAATTGGTGAACCAAACCTCATTTTTCGAAAATGTAGTCCGGTTCGGGTTCAGGATCGAGTAGTCCAAAATATAAGGCGCCTGGTTCATGGTCAGGTTTGCGAACCCCAAAAATCCAGAGCCGATCCGGTTCTCAGGAGTTCGGTTCTGGACCAGATTGCAGCCTTGGTTTGAACTCTCCTTGATGTTATCGTAAAGTATCACTTCTTAGCTTAGCATTTATGCGATTTTTTAAGCGAAGATATACCATTTTGAATTGAAGGAGTTACCATCAATAAATTGCTTACTGCCCAAAAATATGCTATGCAAAATCACTATAGTTGACTAGGCATTTTTATTTAATTCTTACGAGAAATTTAAGCAACATTTATTGCATACCCATTGGCGGTACAAAATATGGTCAGTTGGAGCACATGTATTCAAAATCGTAAATCTTCGCTTAAAAAATCGTAGAATTGTTGGGTTTATTTTTTTTTGAAATTATAAGTAATACTTAAAGATCATATCATATCATAATATATAGTGAATCAAATCAAACGAAAAGGAACCCTTCAAACCGTTCATAAAAAGTGCCAAAACATGCATTTTAAGCAACTTCAAACTAAAATTTTCTGATATAAAAATTTATATAATAATCTTTATTCTAAAAATCTATATTTACTACTCATGACAGAAGATGAATTTTTAGTGTTTTATTAATTGTCAATTCTCTCTTTTTCTCTCTGGCCTCTATATAGAACGTGACCACACATCATCCCATCGTTCAGGAGGAGAAAATTGTGCCCAACATGCAAATAAATGGTTACGAGAATCCAACCTACAAATATTTCGAAGTGAAAGAGTAAACAACTACAAAAACCAACATCAACCACAAATTGCGTGCACCTTAATAAAAACAACAACAACAACAACAGCAGCAGCAAGAGCATGGCACATCAACCACAATTTTCAGAAGAGGAAAATTAAACATAATATTTAATAAAAACAAAAACAAATACATTTTTTTTTCGTCAAAAGGAGCGCAGTTCCAAAAAAAAAAAAACAAAAACAGAATTAAATTTAAACACGAAAAATGAAAACGTACATGAATGGTAATGCATCAATATATTAAATTTAAAGAAAGGCAAGAATATAAAGCAAGCAATTAAATTTAAGTATTTAAATGTTTAACAAACACAAACAAAAAAAAAAAGACAGTAAAACATCTCTCTCTCTAGCTCTCTCCCTTTCTCACATTCTGAACGTAAGGAAAAAAGCAAACCAAAACAAAAATGCTTATAAAACACATACACACGCACACACACACACAGACTAACACACATACTCATACATACATTTTTTTGTCGTTGTTCTTGTTTAGAAAAAAAAGAGTATTAAAACGCAGAGCAGAAAGAAAAGATATTCCTAGTAAATAAATTTTCAACTCACACACACACACACAGCAGCAGAAAAATCGTAGCATACTTTTGAGCATGGCCAGCGAAAATTGCTAATAAATTAATTATTAAAACTTAAACAGCGCTAAATGCTAAGAGTTGAAAGCAAAAGCAAAGCAAATACGTAAGCAGATACACACACACACATACACACACTCTCATACAACACACACACACACACAGCCACATGTGAACCTAAGAGCTACCTACGCGTACTAATCTCTGATCATATATGATATATATATATATATACATATATATACACACATATATACAGCTATATATATGGCAAATGCAAAACAAAAACAAATTATATATACATATATATATACAATATATTTAAAGCAAACAAAACCAAAAAAAAGCAAAAGCAAAAACGCAAAGCAAACCAAAAAATGTCCATAAATGTATTTATGTATCTATACACAACCAAAAACAAAACCAAAACAAAACAAAACCAAAACAAACACCCCCGATCAACCACATAAAACATAAACAAAAAGCATTACTAAAACCAGGCTAATTATTAAAAGAAGCAACAAATTTTCAGCTATTCCAAAAAGGGAAATGTCAAGTGGGAAACGCTAGAGTTCGTTCATCCTTGGGTTAAAGTAGAAGTCAAATAAGTTTGCATACCAAAATAAAATTTGAAAATCATTTTGTTGTTTATTTGCACAATAATTGTTCTGTGCGGCTTAATCAATTAGGAACCAATTGAAAACACTTACACGTTATGGGCTAATAAATGAGCACAACTACACCGAAGCAATTGTGAAAATCAGTTTGTCTCTTAGGACAAGTTTATTTGATTTTATGCACAATTATTTTGTTAAAATGTGTTTAAATTTTAAGCCTTCAACAATTGTTTGTCTGAACAAATTTATTTGTCTGACAGATTTGCTTACAAATTTAGCTGATTTGTCTGTTTGAACAATCTATTTGTGATGAACTTCACAGAGAGCAAACGAAATATTTTAAAATTTGAAGCATTTTCTTGTGGCAAATTTTTGGACAGTACAAATTTATTTGTCGCTTTAAGCAAATTCTTTTTGTCTATTTGCTCACTAAAAATTTACTTAGATCACAAACGAATCACTGTTTTACGATAGCCAAACTCAAGCTGGTGCAAAATTCGTTAATTGAGACAAATAAATTTGGTTAATAAATTAACTTAGCATAATCTAGTACACCGAGAGCAAAACGATATGTGTTCAATTCTGAAGCAATATTTTGAGGCTAACAGTTTATAAATAAATGTTTAACTAAGCAAATTTATTCGTCTCTTTAAATAACAAGCGATATACTACCATACGGTAGAGAGACGAAACTTGTGCAAATAAATTAGCTCGATCCACTAAACATATATTCGGAAACGGCTAGCAAGTCAAAGAATAATAGGAAAGAATTTGCTTAAATTATAAGCTTTATAAAACAGCAAATGAACAGCAACTCAGTACTCAGACCTGGATACTCTGTACTTGATACTAAGTACTAACTACTCGACCCTAAGTACTCGATATTTAGTACTCAATACTCAGTATTCGAAACTCAGTACTCGATTCAAAGTACTCACATCTAAGTACTCGACACTCAGTATATGATACTCAGCACTAGATTCTAAGTGCTCGACACTAAGTACTCCATACTCAGAATTTGATACTCAGTACTCGATTCTAAGTACTCGATACTAAGTACTTGATACTCAGTATTCAATACTCAGTACTCTATTCTTAAGACCCGATACTAAGTTATCGATACTCCGTATTCGAAACTGAGTATTTGATTCTAAGTACTCGACACTAAGAACTCGATACTCAGTATTCGATACTAAGTACTCGATACTCAGTATTCGATACTAAGTACTCCATACTAAGTATTCGATACTCAGTACTCGATTCTAAGTACTTGATTCTTAGTACCCGATACTAAGTACTCGATACTAAGTACTCGATACTCAGTATTCCATACTCAGTACTCTATTCTAATTACTCGATACTAAGTTGTCGATGCTTCGTAGTCGATACTCAGTATTGGATTCTAAGTACTCGATACTCAGTATTCCATACTCAATACTCTATTTTAATTACTCGATACTTAGTTTTCGATACTCCGTATTCGATCCTCAGTTTTTGATTCTAAGTACTCAACACGAAGTTCTCGACACGCAGTATTCGATACTAAGTACTCCATACTCAGTATTCGATACTAAGTACTCGAAACTCAATATTCGATACTAAGAACTCGATACTCAGTATTCCATACTCAGAACTCGATCTTAAGTACTTGATTCTAAGTACCCGATACTAAGTACTCGATACTAAGTACTCAATACTCAGTATTCCATAGTCAGTACTCTATTATAATTACTTGATACTAAGTTGTCGATACCGTCCGTATTCGATACTCAGTATTTGATTCTAAGTACTCGACACTAAGTACTCGATACTCAGTATTCGATGCTCAGTATTCGTTACTTAGTGCTCAATACTCAGTATTTGATACTCAGCACTAGATTCTATATCTACTCGATACTAAGTACTCCATACTCAGTATTCGATACTCAGTACTCAATTCTAAGTTCTTGATACTAAGTATCCGATACTAAGTACTCGATACTCTGAATTCCATATTCAATACTCTATTCTATTTACTTGATACTAAGTTAACGATGCTAAGTACTCGATACTCAGTATTCGATACTGCTGCCCTATTCCCACTGCGTACTCCCATCCGCCTACATGACCACCGTCAAACGCTTAAAGACAATACTACCAAATATGCCATATCAGCGTGACGCATGACGCTGAAATCAAATTTTACTCCTACTAAAATCTTCCGTACCAAAATTAAAGATGTTTCACATCAAAAGGATTTTGAAATTGATGAATGTATATTCATTTTGTACTGGGATCATTGGCAGCCTGCCAGTGTGTCTGAACGTGAATTTTTGTTCACAAGACAAGCACGAAGTTCACGACTAAACACGCTCTCCATGCTCTGGACACACAACATTACGACAAACGAACTCTTCCGATCTAAAAGCGCACTAAAAACGAGCAGTTGTTCAGAAATCATAAACAATTTGTGTTCTGGTGTTGGCTGTTGCACTTATGCTGCTTTGAAATTCTCAAGCAGTAATAGCAATGCTGGCAGGTGTTCTGCTCTGTGGATAGAACCGGAAAAAACACCTGTACAGTTGACCAGCCTCCTTTGCGGAGTTGTGTGTGACTGTTCAAAGCCGTTTAGTACTTGTTAGTTTAAATATCATTAATGTCTTCGAATCAGTCACAAAGTATAACCAGACTGTTCTAAAAAATGGAACAAAAATGTTCGAAAAAAGAACACATTTTGTTTCCAAAATGAGACCGCGATGTTTTCAAGATGAGTCCTAAACGTTCCACAATTATTCCCAAAATATTGCCAAAATGTGCACAAAGCGGTCTTAAAACATTACTACTTCTTTATGAGCATACACCGTCATAAAGTGCAAATGAATGAGCGTTTTTTTCTATGAAAACGGTCACACTTAATGTGGAAGATTTTTGAGTTTAATCGCACTCTTTTCTGACGCAGAAACAGGTGCTTTCACCCTCCCAATGAAGCATATAAAAACATTATAAAAGACACAGAGAAGTTACTTTTCTAGACACTTAAAGCAAAACATCCAACCAAAACAAAATTTTCGTTTACCTGCCTACCTGGACTCCGAAAATGCTAAGACTTAACTACTTTTTATGAGCCGGTGTTTAGAGAGCACTGAATATGTTCGAAAACCCTCAAATTTATGTGTTTACCCCAAAAACGCTCTTAAACGTTTCTTAAACGGCTCTTTTTAGACACATATTTTGTAGTCCTCCAAACTTTGCTTGCTGGGAAGTTGAGCGCCAAATGTTACTAACGCATGCAATCATGCAATGCGGTGGAGTCATTTTATGAACACAAGAAAAATCGGGATTACTCCACTTTAGTCAACGAAAAGTCTTGATTTTGGTAGATTTTGAACGAATTTTTCTCTTAGTATAGAGAACAAACAAAGAAGATCCAAACTTAGCCATGAATAGAGAGCTGGTTGGCCCCTAAAAACTTGGGCAAAGCTCTATCAAAGGCGACTGATGAAATATCTAATGCAGGGGTGCCCACGACAACTTAACGCTCGAGCAGTCACCACAATAAAAGGAAAATCAAACGCGGCTATTCTCTTTTGCTTTGTATGAGTGCTTGTGGCTCTCTGATCCAAACGCAATCGCTCGACGCACATCAAATACAATCGTTATGGGTAAGTCCAATATGCACGGCATGGGCTTCGCGCAAAACAACTACAAATGCGTCCAAAGCTAGTTAGTGAATAGTTTTAGGAGACACAAAAATAAGGTTTCCCATTTAAACAAACGAGCATCTGTAGCATTCTCTTGTTGCTAACAGTTTGTGAAAAATCTATTTGCGTGTTTGAACCAATAAATTTTTTGAGAGCAAATAAATTGCTCTAAAATCTGAAGCAATATTTTATGGAGTAAAGGAAATATGTTCAAATCTGAAACATTAATTTGGAACTAACAATTTCAAAACCTTTTGTGTTTAGTCAGTGAACAAATTTATTTGTCTGCTTGAGCAAATTTATTTGCCTTTATACACAAATTGATTTGCTCAAATCTCAAGCGATATTTTAGTTGACTAATAATTGTGCAAATTTCACTTATTTAGGTAAATAAATTTGCTAAAGTCTTTCTAATTAAATAGGCCAAGGATAAGAGATCAGTACCTCAAATCAACATACAAATTTAATTGCTGTAAAGAGAAGCACTGAAAATTTGTATACATATGAATTTTGAACATTTTTTGACGCGTTTCTTTTCCATCTAAAGCAGTGTTTCCCAGCCATGCCCCGGGAGGCCGAACACACACTCGGCAATTCACACCGAATGCTTGCCGAAGTAATGCATCAGTGAGTGTTAGAAAGAGACAGAGAGCCTCTACTCTTGGGGAACACTGATCTAAAGGCGAATTTACACATTGAAGTTGTTCAAAGAAGTTAAAAGAAGTTTGCTCCAAGTTCACTCATACCCTACAAGGTTACTCCAACTAAACGAACTCTAGGGTAAAACGCTAGCTTTTTCGTTTATTTTTTGGTTTTTTTCGACACATTTTCATTGGTTTTCTGCTTAGCGAGGCACAAAACAAACAATTACACACACACACACACTCTCGTATATATGTATGTGTATTGTCCATATCAAATTGATTTCCTTAGTAATAAAGTCATTTTTTTTTTTTTTTTTTTTTTGTGGACAAAACAAAATCGATTAGAAATTTGCTAGTTTAATTTCCAGCTCAATTGCTTGGCAAATATTTGAAAAGCTTTGTTATTTAATATATTGTTACAAAAGGAACAACAACAACAATAACAGCCCTACCCCCCTCCCGCCCATTCCTTACCCTCTTCACCACCCTTAACCAGCAAAATGATCTACAATTGATATAAGTGTAATTTGTAGTAACGTTTTTTGCTAAAGAAACAAAAGTTTCCCACTTTATTTGTATGCCCTTATATGAACATATATATAGATATACATATATATACACGGATATATTGATAAATGTATAACTGAATACAAGAAATTGGTATTCACATTTTGGTTGCAAAAAGAAAAAAAGAGAGAGAAAAAGTGGAAGCTTTTTTCATGGTTTTCGAGCTGGAAAAGTTTGGCAAACATTTCTTCTTCACACACACACACACACACACACACACACTAACACACTTACATACAAACTAATGCTTGATAAAAAAATATATATATTTCAGATAAAAACACACAAAGTAAATTTAACAACAACAACAACAACCACAAACCAAACAAAAACCAAATCTAACTAGTCAAAGCTTGAATATTTTTTAATTTATTCATTAATACAACAACCACAAAACCAAAAAAATGCAAAATTATATAT
This sequence comes from Lordiphosa collinella, assembly GCA_018904265.1. Classification (NCBI taxonomy): domain Eukaryota; kingdom Metazoa; phylum Arthropoda; class Insecta; order Diptera; family Drosophilidae; genus Lordiphosa; species Lordiphosa collinella. The sequence continues at coordinate 367,767 of JAEIFV010000234.1, forward strand.
ATATACATATATATATATAAAACACAAAAACATAAACAAAATTGATATTTACACTTAGTGAGAACAAAAAACAAAAAAGCAAAAACAAAAAAATGGAAAGTAAACGTAAACTGCAAATGTGTAAGAAATAAACCCCGTCCTGCATAAATAAAATTAAATAAAAAGTAAAAAATATAAAAAAAATATCATAAAAAAATGCAAATTTACACAAAACAAAGAATTAAGTAAACAAGTCGCATGTGTTTTTGTCGTAGTCTCATCATTAACAACAACAACAACAACAAACTAAACCAATTTGTGTACTAATTCTCCCTTTTGTCCACTTTTGATTTCCAACATGAAAAAGCATATAAAGAAAAATTTAAATATTAAATGTACTCAAGACAATTGTAATTGCAACAATAATTGTACGCTATATATACTATTATTAATGTGTGGAAGAACAAAAGAACCGACAACAGGCAACAAAACCAACAAACAAAAACATTTAGCCAGGCAGCCCGCCCAGAAAACAACAACCACAACAACGGCCCGCAACTCAAGCGGCCCACGACCTGGCCAAAATTATGCAAAAAATTGTAAAATGTTTCACAACAAAACCAAAAAGAGGAAAAACAAAACATAAAACATAAGAAAGCAAACAAAACCATTTTCAATGTATAATCATATAATTTTCATTTTGAATTTTTGTGTTCTTTTTCGAAATATTTTGCATAAATAAAATAAAATAACAGAAAAACAACAAAACTGTCGACTTCTCCTTTTTTTTTTGGGAGTGGTGAGAGGGAGTCGATAACCAGGCCCGAGATTAGGCCATTTGATTTATTTAAACACTAGCTTTGGTATTTATACATCGGTCATATATTTCAGGCATTATAAAATTCTGATAATGCGCGCGCAGGGAAGTGAATTAGTTTAATCTGAGGCAAAATTGTGGCTAAAGATTAATTTTGTTGGCCAGCGAAATGTTCACAAGGCAGGGCAAATACCAAAATGATTTGTCAAGCAACAGCTGAAGCCTAATCTCCCTGTCCCGCTTGCCGTAACACTGCTAGGCATACCAAGTACCAAAAGAATTTGTCAAAAGAATTTTTCAATTTCTAGACTTTGCAGTTCCCGATAAACAGCGAAGCTGAGGATCAGCGTCAACATGCCAAAAGGATCCGTTTCATGCTCAAATCTAAACATTCAGGACGTTAAAATGGATGTCCCGTCAGTCCAGTCTATTTTAAGTCTAGTTTCAGTGTAGTTTCAGTCAAGTTTTATTAAAGTTTCAGTCTGGTCAGTCTAGCTTCAGTCTAGTTTCAGTCTAGCTTCAGTCTAGCTTCAGTCTAGCTTCAGTCTAGCTTCAGTCTAGCTTCAGTCTAGCTTCAGTCTAGCTTCAGTCTAGCTTCAGTCTAGCTTCAGTCTAGCTTCAGTCTAGCTTCAGTCTAGCTTCAGTCTAGCTTCAGTCTAGCTTCAGTCTAGCTTCAGTCTAGCTTCAGTCTAGCTTCAGTCTAGCTTCAGTCTAGCTTCAGTCTAGCTTCAGTCTAGCTTCAGTCTAGCTTCAGTCTAGCTTCAGTCTACTTCTCATACTATTCGCTACCTAATGTTATTTGTTATTAGTCCTAGCTTCAGTCTAGCTTCAGTCTAGCTTCAGTCTAGCTTCAGTCTAGCTTCAGTCTAGCTTCAGTCTAGCTTCAGTCTAGCTTCAGTCTAGCTTCAGTCTAGCTTCAGTCTAGCTTCAGTCTAGCTTCAGTCTAGCTTCAGTCTAGCTTCAGCTAGCTTCAGTCTACTCAGCTTCAGTCTAGCCAGTCTAGCTTCAGTCTAGCACTAGCCAGCTAGCTTCATCTAGCTCAGTATCATTTAGTTTCAGTTAGTTCAGTTATTGTAGTTAGAGTAAAGTTTCAGTCTGGTTTTCAGACTAGTTTCAGTCTACATTATGTGGGCAACCAAGCTTAGCCCATTATCACCGAGCCAGGAGATGATCTCTACAAAGGCCGCGTTTGTGGTGTCTCCGAATTCTTAAATGTTTATAGCAGGGATGCAAACCGGTCTGAAATAAGGACTGATTCGGTTCAGTGGCTCACACAGTTTTTGAACCACCGTTTCAGTTTAGTTCATGGCTTTTGAAGCCAACTGAACCGTGGTTTCGGTACAAAAAATTCTCAAAGAAATGCAGACACGCGGAAAATTATTCTAAAGGTTTTTTGAGTACAGAGCGTTGAGCAATCCAAATGGAGGAAGGTTCTTTTCAAAATTACCTAAATATATATGTTTGAGGTGGTCGATTTCATCTTTTATCTCTTGGGAAACATCAGCTTCGTACTTCTTCGTAAATTCTCCTGCAGACGTCTGGAGAGTATCTTCGTGGTAAATTTTTGTAAAAAAGACAACACTTCATTCAAATTTTTTGACAGCATTGAATGACCGAATCGATGATGCTGAGGAAAGTGCTGGTCTCGAAATTTTCATCTTCAGAAATGATGTGGATTGCTGGACTTGCGTTAGCATCCAAAAATACATTTGCACGTTTTCCTTTGCGAACTGTTGGCAAAGTTTTAGGAATGTTCCATCATCTTGCGAGAAGTTTACATTCACTCAGAATGAAACCCCATCGACTTCGTATGAACTGCAAATCTGAAAGAAGAGCCCTCAGATTGTCAGCTTCAACGACTATAATAGGTCCTCATACTTGAAGGACGACGTTTCTCTTATTGATAGCACTCAAAATATTGAATCAAATCGACGACATCAAAATACATTCGACCGAATTCATGTATTTTTGAGTACCGTTGAAGTCCCGGAGAGTCTCCGCTGTAAAATTGAGTTTCTTCAGTTCTTCTTGTATTCCAGAAGGATGTTTTGCGAAAGGTTTAACGGCGACAAATTGTAATGGAGAGGGAATTTTCTTTTGAAGGATTTCCCATTGTTGAGGGCTTCCACTGAATATGTTACAACATTTCTGAATAACTCCGAAAAATGTTATAGCTTTTGAACAATATTCAGCGGAATCGACACCACAAAGGTTCAGGATGTGAGCTCCGCACGGTGAATAGACAGCGTATAGATTTTCTTCACAAATGATGCTTTGCGCCCCCTGGTGGATTTGCGATTTCCGAATCGGCATTTGTGGCTCGGCGGGATTCTCGATAGAGTAGCGCCTACGATTGACCAGTCCGACGTGCGACTTCCGAATCAAGCGGTACTGGACGCACTGCACCTACTATTGAAGCGACGTTTCGGGTCTCTCGCGGTGCGATTCGGAATCGGCATTTGTGGCCCCAGACGCTTGACCAGTCGGACGTGCGACTTCCGAATCTTCAAGCGGTACTGGACGCGCTGCACCTACTATTGAAGCGACGTTTCAGGTCTCTCGCGGTGCGATTCCGAATAGAGCTCTGTGTCTCGATAGGAATCCCGATGGAATAGCCTCAACGCTAGTCCATACCGACTTCTGACGTGCAAATAACGTTTCGGCTCCTGACCAAAAGTCCAAAAAGGCCACAACGAGCTACCCACTGCATTCGGTGGGTTTCAGCCACGGCACATGCTTTTCCAATTAAGCAAGGATTTAGGTTGGCTCCCACGGATAAAGATCGACAGACAGAGAAGGGAGTACTGGAGGTCCATCGTATTAATGTTCTTTGCTAGATCGGTTTCTGTATGCTTTAAAGCCAAGGCATTCTTTTCTAGGTCCTAAATTTATTTCAATAGCTTAAAAAAGATGATTGGGCAAATTAAGAACCAAAAATAAAATTTATAAGAAATTTCTAAAATATTTCCATATTGATTTTTTTGAGATTACATAACACAAATGGCTAGAACTTCTTCAATTTTCAAGCTAACGACATGTTCAACCACTAAAGATATTCCGCGATAAGGAGCACCTGAGATCATTTGTCAAATAACAACAACTAAAGGAAGGAGGGTGCTGTGTGCGTGACTCTGGTTAAGTGCTTTACAACAACATTTAGTGGTCCTGTGTTATGAGTTTTGGGAACTTGGGAAATATTGACAAATAGAAAAAGATTTTAGGATGGCCGAATTTGGGATAAAAGGATACCAATAACAAGACAGAACCGTATTCGCTTTACCTCTATAGGGTATCTATTCTCTATGCCGGCACTTAAAGATTGCACTGTGTTAAGTGGAGAATTGCCAAAAGTCCTTCAGCCTAGAGATAGAGTCGTCTGTCTGACCCACTCACTAATTCACTAACTTTCTGAGGTTTCCACTTGATGAGTTGATTTCTGAGCCGCTTCTCTCTCTCTCCCTCTGTGTGTGTGTGTGTGTGTGTGCTCATTATGAGTTTCCACTTCGAGTGCGCTAACAAGCCTTTACAATAAATCACTTGAAAATGTATATGTGAAATCAATGTAAGGCACTTCAGTCTATCAAGTGTCCAAAGCATGAAAATTGACGTACATTTTGATATATGACGACTGAATGGGCATGGATAGGGCCTGCCCTGTTAGGTTGTTTGGGTTGATCGATGTCGAACTGAAACAAAAAAAGTTGCATTGCAATGTAGACCAAACAGATAAAGATCTTGCCAGCACAAACGGAACTTTCCAAAGTGCAACTGTCGGTCGGTACAAGACAAACAACAACTAACACACTTTACCAGCACGGACAAGATAGAAACCAGAAATGGTAGTAACTTTGAAATGCACTTGAGCGTATTGAGAACCCAACATGTGGGTGATAAGCGGCGATCCAGACCAACCAACATTTCTACAATTCCAATTTCCGATGTTTAAGTGTCGTCAGGCGATAATCGTGACAATTTAAATCCCACAGCCTTATCAGTTAGATCAAAAATAGTGCGTGCGGATGCCCAGATGCCAAAATCCCCGCGGAAGTTCATAATTTTTTTTAAACTATTGACAGTTGTTTTAATTGTAGCAAGAGGAGGCGGTGGCGTTGAAAACAATGTACAATATATCTGATAAGTATTTAAACAAAACTTGAAACTTTTCAGTGGGTGCAAAAAGGACGGCTAGAGTTACCCACGTAGCTGGCTATTTGGGGGGCCGCCCCACTCTGGTATGTACAACCCATATACATATGAAGCGATAGCGATAACAAGCCAAGATTGTGCACTTCGCTAAACGGTAGCATTTACACTTGGAAAAATTTTTGTTTACAGAAAGATATTTAGAATTATTGGTCGGAAGTAAAGGTGACCTTTATAGCTGTTTTAGGCTCGCAAGCCAAACTGTAAACTAAGCCGAAAACCGCCAAATAAAACCAAAATGGTTCATCATCTGCCCACATTTTACAAAGAAGTGAAGAGAAGCTCCAACATTAAGAGCATTTCAACTAGCACTCCTCACTGGAACTATATATTTTTCTATCAGGATTCTTTATTCCCCCTAACCAAAATGGTTTTCACAATATCCGGCTCGAAGGACCATTGAACGATTATATAGAAAAATGGGAACATGCTCTTCACGCTCTGAAATGGCTGTTGCTTTTAAATTTCCCCAAAAAACTTTTTAAATCTAATTAGCTTAATTTTGTAGACCCAGAATATCCGGCTCGAATGACCTTTCTATGTTCATAGAGAAATGGGTGCGCGCTCTTCACTTTTAGAGGAAAGATAACTTTTGTTTTCCTAGATATCAGGCTCGAAGGACCATTTGTATGTTTCTGTTAGCTGCTAAGCAAGTGATCGTGGGTTCGATACCGCCTCAGGACATCTTATGAAAAAGTTTTTTCTCTTCAAACTTACACCATCGGTTACCTCCACTAGCTATAGGCGCCAGCTGTGAAGTAACTAACCATGAATAAGGTTTGCCACAAACTCGCTATTTAATAGCTAGAAAGAGTGTTTCTATAATTCTGAAATAGTTTAAGCAGTAGAGTGCAATAACGTTAAAGTGAATTCTGCTAAGAATAATATCCACAGCTTAGACTTCTGACAACAATTCCTCATCATTATATTCTTCATATTTGGTGAAAACCTTTAATTTAGAGCCAAATATGTATTCATTTGTTGTTTTCATTGTTAGAAAAATGTCGCTGAGATGCAACAAATTATGCAAAATAACTTACAAATTCTCTAGGCAACAATTTGTTTTAATTTAAATTATCTCTCTTTACTCTTCCAGTGTAGAACCCTTCTTTGCCATTTAAAATCCAATTCAATCGCATCAAGCCTCGTCCTCCCATTCTAAAGACCGAACTTCATCCATGCAAGTTAAATAGCTAAGCCCTTTGCATACCCACATATAAGTAGGTGGGTGCGTACGCACATAACTTTCCTGATTATCTGCCTGCCCCATCATATCACAACTCTCATATCGCTACGAGTCTTATACAAACAACAAATATGTAAGTAAGTAGTGGACTCTCCATCACGCACGGGAGTTTTATGGCCCGAACTCCCGATCGTCGATATTGTTTGTCAATAAAGGAAAAAAAAAAAACATACGCGCCACATAATCGTCACAATAAAAATAATAATAATTTTTTGTTGCGTTGGACGGAGGGGAATTATTATTATTACTTTATGATGTGAGTTGAACTCGAGTTGACTGCTGGTTTTTGGGTTCGGATTTAGGTTTTGTAACGGGAGCAGTAGACAGCGTGTGGTTTTGGTTAATCAGTGGTGAAAGGAGGAGGGGCGCGAATGGGTGCTTTCATATTAACCGTGGTCACAGGGCAATGGCAAGTGAAGAGATTGGACATGAAAGATTTGGAGAGTTTGTAAGAAGATTTTTACAATAATTTTAGAAAGTTCTTTTCAAACTTTTTTCCGAATTTGTATTAATCGGTGCTATAGACATGAGCCTCAGCATAGCCCTACAAAAAATAGTCTAATGGCCCAAAAGGTGAAATAAGCTGTTCACTGAACTCGCCTTTCAATTGTTCCATCATTTCGTGTGATGGAAACCACATGTCAAATAAGTTCAATCCATTTTGGGCTTTGCGATTTTCAATATTCTTGAATATAACTATAACGATTTTTGACGAACCCAATAAAATGAGCCTCGTCGCTTAAGACAACTTTTCGAAAGTCGGTCAAGCCCGACAATAATATACTCAGTACCTGTGAAGTGCTGCCCATTACCGCGGTGACACGGTGCACCGTGGCGACCGGTGCTGCCCATAACTGTTTTCCATATAACTCGACTATCGTTCATCCGATCTTTACCATTTCTTTGGCGGATCGATAAACAATGTCGATTTGAAAATATATCCATAAGGTTCGAAACTTCTATCTATAAAACTTTGGGAAATATGACCTTTTTTCCATATTGCGGGGGCGGGAGGGGGCGTGGAAAAATTGTAAAATAAACTTGATCTGCCTGCAAGTATAAGAAGTTTTTCTCCCATATATGTCGATCCTCTATCTCTTACCATCTTTAAGATCTGTTTGCTCATACGGACAGACGGACATGTTTGCTCAATCTTATTATACTCTGTGTACCTCTGGTACAGAATATAAAAAGTGGATCTTTATTCAACTTCTCTACGGCCCGTTCAGCAAAGAAACAATGTGGCTACAGTAGGGTGTCCCCACCTTAATCAGGTCATGAAGTAGACCAAAAATAGAACAAACTTCGTTTTCGGTTTCACCAACGAAGCCTTGGTTTACGAACTATGGGTATTTTTTGTAATAATTATTATTTTATTCATGCGATGAACAAAGCTTTAAAAGAGTATAACTCTGGGACTGTAAGACAAAATTTAGATTTTTATACCCTTGCAGACGCATTGAAGGAAGCATCTCCGACCACATAAAGTATATATATTCTTGATCAGACGACGAGCTGAGTTGATTTAGCCCTGTCCGTCTGTCCGTCCCCGTCTGTCCGTCTGTCTGATTCTATGCTAACTCCTCCGTCAGTTTCAAATCTTTTGCTACAAATACGCTACACATTTGTCGCAACCGGCCGTATCGGATGACTATAGTATATAGCTTTCATAGGAATGATCGGTCGAAAAATTAGTTTTAGTGAGAAAAACTTTTTTGTTTTCAATTCAAACGCCTCCAAACTTTCTTATTTCTTAGTTTACTATGCTTTTCCATGATTCCACCAAATTTTAAAAGTTATAAGGCGTTTATTATCGGATGTATAAAAAATTTACGAAAAAATGTTATTTATGGTACCTAAATGAGCAAAAGCATAGCCAAAACTTATGGTTTATGCTCATGAAAGTAAAATTTTGACATTTTTTAAAGATGGTAATTAGAAAATCGTGGTCATTGACCAAGTTATAGGTTTTTCTTTCTTTTTATATTTCTAAAAAATATTTATGGTAAAGTATCCTTTAATAACTAGCCTTCTGCTACCCTTTTTTGGCCGCTTATGCTTTTGTGATATTGGGTTTTAATAGTACTTGGCAGTGTCCATTTGGGCTTACCGATAAAATTTTTTGGTAAAATTCAAAAACAGTGCGAAATACTCGAGCTTAGGGGAAAATTCGACTTGCGCAACCTCTAAACGTCTTCCGAAAAATCCGAAAAAATATCCCAAAAATACTTTACTTTATTTATAAGCTTTCAAAAAATGCCGCTGCAACCGTTAAATTAAGAAAAAGAAAATAGGCGACAGTTAACTTCGGCTTGGCCGAAGTTTTGTATATCCTTGCAGCTTCCATTGAAAACTAAAAAGTTTTTCTAAGACTACTTTTTGGACCTTACTTATCTATAGGATCTATACTATATAGATGTTTGATTTCGACCAAACTTGTAAATTATGGGAAAGCATAATACACTTTTAATTACGAAATTTGGAGGCGATCCCATTTAAAACAAAAAAGTTTTTCTAACTAGAACTTCTTTTTCGAACGATCATTCATACTGCAGCTATATGCTATAGTCATCCGATTTTGACTAAACTTTGTAGAAATGTGTTAAAACATATAAATTAGGAATATGCCAATAAATAGGACGTTTTCATTAAAACAAAAAGTTTTCCTCACTCGAACTAGTTTTTCGACCGATCGTTCCTATGGCAGCTATATGCTATAGTCATCCGATTTCGACCAAGTTTTGTAGAACTGTGTGAAAGTATATAAAAGTAGTGTAGCCAATGATAAGGACGTTTTCATTAAAAACAAAAAAGCTTTTCTCACTAGAACTATTTTTTCGCCGTTCCCGGCCTATAGTCATCCGATTTTGACTAAACTTTGTATAAAAATAATAAGAATAGCCAATAAAAGGACGTTTCTTAAAAACAAAAAGTTTTCCTCACTCGAACTAGTTTTTCGACCGATCGTTCCTATGGCAGCTATATGCTATAGTCATCCGATTTCGACCAATCTTAGTGAAATCATTGAAAAGAATAGTAAATCAAGAAATACATGTTTTGGAGGCATTTCCATTAAAAACAAAAAAGTTTTTCTCACTAAAACTAGTTTTTCGACCGATCGTTCCTATGACAGCTATATGCTATAGTCGTCCGATCCGGCCGGTTCAAACAAATGTGCAGCGTATATGTACCAGAAGACTTCGTGCAAAGTTTGGTGAAGATAGGTTTCAAACTGACTTAGGAGATAGCAGAGAAACAGACAGACGGACGAACGGACGGACGGACAGACGGACAGGGCTAAATCAACTCGTCGTGCTGATCAAGAATATATATACTTTATGTGGTCGGAGATGCTTCCTTCAATGCGTTACAAACATCCGGACAATTTTATAATACCCTCTGCAAGGGTATAAAAATATTTTTTTGGGACAGGCATCTGTTCTTGCACCAGCTGTATTTTGTAAGGTTTTTAACCGAGATCCTTACGTATCATCTACCAGGTGGTCAAGTAACACAAGCCCAATTGTTGAGAACTGCGACGAAATGACACATCGCGATCTTCATTGATTGGCGACGAATTTCGCATCCGAATGAATCACGAACTGTACGAGCTCTATGGGGACACTAAGCTTGTCCAGCGCATAAAACAACAGCGGCTGCGCTGGATAGGACATGTTACCCGTATGGATGATAACGCTCCAGCAAAACGGGAGTACAGTCGGCATGCGAACGAGCTAGGAGGCAAGCCCGGGCCTGGTCGACCGAAGCGGAGATGGCGCGACCAGGTGCATGGAGATTTTGCGGAGCTGGGTGTGTCCTCTTAGTGGGATGTCGCTCGGGACAGAGGCGAGTGGCGGGCATTAGTGACAACGGCCGAGTCCGTAAAACGGTTATGATGATTTTATTACCATCAAATGGCCAAAGAAGAAGAAGAAGAACAAGATCTTTATTGATTCTGGCCGAGAAACAGCAGCAATATTCTTCTAGGTACGCACTCTCCGCACACGGAATGATGGATTAATGTCCAATTACGTGAAACTGGTGTGAAATTTGGTCACAATAGCCTAAATAGCCTGTTTGATGAGTCTATTAGTCGTCATAATAGACTCACTCAACTGGCTATTCAAAAAAAAAAAATTAACGAAATTCTCGACCAATTTGGATAATACAATTCCATGATTTTCAAGCGTTGTTCGTTTGTTAGTCCTTTCTTGGTGAAATGGCAAACCTTACTGAGCATTTCTGGCGTTGCCACTTGTAACGAATCACGCGTTCTGATCAAAAATGTTTAAAAATAGTTTGAAATGTACTTTTACAATATATTCTGAAACTGTTTTAAAATTGAAATAAGATTTTTGTACTTCAATCAAGAATTTTTGTACTTATCCTACTATTGACACGGAAATGGAATGAAAATTCCAGGCAAAATAAACTGCAAAAATTTATGTTTCTGTTAAATATTTTGGAAATCTCGGTAAAGCCTTGTAGAGACTATAAATCAGACCTGTTCCAAATCGGTTTTCGTGTAATCGCTGCTTTTTAATCTAAAATATGAAAAGTAAGAATGTCTTTGGTTTCTAGATCACGTCTTCTTTTTTTGACAAATTGAATCGGATTCAGATGCTTAAGTAATTCCGATTTTTTTCAAACCTAATCTATTAACTTTGGAAATGCTTGTCAGCTTCAATATAACATTGAAATACTTGAGGGTAAAGAAATAGCATTTCTCCGAAAAAACTATGATTTTTTTGGAACAAATTTATCATCTGGACCTGTTGCTCAGTTGGTCATATATTTTTGGATAGCAAATTAATGATACTGTTCCGTTTCTTGGGACTATCATAAAAATACCTTGATTAGGCTTCAGGCAAGCTTTTGTTCATTAAAATCTTTGAATAAACGGCAGAGTTCTTGGCATTTGAGAAAGTCATTCGAATAGACTATGGTCAAAATTATGCAGTATTGATCAACTTCTGTTGTTATTGCTTTCACCGTGTACCACTGTGCCAGCAAATCGGTTATACAAAAATAAAGGCTGCAAGAACAAATATAAGCAAAAACCCCGATTTGGACTGAACGACAAACGTAGCGGGTATCTCTCTGCCGCTGTCCCTGCCAGTATGAGTATGTTTGCGTGTATGTATGTACATATGCATTTGTATATTCATGCCGGCAAGCGATATCTGCACCAGCACCGGCACACACATGGACAGGCATTATCGATATGTGTACCTTATTTATATTTGTTTAACTCAGTTTTTTTTTTTTTTTTTTTTGTTTAATACCTATTTGACTTTAATAAGTGATTGTTGTAGCATTTAAAGTGTCCAACGTTGCGCCACTCCGTCTCTCTCTCTGTGTGTGTGTGTGTGTGGCATGTGCCTGCGCCTGCTGAGCCTCCCAAACGGCAATGATGATGTCCCCACTGCCAGTTCCATCCAGTGCCCGTACGTCAGTGTCAGTTGGAACAACGTTGTCGTCGAACTAAAACTCCAACTTTTAACGTACTTTTTGCGCCGATCGTGTGTGCGTGTGTGTGTGTGTGTGTGTGCCAGAGGGAGAGAGCTTAACTTAACTTATAACGCATGCGCATCTGCATTGGAGGCGACCGTCGCCCTTTTTATGGCTTATTGAAATCGCCAGTCAAAAAGCGCGCGCACACTCGACCGAAACGCTCCGGAAAATGTAGTGCCAACGTCGAAATTCTTACCAATAAATCAAAAACGGTGACGCGACCCATTAAAGCAATTTGTACACAAATTATTAAGTGATCGGTTGCCTTAAAAAGCGATCGAGGCTCATCAACCTGAAGCAACAACTTCAGCTGTCAGCAAATAATTGTAATTGGCTCAAACTACCCCCACCCGCCACCCGCCACCCTTAAGAAATTGAAAAGTTGCCCAATTGTTTTTGTTTTTTTGATTGTTATTCTGCTGTGTTCAACTCATTATCCTGTGGCAAGGATATCCCTGGCAGTGCACGCCAACTGTTTTTTAATTATGAGCAATTATAATCCAAATTGTGGTTACTTCGAGGATTGCGGCTATTACACGAGCAATGTCTATCAACAGGATTATTGCATGCAGCCGGATTATGAATATAACAAACAAGTCTACGAGTAAGTACACAAATCTGAGGGGAGATGGGGGGCGGATGTCTGTGAAAGTGCCGTCGGTAAACTTTGGAATTATTATTTTGGTTTTTAATTTGCAACTTCTTTGCAAAAGCTAGCTTCAACTTGAAATGACTTTAGAAATCTTTTCTGATTCTGTAATCAACGAGAGAAATAGTATTTCAATAACTTGATTGTCATAAGTTATCATCAGGAAATTTTGACAACATTTTGCAGAACTTTGTGAAAGCTTATAAAACTCATAATTGCTAATTTTAAGAACGCTTACGCTGAAAACCAAAGCTTTTACTCTCTAAGGCCTTGCGCACACATGCAGCTGAAAGATGAACTGACTGCAAAGCCAAAAAGCTTTGCTTGAAGAGAGTTTGATTCAGCACACCGATAATTTTGAAAGTGCGCACTCATGTTGCTGAGCTGAGCTTCTATCTCAATCATTTTCGTTTCGTAAGCATTGTGTCGCCACTTTGGTTCAATAGATCTTGGTCGAATAAAACGAAGACTAACCTTCGACTGCAAGAATATCCAATTCATATATGATAATGCAGATCGATAAGTTTGATTTCGTATCGTATTATAAGAATCATTGCTTTGAATCAATTAATCCTGGCTATTTAGTATTCCATTTCCCAATCATTAACCTACATGACAAGATATGAAATAAATAATTTGAATGAGCAAAGATCTTTTAGGAACGGATATTTAATGAACAATTTGGTGTTTTTGTTGTAAATTGCTTAAGCAATAACTGAAAGTTTTTAATCACTTCAACGTGGATATCAAGTTTCCCAAAATATTAAACGATACCAGCTTAAAACTATTAAAAACGTATTTACTTTATATAATACTGGTTGGGAAAATAAGTGAATTTCTCGATGTTATTTCACTGGCCTTTTTAAGAAGGAAAATCTTTGGGTTAGCATGAGGACTATGTTGATTTGATGTCCTAGCTTTTTGTAAGGGGTTTGAAGATATCGGTTAAGGCGGTTAAGGTGATTCCCACAATTCAACCAAATTGCACATTTGTCGAATATTTTCATTGAGGCTTATTGACTTGCATCCGAGATTCAAAAAACCTCTTAAGAAAAAATCAGATCTGTTCAAGGGCGTAGCCAGCTTTCCAAAAAGGTAGGGGCAGCTCTGTCAAATTTTTCTTAAATGATACTTTAATGATACTTTTTATACCCTTGCAGAGGGTATTATAAAATTGTGCGGATGTTTGTAACGCATTGAAGGAAGCATCTCCGACCACATAAAGTATATATATTCTTGATCAGCATGACGAGCTGACTTGATTTAGCCCTGTCTGTCCGTCCGTCCGTCCATCTGTCCGTCTGTCTGTTTCTATGCTATCTCCTCCGTCAGTTTTAAGGCTATCCTCACCAAACTTTGCACGAAGTCTTCTGGAACATATACGCTGCGCATTTGTCGGAACCGGCCGGATCGGATAACTGTAGCATATAGCTGCCATAGGAACGATCGGTCGAAAAACTAGTTCTAGTGAGGAAAACTTTTTTGTTTTTAATGAAAACGTCCTTATCATTGGCATACACTTATTTTATATACTTTTACACATTTCTACAAAGTTTGGTCGAAATCGGATGACTATAGCATATAGCTGCCATAGGAACGATCGGTCGAAAAACTAGTCTTAGTGAGAAAAACTTTTTTGTTTTTAATGGAAACGCCTTCTAAGTCCGTATTTCTTAGTTTTGCTATCCTTTCCCATGATTTCACTAAATTTTGTCGAAATCGGACGACTTTAGCTTATAGCTGCCATAGGAACGATCGGTCGAAAAACTAGTCTTAGTGAGAAAAACTTTTTTGTTTTTAATGAAAACGTCATAATCGTTGGCATACACTTATTGTATATACTTTTACACAATTCTACAAAGTTTGGTCGAAATCGGATGACTATAGTATATAGCTCCCATAGGAACGATCGGTCGAAAAACTAGTTCGAGTGAGAAAAACTTTTTTGTTTTTAATGAAAACGTCCTTTTTATTGGCATATTCGTATCTTATATACTTAAACACATTTCTACAAAGTTTTATCAAAATCGGATGACTATAGCATATAGCTGCAGTCTGAATGATCGGTCGATAAAGAAGTTCTAGTGAGGAAAACTTTTTAGTTTTAAATGGGACCCCCTCCAAATTTCGTAATTAACAGTGTATTATGCTATTCCATGATTTCACCAAGTTTGGTTGAAATCAAATATCTATATAGTATAGATCCCATAGAAAAGCAAGGTCCAAAAAGTAGTCTTAGTTAGAAAAACTTTTTGTTTTCTTTGGAAGCTGCAAGGGTATACAAAACTTCGGCCGAGCCGAAGTTAACTTTCCCCTATTTTTTATTTTAGAAACTCTGACAATCGATGATGTGAATCGTTGTTCAAGCTCATCAGCCAGCGTTTCAGCTCATCCTTCCGTGCTCCTGGCCAACAATCCATCTGACTTCAGCTAAGAGAAACGAGACTTGGTTCAAGTGCCAAACTTATTTGTCAATTTCCAAAGAGAATAATTGTCACTGGAATCGTCCAAGGCATTCTCCAGCATCGTATTAGTCTCATTTTGTTTCAGCAGTAAAAGGGCTTTCTTAACTCTATTAGCCACCCTATGTATAATCTCCTTCACCCTCTGGTCTCGAGTCCGCAAGTATTCACAATGTGGTCGTCTCTTAACTCTGATTAAATCCGCTATTTCTTGGAGCGATCTAAGAATAAACTTCCAAGAGCAATTCGTTCTTACAAAATTCTAGAGCGAAACAGGATAAATTCAAGGGCAGTTTCTTATAATTGAAACTGCAGTTCTACGTGAGAGTGCCCATTCATCTCCCACGTAGCACTCTATAAAAAAGATTCGTTGCAAAACCTCAACTTTAAATAGTATCTGCATCTTAGTTTTTCTCTTTATTTTTCCTTTTATTATTTTGAGTGACAAATTTGGCTTCGCCTTTAGCCACCACCCGCCTTTTCCGGCCCGTCTCTTGTCCGTGACACTTCAGCCAATCACATGCTTCATTATAGGCCCATCAATTGCCAGCCAGATGCAAATTTCATTGTGTTATTTTCGCATTCGCATGCAACAATCCTGCGCATGCGATGCCCTTTTTTTCGACACAACTGGCTGACAAACTGGCATTAAATGTCACAAAGTCACGCGTCTCACGCGAAAAGCAACAGAAATAACACGGAAAATGTACAAAAATTGTGAAATGTATCAATTTCTGATTTCTGACTGGGAACTTTTCCCCGAGTTTTTGCCAAGTTTTTTTTTGTTTTTTGCCTTGTGCTGTCCATAATCGAGTCGGGGCAAGTGGACGACGGCTTTGACAGCACCGTTTAAGGTAGAAATAAACATAAAAAAATAGAAAGAAACAACCTTTTGTGGGTGACAGTTTCACAAGAGACGATATTGAAGTAAATTCAGTCAGGGTTGTCGAGTGTCATATTAACTCAAAGTTTTACGTGTTGGGCTTTGTATTTAATTTGTACGAAAGCTGTGCGCTTTGTTGTTGTCTGATTCTGTCTCATGGTGCCATAGGCCAACTGCGGGCTAGATATATATTGGAATGCATCATTTTTGTTTTATCCTTCGACAACTCTGCCACACAAGTTCTTAACGTTAAGACAAAATCGTTTTAGAAAAACAAATTGAAAGCGAAAAAAAATATGCAAATTATCCCACGGGGTGCAAAAGTCGCGCGCGTATTAAACGCATTCAGAACATGCAACTTCCCACACTTGTATACCCTTTCCAAGCAAGGGCCTAATCATTGTTAAGCTGTATAAATTATTTGAAAATTGTGTTCTGGGTGCAAAAAATTACTAACTCAATTCAGTCTTGTTTGTTTCTAATTAAAAGGAATTTGATTAGTTACAATTTTAGTCATATTACTTTCAGTTGCTGTCTGTTTTCTTAACAAACGACCTCTACACAGCCACAGCTACTGTTCATCTTTTGTCCAAATGTATTCTGAATGTTGAATTTTCTGGTTGATTATTGAACCAAAATCAAACCTCGACCTTGAGCCTGCTAACATTCACTTTGACAAAAATCAAAACAGGTCGGTAAACTCTATATTCAGATCGAAAGAAATATTAATATATATTTTTCAAATATCCGACAATCCTTTTTATAAGTATTAAGTACTGAGTATCGAGAAGTCAGTATTGAGTAATGAGTATTGAGAACTGAATATCGAGTAGATCTGTATACTCGAGTATTAAGTTGTAAGTATTAAGTAGTGAGTGTCACCCACAAGCAAAAGTCGGAGCACATCTTCTTATCCCATCTTATATACTACCTAGATCGCAGTTATCTGCCTACTTGAACCAACTTTCTTCAAATCATGTGGTGTCTGGACTTGCACCCCCGTCCCCTTATGGTTTTAACCTTTTCCATCTCTCATGACGCCTTGTGACTGTCTAACAGTCAACACTAATCTATCGAATAATTCCGTATAATATAATTTGATAATGGTCTTTCTTGGTGATGGTTTCATAACAATGTTAGCCAAAGCTAAGCCTGTATCCTTTCCATAAGATTGCTTAAAAGTTATAAAATTTTTGATGTGAAACATTTTTAATTTCGATACGGAGGATTTGAGTAGGAGTAACATTTGATTTCAGCGTCACACGTCACTCTGACATGCCAAATTTTGTGGTGTTGTTAAGATGTTGGTGTTGTTATTTAGTGGTTTTAGTTTTTAGGCTCGGTTTTAGGCTTTGGTTTGGTATTGGGTTTTAGGTTTTGAGTTTTTTGGTTTAGTTTTTTGGGATTTTGGGTTTAGGTTTTCAGATTTTGATTTTAAATTAAGGTTTAGGTTATCGAGCTATGAGTATCGAGTAAGTGAAAGACGGACCACTTTTTATACAGAATGTTTTACATCAATGCTTCGTGAGTGTTGGCCACACCTCACAGAACCTCAAAGGAGGAGGGAAGGTCATAACTTGCGTCACCATCGACCAAACGCGTGACGGTGCGACAAAGTCAAAATAGGATAGTTATGGATGATCCATTGGATGATTTTGGTATCCATTTGGACTACAAAGTAATTAATGCTATTTTTTGCATATTAAAATATCCATCTAATGTTAAATTGACCTTAGATTTTTTTAACAAAACTGAAAATCGTCAATCGGATATGAAAAATAATATTTTTATTATCCAATCCAAATGGATCTTCATGGATCTTTTTTTCTGTGCAGTAAAGCATCTAGTCATTTCTTTAGCTCTCAGCATACAATAGGTCCTGTGGTGCAGATGGTAAGATCGTTGCCTTAAAACGGCGAGGTTGAGGGTTCAAGTCCTCTAGTTTGAGTTAAGTTATAGCAAGTTAAGCATCTTCTCCAAACCAAATCTGATCAGATTTACAGAGAACTGTAAGAGGATTTATAAGCTACCATCGTACTGCGTATTACCAACTTTTCTCTGTTAATTCGAATAATCAACAAGGCGTTCTGGAAATCAGACTTATACAATAAGGTCATAAATAAAAATATATATGTTTTTGTTTTTAAAATAATAGCACGGTTTACATTTTCTGTCTTCAAAAGAAATTTTTGGATATCGAGATGCCACAGTTTAGATTTTTAAAATTTGAATAGTGGATCGATGGAAGAGTCGTTGAATCCTTCCGAAACATTTGGTGGCGTTGGCAGTTGTTCGGAAGTAGGTCCTTTTAGGGAGTTTAATTTTCAATTAAATGAATTTCATTTTGAGCGACACTACCTGAGCAGAATCCGTCCTTCCTTAATCTGGGATCCAAAATGGTTCCAATGTTGATCATATTTCGGTTCTCATAGTGGGAAAGTCTTATATTTATTCTTTCAAGAAGACCATGGCAGACCCATTGAACTTCTTGGGTGTTGCTGCTTCAAGTACTTCACTATGTAGACTGCATATAATGGGAATAAACAATGATAATCAATCGTATTCTGCGCCGCTTTTAGTTTTGAAGAAGTTATATCGCTGGTCTTAAAATATTGAACAATTTTCTTCCATTTTACATGTGTTTCCTAAGTGCAGTTCAGTTATAAACCATCATGCGCAACCAAATAGTGTCTTTTCTTAAAAAGATTGCACGCACTTACAGCATTTCTAGAAATGCGAAATTCTCTGCTCCGATAGTATCGATATCGGTATCGAATTCACAACGATCGATAGCGCAATCGATGGTGCACTCTTCTTTGTTAGATGTAAGAAATAATATATTGTCTTTTTCTATCGTTCCCTGCGACATTAGACATAACTTTGTTAAACTATACATCTATACATAAGTGTACATATAAAAGTGAAAGTATGTATGTCAATATATTTGTCCATTATAGGCGTCTTAACCTCTGAACCGATCTTCACCAAATTTTTACAGAAGATTCATATCGATCAGGAAAGAGTCATAGGATATGTGTCACGTCTTTAAACTGGTTCAAGAGCTGTTAAAAAGGTTCAAAAGTGGTTCAAAGCTTCTAAGAGCTTCTAATTTTTGCACAAGAGAAAGGTACCTACAGTTTAACGCCGAATCGGAACGGCAGTTTGAGTAGCTTTTGCATGGCTAATTACTACAAAGGTGGCGCCAACAGCAGAGAGTGGTGACCGGGTGTAAAGTTTTAATCAAAGAAAAATCTTTTCATTAGATGTTCCGAGTCGGAATCGAACCTGGTCGCGCACACTAGCCGCTGAGCCACCCGGCCACGTATTAAGGAGTTGGGTATTTTGCTGGTTCAGAACCGGTTTGGAGCCAGTTCAAAAGTGGTCCTCAGTCATATCTCAGTGGTAACTTAAGCTAAGAACCTGAAATTTGGTGTGCAGACTGGTACAATGAAGCTCGACATATTCCCATTTCCAGTGGTCTGAAGGTGTATAATGTTAGTGTTATATCTTATAAGATAAGATGGAATAAGAGAAGCTCGGCTTGGCCTTTTGAAGTTGTAAAGTCAATTAAAGAGAGAAATTGTCTACATCTGAAACACTAATTTTCCCAGAAACACACCTAAACGACTAGAAAGGCGCCTCAAAATATCTGTTGATGCTGATCCAGATTATATTTACTTTAAATCAAAATATAACTTTTAACCAAAACCAGCAATTCGACACGTTCCGAAACCGAAAACCGTTTCAAAAGTAATTCCTATTGATCTACATGAAGAGCATTTCGCATTCGACCAACTTGGTAGGAGAAAAATATTATTTGGTCTGCGCTTTGTTTACTTCCTGGCAGTGGCTCATCCAACGTCGTTGGCGACGACATGTGCACACATTCCCAGGCATTTGAAGCTTTCGATTTTTGTTGTATAGTTGTTATTTTTGTTGTTGTTGCTGTTTTTTTTTTTGGAGTACGTTCAACTTGACTGGCTGCGTTTCCGAAATGCTTCTCCTGGAGTTGTTCCATTTTTTTTCGATTATTTTGTTTTATTAATAAAAACGTAGTAAAATTATCTTTTCGAACTTCATATTTCAGTGCAAATGTGTGTGTGTGTCTGTCTGGAGGGGTAGCGTGTCCTTTAATGTCCTTCAAGTTGCTGCTTTTTTTTCTACATGTTTGGGTGTACTCCAAAAGACAAGTGTGCAGAGAAGTTCCGCTTTTGTGAATGTCAAAACAAATTGCGGGATAACATGAACTTGTTTTTTTTTTTTTTGTGGTGTTTTTGTTTTTTTGCGCCCAACTTTAATTAACAAACGTACCTGCCGCAAACACCAGAGCCAGCACCAAAACCCATCAATGAATGCCAAAAATAACATGACATAAAATACAAATAAATAGAATTGGTTTTTGTATTTGGCAAACAGCATTATCCGAGATAAGCCGAGGGTTCGATGCAACGATTATGGACAAACCCAATTAAGGCCGAAATTTGTTAAACTCCCCGGCTGCATGTGTGTGTGCGTGTTTTCCAAACGATTGCACTAAACATGTGTTTTGGTTTTCCAAAACGAGTGAAAAACCCCGAAAGGTGACAAAGTGGAAATAATGCGCATTGTTGCTTTTGCTCACCTTTTCCGCCAGGACTTATCATGGCGATCGACCGACCAAGTGTGTGCGAGTGTGCGTGTGTGTGCCCATTCAGTTGGTCACAATGCCGTAACATTGGCTTAGGGCCAAGACACTGTGCGAAAATCAGGGGCTTAAGGCCGACCGATATGCGATCTCTTTCGCTCGGTAGCCAATTTCTTTATTGTTATGCCATTAAATGTTAATACCATTTGCCTCCCTACGGCTTTAACTGCAGTTTTGATCCTTTGAACTGCATTTTGGCTTTGCCGCAACCTTTTGGGATCTGTTGGGTTTGGTGTTTTCTTAGCTGATTTTAAATCAAATTGTTTTTAATTGCCTCATCGATTTCTTGGAAATATTGTGACAGTTCCACGGCGACATGTGTGTGTTGTGGGCGGTTGTCAAACTGAAATCCGTGAAGGGATTTTGTCAGTCAGCAGGCAATTCAAAAGGAGCATCATAGAAAACCACAAAATTATAGCACAACTTTCTTAATTTTTGTGCAATTTTATTGAGATTATATTGAAAAAGGTTCCCATATAAAATGTTTTAGGAAAATGTCTTTTCACTTCTCAGCTCATTAACCATTAATAAGATGACATTCAAAATCGATTTTTTTTTTAAATGCAAAACGATTTGATGCGTTCGGCTTAGAGAAAAAATTTAGATAAATTACTTCCTACTTTCGATTCCTCTTTTCTCCTGCCATCCCTATTGAATTGTGAGGACAACGACATCGAGCGGATGTTGTGCACTCCACGAGTGCGAGCAGACAATCCCATTGACAACAAAAAAAAGATGCTGTTCAGCCGGCTGGCTGTGAGGATCTCTCATTCTCTCTCTCTCTGATTGTGAGTGGGCCATAAACCCAAAAACCTGACAAATGGGTTTTCCTTGGCATGTCCCACAGTGAGCGAGCACGCTGCTCGGTCAGTTGGTCAGCTCAACTTCCTCTTCCTTTACGCGTTCATTTCCACTTCCTTCACAGCTTGACGCTTTGGGCAGATACATTTTTGCAATTTATTTCCAATGCCCAAGCAATTTTCAATTGCAATATTATTTTCATGAATGGGCTGCGCAGCAGGAAAAGCGAGGGAAAAGATGTTGTACATTTTTGTGTTGTGGCTTTTGTCCTCGACGGGGCCAAGAGTGTGAATAATTAATGCATTTTGATTTGAATTGATTAAGAAAGGAATGATAAAATTTGGAGAAACTTAAGCTACTCACCAAATTCATGGCGTTAAATCCATTCTAAGATATGTCTCTCAACCAAGACTGCTACACACAAAAAAAATCTTGTGGGTAGAATTAACTACACCAAAATTTTATTTAGTCATCAATTTGAAACTATTGAGTAGTATCAAGTTGATATTATCGAAAGTATTAAAATGATATTTCGAAAATATCAAATTGATACTAGCTAGTATCAGGCTAAGACTATTTTGTATTAATTTTGTAGTATCAATTTGATACTAACAACTATCATTATGATATTCTGACTGTCACACTTTTAATATCATTTTGATACTAGCTCACCTCAGTTAAACATTTTTCTTATCAAGTTTAAGTACCAATTCAGTTATCAGTAAATTACCATTAAAACTAAAACTTAAACATTTTAAAACTGATTTATTTTATTCTGTATTCTTACAAAACGTATTTTATGACTATGGGAAACTTTGTACTCTCATATTTCAACGGATGTTATTCAAATACAGAAGTCACTAACATGCGAACCCTATTGACATATTGACGGGCTGTCCGAATAATTATCATCCCAGCTTGAGAACTTTCTTTAATATCGCAGCGTAAGCATTGATTCTCTCATCTTGAATAGTGCAGAAATAGCGCAGAGTACGTCCTCCCTAAAAAGTTATATTATTAATTTTCAAATGTGTGCAAGGAACGATGATTAAATGTTTATCTGCTCACCTTTTCAATATAGAGCTTGTGCTCCATATTGAAATACATTAATTTAGTCTTGAACACGTCGTCTGGGGGATTGTTTTACAAAGCTTTTACTTTAAGCAAATTAACGCAGTGTTTATGTCAATCGTCATGCGCCTACTGGTCTGCCAGCTCAGCTGTTTTCGTTTCACATCGTTTTCGTTCGAACTTTCATAAAATCGTGCCGAATTTTCGGTACGGGAGTTCGAACCCTTTCTAAAGCCTAAAGTTTGATTCGCGGATTGGTTCCTGGCAACCCTGAACACAGAACTTTCCAGAATTTCAAAACATTTGTCGATGCATGTACTCCTGGACAATATTCAATGGAGCCGATAACATCATTCACAGATTTTATATATTTTTGAATAAATTTCTCTTAGATTGAAGTTAATAAAGATTGTTTTGCTGAAGATTTTGGGACAAATGCTTGGCATGAAATCCAACCGTTATAAAAATCACCTATAAACTGGCTGTTGCAAATGATATACATTTTGAACCTTCGTCTTAAACATTCTGATCTCCGACCATATAAAGTATATATATTCTTGATCAGCATGACGACTCCGTCTGTCCGTCCGTCTGTCCGTCTGTTTCTATGCTATCTCCACCGTCAGTTTTAAAGCTATCCTCACCAAACTTTGCACTAAGTCTTTTGATACAAATACGCTGCTGTCTGCCTCTCTGCTGTTGGCGATCGGTCGAAAAACTAGTTCTTGTGAGAAAAACTTTTTTGTTTTTAATGGAAACGTCCCTTACGTTGGCATATATTTATTTTATACACAATTCTACAAAGTTTTGTCAGAATCTGATAACTATAGCATATAGCTGCAGTACGAATGATCGGTCGAAAAAGAAGTTCTAGTGAGGAAAACTTTTTTGTTTTAATTGGGATCACCTCCAAATTTCGTAATTAACAGTTTGTTATGCTTTTCCATGATTTCACTAAGTTTGGTCGAAATCGGAAATCTTTATAGTATAGCTCCCATTGAAAAGTAAGGAAAAGTTGTCTTATTTAGAAAAACAAACTGCAAGGCTATACAAAAGTGGCCGGGTGGCTCAGCGGATAGTGTGCGCGACCGCTGTGAAAGAAGTCGTGGGTTCGAAACCGCCTCGGAACATCTAATGAAAAAGTTTTTTCTTTGAATAAACTTTACACCCGGTCACCCCTCTCTGCTGTTGGCGCCAGCTTTGTAGTAATTAGCCATGAAAAGCTTCTCAAACTGCCGTTCGAATTAGGCGTTGAACTGTAGGTCCCTTTTTCTTGTGCGAAAATTAGAAGCGCACAAGCCAAGAGATTGAGAGAGGCTCGGCTTTCGCCCTGTGTCAAGCCATTTTACAAGGGAATACAAAACTTCGGCACTTCCTAACTGTACTACTATATTTGAATAACATCCGTTTTGACATATTAGATTACATTTTTTCCCATACTTGCAAAATACATTTTGTAAGAATCTATACATCTATATAAAAGTGAAAGTATGTTTGTATGTTTGTCCCTTATGGGCGTCTAAACCGCTGAGCCGATCTTCACGAATTTTTCACAGTAAGTTCATGTTGATCAGGAAAGTGTCATAGGCTAAGTCTCATGTCTCTGAAATGGTCCAAAGGCCGCGAAATTTGCAAAATTATACCGTTCATCCGATTGCAATGAAAATTTGGGAATGGATGAACGCTTGCCCGAGAAGGGCAAGTAGAAAAAATTTGCGAAAAACGGTCTAAAAACCGCGAAAATTGCAAAAATTACGTTTTCGCTAAGACTTTGGAAAATTGATCGACGCTTGCCCGGGAAGGTTTCCAAGTAGAAGAATCCGCGAAATTTGCAAAATCATAAGAACCCGGGCGACGCCGGGTATTCAGCTAGTACAGAATAGTTTATTGGCAGTTTTCTGATAACTGAATTGGTATCTAAACTTGAAAAGAAAAAAAATTTAAGTTGAGAAATGCTAGTATCAAAATGATACCAAAAGTTTGTCAGTCAAAATATCAAAATGATAAATGTTAGTTTTAAATTGATACTAAAAAATTTATACAAAATAGTGTCAGCCTGTTACTAGTTAGTATCAATTTGATATTTTCGAAATATCATTTTAATACTTTCGAAAAAATCAACTTGATACTTGGATTATTAAAGAGAATTTGATATTCAATAGTTTCAAATTGATGACTAAATAGTGTCATTTTTATGACTACTTTTTTTGGGTGTAGAGAATGTCGCAGGATTGGAGAACTTCCTCAATGTGAGCAGTCAGATTTAAATCCGTACGCCAAACGTGGTTAAATGTGAATCTCGTCACCTATACCGTCTACTCAAACGCTTTCTTTCTGTATTATAATTCATATTGTTACTTTCCATAAAAGGTCTTCAACGCTAAGTTATACCAAAATCTCCAGAGATTTCGTATACCCTGGAAATGTCGTTGGAAAAATTGTTTATTAGGGTGAACCGAAACTTCGATGAGGAGGTCCGGTTCGGGTTCAAGGAGTCAAAAAAAAAGCATGGTCAGGTTCGAGAACCGAAAAAACCCGAACCGAACCGGTTCTCAGGGGTTCGGTTCCGGACCTGATCATATTCAAATTTACTTACTAAGGATATGACTAAATTTTGAATCAGAATTTTAATCGTATCGACTTGATTTACAACAGTTTGTCGATCACTGATTTCTAAGTCCGTCTCTACGCAGTCTATTAACTGGCTTCATAGGTCTTTCCCCAAATACCAGATCGTTCAATGTGTTGCTAAGAACTCAAGTAGCTCAAGTAAACTGTCCTTCAATTATTTGTTTCCTACAGGGTGGCCGATGAATATTGCTACATTAAGTGTGAAGTGTGAAGAGCAGTTTTTTTAATGGAAAATATAACTACTCTGTACAATTTTCATTTCGGACTTTCACACGCGCATGATGGCTCTTAATAACCAAATGTAAATGTGAAAACCTGAAGCTTTCGTGCGGTATTCAGACTGCTTTATGAAAAATGTAGACATTAATTGGAAATCAGCTGATATTCTCATGTGGTGTACTTTTTGGCATAGTCTTTTGATTTCTACATGTAGCAGAAACTTTTTCTACATGCCATGTGTAACTTTTTGATAAGCAGGGCAAACTACGATTCGTTTAGGATTGCTGTTTTTACACGCGCTGTGTAGCAAATTTTGTTTTCGTTGTGTAATATAATCGGATCATAGTAAAAATTAGAAGAGATCAAAAAGCTACAACGCCAAAAAGCGCAAGAACCTCCCGGTCCTTTCATCAGTAGATTTTTGCTTTCAACTCCTATCCAAATTCTATTCAATATTAGTATTATTTAATATGGTTGCGTGTGCGATGGCGCAACTGGTTCAGACGGATCATTTAGTTTAATTTGAAAGAGTCGCCAAATCTAATAAATTCAGTCTGGATTCATAGCAAAATAAATTGAGTTTTTAGGCTGGTTAACAAAATTCGAAATCCACCAAATCAAAAAGGCAACCTTCTTGGATTCTAAAATCTAATTAAAAACACATCTAATATTGAATGTGCATGGCACACATGTCCATCCAGCTGTATTTACACAATTTTTGCTGCCTAAAGATGCGGCCTGGTAAATAGAAGAATCGCTTTTGTTTCGCCTCAAGTAGAACGGCAGCAGTAACGCCTTCATTTCCGCAAATCAAAGCAATTCCCTGGAATCAATATCAAATGGTTGCGACAACAAACAAAGATCACGCCAAAAAGGCAAAAACTGACCAAAGGGCCGGGCCGGGCTGAACCGAACCGATGCTGCCATGTTAGACAAAACCAAAGATCAATCAAAACGAAGAAGAAAAGGTGAATGAGGAACTTCCTTTGGCTGCAAAGTCACTTTTTTTTTGGGTAAATCACTTCCGCGCAACGAATCTGGAACCCAAAAATTGTCATGGCCGTCAGTGGCCAGAGGGAGAGGCAAAATGGAAATGAAAATGAAAATGAGAAAAAGGGCAAAACCGGAAGGTAAATTAAAATGGATGACAATGGGATGAGCGGGGCTGCTTATAAACGAGCATTGAATGAATGGCTGTTGAGCGAGTGTGAGTGTGTGCGTGTGTGTGTGTGTGTGTGTGTGTGTGTGCATGGCACGCTGCTGCTGGGCTGCTGCCGCTGCAAAGCAAACACCTTTGGCCAAAAATTCCATGTCCTTTGATTTTTTACGCTCAATGCCAAACGAAGCGTTTAATTGGGGTTGTTAGACGCCCGCCCCTAAAAATTACCCAGACATGAAAATCTGTCGCGCGGTTTCCCTTCCCTTCCCCAGCCCCTGCCCCGACCGTTTTTCTGACATTCAACATATTTTATTGCATTTGTATAGATGTTTAAAAGCTGAAATGAGAATGGATATAAAACAGCCTCGAGTTATTGTTGTTAATTGTATCTGTCCGGGGCTCATTCACAATTCGTAAAAGGCGTGGCAAAGCCTACGCCGAGCATTGTCACACTTCAGTTTGGAGATTTTTTTTTTTGGCAGCTGCTGCTGCTGCCGCAAATTGAAGAGTGTTTGGTATTTCTTTTTCTTTCAGGCCAAATTGGGTAATAAGGCAAAAACTATACGGAATAAGTGGACAATGGAGTGTCAGTTTTTTATAAGAATCTCTTGCTTTAGCATAGGGAAAATAATTTTGGCTTAAGAGGAAGACAGAAACCTATGCAGGATTTAGGTTTCCAATAAAATAAAATCCCATCGAGTCGCTTAAAATCCAAGGCTGTAAATTGATTCAGAACCGGACAATCGAAATGGATCTGGAGCAAGAACCAAACCTTCCAAGTAAATGATCTCCACAACACAAGGGCGTAGCCAAAGTTGTATTGAACTGGCTTGGAGCATTGTCCACCGAAGGCGCGTCTTGGAAATCATATCCCAATTCGCGATATTGGGACTTTGAAAAGGAAAATAATGATAATCAAGCTTCGACGTAACGTCTTAAAAGTAAAAGCAATAATGTTTTAAATATCTAGTCGTGAACCATGGTATGCATCAAAATTTGGTGTGATATGTTGAGGTACATTTGTGCGAATTGAACCTTAGACTTTACGACGTGATCTTTAGATGTAAAAACACAACCAAAGTGCTTCATTGCCTTCGCTTCTCTAAGGCATGGATATGAGGAGGGTAAGATGTGGTGTAGTGATCATAGTTTCGTTTTTCAAATATAACTCGACAACAACTCAATATTTTTGCGTTCTGTAAATTTTTATTTTAGTTAAAAGACGCATTTAACTTTGCTCATCATTCGTTTTTGGGAATTTTTCATTTCATTTTGAAAAAATGTGATTTATTGACATTTTGAAAATTTGTGGAGTGCCATGAGCCACCCGTTAAAGAGTTTAAAATTAGTGTTTTTTAGCACTTTATTAAATCAAAAAATGATAATTGTTCTCATATTCTAAATTAAAAAAACAACATGAAAAGTCGAGCAATTGTAGCGTGCACGTTTGCTGGTGGCTGTTTACGTTCGTTTGCCTTTCTTTATAATGTTTTTTTTAACCTTTTGAAGAGTTTCTTTCTTTTTTTTTATTGTAAAATTTTCTAATTCGGAAGTCAAAACCGACTCTTTGGCAATTGGCTCTCAACACCCATATATCGCATTTTTTGTGTGACGCCAAAAACCCAAAACACAACTTCTTTTCAAAAATTCATATTTGACCCAAAGATATTTCTTGTAAACTTACTTTTGGGATTCCGAGAAAGGTTTTAAGTAATACTCACAAATCTGAGAAGAAAAAAAAACTTTGAAAGCCTTAAAAAAATCGAGTTCTGGTTCACAAACTTAAAGCACGTGTTGACTGATCGGTTGCTGGTCAAAAGTTAGGTAATACGAAGAGAGAAAGTTCACATAAACAAACAGCTAAAATTATATAAATTATATTTGTGGCCAATACCCCATCTTCCCCTAATAAACTCATGACTCATGGTTCATGGTACTGAGATCAGTCACAAACTAAAGCAATATCTACTTCTTAAGTCTGACTTAAGCACTGATATGAACAATAGGCATTTGACGAAGCATTAGAATCAAATTTACTTAGTCCTACACAACTGGGGATACCGAAAGCATACTGAATACATGAATCTGAAGTCTTTTGCGGGAAATAACGTTCCGCAAGATTTAAGTCAAAGTCAAAGTAAAGTTTTTATACCCTTGCAAAGGGTATTATAAAATTGTCATTGAAGGAAGCATCTCCGACCACATAATGTATATATATTCTTGATCAGCATGACGAGCTGAGTTGATTCAGCTTTGTCCGTCTGTCCGTCCGTCCGTCCGTCTGTATACTATCTCCTCCGTCAGTTTTAAAGCTATCCTCACCACACTTTGCACGAAGTCTTTTGGTACGAATACGCTGCACATTTGTCGGAACCGGCCGGATTGGATGACTATAGCATATAGCTGCCATAGGAACGATCGGTCGAAAAACTAGTTCTAGTGAGAAAAACTTTTTTGTTTTTAATGAAAACGTCTTTATCATTGGCATACACTTATTTTATATACTTTTACACAATTCTTCAAAATTTGGTCGAAATCTCTCATAGGAACGATCAGTCGAAAAACTAGTTCTAGTGACGAAAACTTTTTCTTTTTAATGAAAACGTCCTTTTTATTGACATATTCTTATTTTATATACTTTAACACATTTCTGTATAGTTTTATCAAAATCGGTTGACTATAGCATATAGCTGCAGTATGAATGATCGGTCGAAAAAGAAGTTCTATTGAGAAAAACTTTTTACTTTTAAATGGGATCGCCTCCAAATTAACGCCTCGTAATTAACAGTGTATTATGCTTTTCCATGATTTCAACAAGTTTGCTCGAAATCAGACATCTATATAGTATTGATCCCATAGAAAAGTAAGGTTCAAAAAGTAGTCTTAGTTAGAAAAACTTTTTTGTTTTCTATGGAAGCTGCAAGGGGGATATACAAAACTGCCGAAGTAATTTTTTTTTTTAATTTTGGGTTATTTTTTTTTTTTATTTTTAATTTTTTTTTTTTTTTTTATTATTTTTTTTTATATTTTTGACCAATTTAAATTTTAAAAAGACAAAGTTAAAGATATTAACATTACCTTTCCTTATTGTTTTCAAAAATTTTTTTTTCGGGCATAGTTTTTAGAGTTAAGGGATGTGACCCTTGAATTGTGATAGAAGGGAATTCTGTGAGCATCACCTTACACCGAGTTTTTTAACTGAGCCATAGGTTCGCGTTCGATGGGTACTTTTGTACCAGCAACACACAGCGACAACAGCTTTAACTCAATTGTTAATGGTTCAAGATAAAGATCTACTAAATTCAGCAAATATCTAAAATTTGCTTTGTTCCTACAATGGGTTAAGGTACCACCAGAAGGTGACAAACCTAAATTCACTTTTTCCTCATTTTTCTTGTGTCGAAGTGTACGATCAAAGCGAATTTTTGCTTGACGGGCTCGAAAAAAACACCTCATCAATTCATCATCACTGATTTTTGTTAAAATGATCTTCCAAATGTGGCGTGGGTATATATATATATATATCAGGATGACGAGCTGAGTCGATTGAGCTTATACCGTCCGACTGTCTATCTGTGTTTTTCTACTCAAACTAATTCCTTAGTTTTGACGTTGTGGCCGGGTGGCTCAGCGGCTAGTGTGCGCGACTGCTGTGCAAGAGGTCATGGGTTCGATCTTTGAATAAACTTTACACTCGGTCACCCCTCTCTGCTGTTGGCGCCAGCTTTGTAGTGTCGTTCGGATTCGGCGTTAAACTGTAGGTCCCTTTCTCTTTTGCGAAAATCAGAAGCGCACAAGCCAAGAGATTGAGAGAAGCTCGGCTTTGGCCCTTTGGGGCTGTGTCAACTTGACGAGCCATTTTACTTTACTTTTGACGTTATCAAGCTGAAATTTAGCCAAAAGTCATCTTTTTACTGCTCGCTGCTAGTATATCGGAACCGCCCGGATTGGATGACGATCAAGTCAAGTAGTGTCAAGTAGTGCAAATACTGTACGAAAGGACTTGGTTCGACCCCGTCTACGAAACATGCCATAAATAAGAAAGCAAGCTAACTTAGTCTCTGCCTAGTCTTTCTTTTGAAGACACAATTACCCCAAACAATTTCTATCTCTTTTTCGAACTGTGAGTTAAAAAAATGAAATATTTTAAATTCTGCTATCATTGCAAATCAACCCCTACCCTTTATCTTGGTCTCAGTCAATCCATCACAATGCCACTCAAATGCTATGCAAATAAATCAAGAATCTAATTCAGAAAAATATCCCCCAAAAAAAAATAAAGGACAACGAGTTGCAATTGAAATGGGCTACTTAACCCTAAATAGAAAAATACAAAACAGCAAACAGCAACAACAACAACAACAATCACAGACACAATCCCTTAAAGTAGTTTTGAAGTGTAAAAAAAAATAATAAAAATAAACTGAACATGAAAAGTAAAAGAGAGAAACAACACAATAAAAACAAACGAGTTTTTGTGCGAGAAACGAATTGAATTTGTATGTAAGGATAATTTGAATGCTCAGATATGGGAGGAGATACATTTTGGGAGTTTGTTGTTGTTGTTGCTGCTGTTGTTGGTGCCTGCTACTTAAACTTCCTGCGGAAGCTAAACTATAACAACAGACGAAGGCTTTTACTTGGGTTTGTTATTAAATGCAACATCATCATTAAGCGCATAACAATGGCCATCACACACATAAATCTCTCCCTCTCTCTCTCGCTCTCTCACCCTCTCTCTCGCTCTCTATCTCTACATACGCTTCCTTTTGCCGTGTAAAGGGGCGTACGCTTCCCAAAAAAGAGAAATTTCCCTCATGTTCCTCGAATATCCTTTTCATGTTACAGAATTTCCCTAAAATGTGCGCAAGTGCTCTAAGCTAGCTAGCCATCTCGCTTGCACGCCTCAGCGATTGGCTTACACCTTTTACAAGAGAGTGACGCGCCCACTTCCAAGTGTGTGTGTGCGTGATGTAATCCATGCCGTCATGGAGTGCCTCTACTCCAACTAGCAGTGTGTTTTTGGGGGGCTATGTAAAGAGGACCCTCCATGTAAAGTTGGTACATATCGAGCATATTAGATGGCTTCCTGGCACGCCATGTGATGCCATGTTCTTTTCTTCTTTTCAATTGCCCTCAACTTGCTGGCCCTTTTGGAGGGGCATTGTTCAAGTTAGCTAATGGTTGTGTTGATTATGTATTTTCCTATATTTTATATGGGTGTGTCTACCCCCTCCCGCGCGCTCGCCCTTTCTAGTTATGTGTAAAGCTAATCATAGGTTTTCCTATAAAAATCGAATTTCTTATGAGCTCAAGTGCCTGACAAGTCACGATATAACATTTGCCACCGACAACAAATTTTGGTATTGACCTCTTTAAGAAGTTGGAAAATACTTTAAGATATTGTTATTTTTTTTGTCGTCAAAGTAAAATTCAGAAGATCTCATGTCGATTTTACAAGCGAACCTTTGTTGAAGTCGCACTACTTAGCTTTAATTTGTAGCTACTTATGCCAAATAACAATGACAAGTTAAGCTACTGAGTAACACGTCCAAGTGATAAAAAAATATTGGCATTAGTTGGGGGAAGGGGGTTTATGGGGTTCCCCCATTGCAAAAAGCTATACATGCTTCTGATACTTTGGCATATAAGCACGATCCAATTCGATTAAACAAGACAAAACCATTCAGACTAGTTTAAAATTGATTATTTGAGGCAACTTTGGTACAGAAATATCCTAAAAGAAATATCGACTATGTCACCTCAAGGAATATCATTTGAAAACTGCATATCGTCTAACAAATTCATCGTTATATCGCTCTATCTGTAATAATACATCTCAAGATGATTTACTTCTAAGGTCTCAGCAAATACAGAACAAAAGCAGCACAGAAGGAAAAAGACCTGCTCAGAAAATACGTTGCCTTCAACTCCAAATAAGAAAAAGATGTTCTCTCAAATTTTTAAGAATGAAAATTCCAAATGTTCTTAAAATGATCACAATTCAACTCAAGTCAACCACCGCTCGGAACAATACCTATAA
Organism: Lordiphosa collinella; assembly: GCA_018904265.1. Taxonomy (NCBI): domain Eukaryota; kingdom Metazoa; phylum Arthropoda; class Insecta; order Diptera; family Drosophilidae; genus Lordiphosa; species Lordiphosa collinella. The sequence continues at coordinate 400,128 of JAEIFV010000234.1, forward strand.
TTAGACGTGAGGCTTGAAAAGCGTGCGATGATGCAATGAGCTAGCACGCCATTCTAATCGTTGTTCGTTGAGCGGAATAGGTTTGGGTTTGATCCTCAGACAAGTCAAACAACAATTTTTCTTAGTTTACTGAAAGACCAAAATGAACCAAGGCAGGTGAGGTGGGTGCTGTTGTTCTAAGCTAAGCAGTACATCCAGCACTTGTAAATAATATTGAATCAAATGAGATATTTCCCCTATTCAAATTCCAGAATGTGAGATCCATTAATAACTTGAACCAAACTCAATCAAATTTTTTTACCCAGTTGAACTTAAAATGTTCTTTAAAAAGGAACCATATCAACCATATCAAATCAAATTTTGCGCTCTCTAAAAATTGTTCTTTAAGTGAGAGCATTGTTCTACAAGTGAGACAACGTTTATGCTCATCTTGAGTCCATTGATTAAGTTAAGGAAACATAACTTCTTCCCGTATTATCCCGAGAATTCCATCCGTAGGGCCACCTAGATCTCAGGAACTAGAAGAGCAAGAAAAACCAAATTTTAAAATGTAGACTTCTCTTATTCAAATTTCCATCCCCTGCAATATAAAAATGTTAGTTAACTTCTACATCTGCTTTAACTTACGGTTCGTGTATGGGAGCTTTTGAGCTAAAGCAGTTACCAAGGTTTTTATACCCTTGCAGAGGGTAATATAAAAATGTTCGGATGTTTGTAACGCATACAAGGAAGTATATCCAACCACATAAAGTATAAATATTCTTGATCAGCATGGCGAGCAGAGTTTATTTAGCCATGTCCGTCTGTCCGTCCCTCGGGCTATTTCTATGCTATCTCCTCCGTCAGTTTGAAAACTATCTTTACCAAACTTTGCTCGAAGTCTTTTAGTAGAAATACGCTGCACATTTGTCGGAACCGGCCGGATCGGATGACTATAGCATATAGCTGCCATAGGAACGATCGGTCGAAAAACTAGTCTTAGTGAGAAAAACTTTTTGGTTTTTAATGGAAACGCCTCCAAAGTGCGTATTTCTTAGTTTACTATCCTTTCCCATAATTTCACTAAGTTTGGTTGAAATCGGATGACTATAGCATATAGCTGCCATAGGAACGATCGGTCGAAAAACTAGTTCTAGTGAGAAAAACTTTTTTGGTTTTAATGAAAACGTCCTTATCATTGGCATACACTTATTTTAAATACTTTTACACAATTCTACAAAGCTTGGTCGAAATCGGATGACTATAGCATATAGCTCCCATAGGAACGATCGGTCGAAAAACTAGTTCGAGTGAGGAAAACTTTTTTGTTTTTAATGAAAACGTCCTTTTTATTGGCATATTCTTATTTTATATACTTTAACACATTTCTACAAAGTTTTATCAAAATCGGATGACTATAGCATCCGGCCTCCTATAGAGGCTGTGAACGTTATAGAGAACTTCAAAATAGAATTAGAATTAAAAAGCAAAACTTAGCCAATAAACCAACATTTTCATCATCCTTTATTAACCCTAACATAAGCTACGCAAATACTACTAGAAATATGCCTAAAACTCAAAGTACACCAAAAGAAACTAACCAGAGCTCCTTGCTAGAAGAAATAAAAAAATCAATCCTAGGCCTAAGTAATCAAATAAAACTTCTTCAAGAACAACTCGATATCCAAACAGCCAGAGTTGATACTATTTGCAACTTAATGGATTCAGAATGAACTTGAGACAGAATACAAATAATATTTCCCTTGACACATTGCGTATCATCTCACTCAATGTAAATTCTCTTATTAAAATCAGTAGAAGACTGGAACTCAATAACTTTATTAAAGAACACAACCCAGATATACTAATGCTTAATGAAACCAAATTAAACCCTAGCCACATACTTAAATACCCAGGCTATACAATAATCAGGAAAGATAGAAAATATGGGATTAGAGGAGGGGGTGTTGCAATCCTAATCAAAGACTCCTTACAATTTAATATCTGCACTTGTACTAAAATAGACTCACTGATACATATGGAAGCTTGTATAATTAAACTTCGGATGCAAGCTAATAAATGTCTTTTCATTATAGCTTCATATTATCCTTCGGGAAACAATAATGGTCCTTTCGCATCAGAGCTTAACACAATATTTGAAGAACTTAATCTCCATAACCTTAATCACTACTACATTCTGGCGGGTGATCTGAACTGCAAACACTCTTTATGGGGAAACGAAAATAACAACACAAAAGGCAATGCCCTAAAAGGCTTGGCTAAATGAGAATGAACTTAGATTCAGGTGTAGCCTCTATGCATCCAGCTCAGTCTCATACGAAAACGGTAAGTCATACCTAGACATATGTCTAGCAGACTTCAGGCTTGAAATTAATAACTCTTCAGATGCTATTAACTGCCTTAGATGCTTGAACTATGACAGTGACCACTCAGCTATTCTAATTATAGCCTCATCTAGAGACCAAACCAATATATTTACCTTGTTAGAAAATGATCAAAGAAAAATCCTTAACTATAAAAAGACTAACTGGTATAATTTTCAAAAATGCTGCAAAACCATGCTTAAGAATGAACCTCAAACTCCAAACGACAAAAACCTAAATAGCCTTGAGATTGATTACCACCTAGAAAAATTAAATAACATTATCATTACTGCAATAGAAAAGAATGTCCCCAAAATGAACATCAATAATCCTATGGAAAACTTAACAAAAGGCCTTGTTATTAAAAAACTTTTAAAAGAAAAATCTAAATTGCTTACTTTAATAAAACAACACAACCGGCTCGAAGTACTTCTTCCTCTTAACACAGTTACCTTGCTAAAAGCCAAGCTTAGACTTACAAAAAAACTAATCGAAGAAAATATCCGAATTAGCTTTAATAAACAACTTGAACAAAATCTTGCCAATCTTAAGCCCAACAATCCTTCAAAATTCACTATAGTAAAAAGGAACTTTCTTAAAAAGGGGGAAAACACTATAAGTCATATTAATATTCCTTACACATCTACAAGCACAATCACTACCGCGGGTCTTAATCCTAATCTTTTAGACAAAAATGAGTCAAAAAATTGCTTTATAATAAAAGACAACAACGATCTTATTGAAATAGTCGGATCACATTTTCAAACAGTTCACTCAGCAAAGTCGAATAACACAAATAATACGGTCCATTGTCAAGTCGAACAATGCTTCAACCAGTTTTTGGAAATAAAAACTAGGTTTGATAGCATGCAGACGACCAAAACCTCCTTTAATAATGCCAAACTAGCCAACGATTTGACCTATAGCCAACTTGAGAATTACTTCGTGACACTATCTGAAGTACAAGATATAATAGCTAAGCTCAAAAACAAGATGTCCTCAGGAATTGACGAAATTCCAAACATAGTGCTTAAATCTTTACCCACAGAAATTGTTTTAGAGTACTGCTCAATATTTAACAACATGCTCAATATTTCATACTTCCCACCGCAATGGAAAACTGCCAAGCTCATTGTTATCCCAAAGAAAGATAAGGATAAAAACAATATAAATAATTTGCGACCTATAAGTATGTTGCCAAACATTAGCAAAATCTATGAAATTATCATTAGTGTCAACATTTCCAGAGTCATTGATTCAAACAACATTAAAAGCGAAAAACAATTTGGATTTAAGCACGGACACTGCACAACTCATGCAATAAACCTACTAATGTCTGAAATAAACTGGGCTTGGAACAAAAAAAATGCGACAGGGGCATGTTTTGTAGACTTAGAAAAGGCATTTGACAGGGTATGGACAAAAGGCTTAATGGTTAAACTTATGAGGTACAAGTTTCCGTTAACTCTACTTATATTAATATATAATATGATATTTGAAAGGAAATTTAAAGTCAAAATTAATAATACTATAAGTAATAAAGTATTTAAAGTAGAAAATGGGTTGCAACAGGGCACGGTCAATGCTCCAACATTATTTAACTTATTTATAAATGATCTGCTAGAAAAAGTAGATAGCATAATAGCTTTTGCAGATGATATAGTTATTTTTCACTCTGACGACTCAATATTTAACATAAACCTACATCTAGAAGATAAATTCCATATTGTTGAAAACTATGCGCAAGACTGGCATCTAAAAATCAATCCAAATAAATGCGAAAGTATTCTTTTCCGTCCCCCAGTCAAAAAAACTAACAACAACATTAAAAAAAATTGGAGGCAGTTCAAAATAAATAATCTCCAAAGTAGGTCTATTCCTCTCTCGGGAAGAGTGAAATACCTGGGATTATACTTAGACAGATTCCTTTACTTTGACTACCACATCAACGCGCAACTGGAAAAAGCCCAAAAGGCATTTTTTATATATAAAAGAATGTTTAGCTCCCGACTGGTGAGCAGCAGAATAAAAGTTATTATGTATCAGTCACTTATTAGACCAATCCTTTCGTATGGTTGTGCTGTCTGGTTCAATATATCTCCATCATATATGGAAAGGCTACGTAAATTCGAGAGAAGAATATTAAGAGCATGCACGTCTATGTATAGATCGCCAATTAGCAACTACACAAAATTTATATCTAACAAGAAACTATATAATGCATCTGAAGTAATAAGAATAGACAACCACATAATTTACCTAACCAGAAGTCACATACTAAGAGCCCTTGATAACACAGACAACATTCTTATAAAAGCTCAGTTCTATGAGAGCGACTCATATTTCCAGTTATGTAATTTAAACGGTTTTACTCCCCCAGAAATATTTCTATATCTCGATAAAAATGGGTATATTCAGAACAACAATGGCATACCTACTATATATCATATATACAGGAGAGCAAACAAAAAATCCATAAGCGAAAAACAGTTAACAGACACAAACAAAAGATTCGATATGTCGTTATCAACAAAAGATATTTGCTTTTCTGAAAATATAAAAAACAAATTCTGGTGGATCCAAAATCCAAGTTAAGACACCCCTTTTTATTTTACTATCCCATTCCATTTTACCACTTTCCATCCCACACCCACCTAAAATAACCTAGTTTTAACTATAAGCCCATATGCATTGTTTTTTCTTTATTTTTCACTGCAACCCCAAATTACAAATGTACTATTTAGATTTAAGTTTTGTATATATAAGTAATTGCTTCGAAATAAGTGAAAAACCGTGGGCACAAGTGTATAAATCTCATGGGGATTACTTTCCGGAAGGGGATAATATAGATATTCATGAAAGGCAAATAAATAATTTTGAAAAAACACAAAATTCGCGATACTTTTTTGAACACACCTCGTATTATAGGTAGTTACTATTGACTTTCCCCCTGCTTTTGCGCTTGCGACTATCCAGTGGGTGGGTTTTTTCACCCAATCCTCGAGTGACCCTTTCAATAGGTACTTGCTATGTATAAAAGTTGTTGGGGTTTGTATTTTTTCCTAACCAACCCTCTTCAAAAAGAAAACCGAATCAATTTAACACTTGATGATCTGAAGGATGGGCTATTCATTGCCATGAAAATAAAAACAATAATATGTTTATGGTCACATTTAATCCCACTGCCGCTGA